>JASAOG010000339.1:0-320633 GCA_030265305.1 Biomphalaria pfeifferi | reverse complement strand
TATCTCTCTATCTCTCTTCTATTATCTCTCTATCCCTCTTCTATTATCTCTCTATCTCTCTTCTATTATCTCTCTATCCCTCTTCTATTATCTCTCTATTCCTCTTCTATTATCTCTCTATCCCTCTTCTATTATCTCTTTATCTTTTTGTGATCTCTCCAATTCTCACGTTCATTTCATTTCTAACCATTTTATTATTCTTTAAAATAAAAGCCATTTGGTAGCCAACAAAAAAAAAAGTTTGAATGGATTCAATAAATAAACAACACGTTTAAAGTAACAAGCAAACACTATTATCAAATTATAATACAAGTTAAAAATTCCTTTTCTTTGATTTCTTTAATTACTTTCATATTAATACCTCATCCCGTAAATCAAACAGACACCCACTCTATAGACTGTGTCAAAGAATGTTTCTATTTTTATCACGTTTGAAGAACCTATCAACTCTTAACCAATCACAGGCTTTCTTTAGAAATGTTCAAATCATCAGACATCACCTCCACCCCCCTCCCGCAAGCCTCCCATGTACATACAAGTGTCACATCAAAATTCAGTATTTGCGTTAGACTCTTACCACTGACTGCAGTTCGGTAGCTGGATGATCTTAAGAAAAATACTCATCATCATTTCAGAACGAGGCTTCCTTTCAACTTCATCGCAATCAAAAAGTGAACCTGATAAAAAAAAAAGTCTATTTGCTTTACAATTCTAAGTAAAAAAAAAAAGATGAGAAACTAAGTTCGGGTCCAGACAAAATGTATTACAATACATTACATTGAAAGAAAGCTGGAAATCAGCAATATTGGCAGCGTATTTTTTTCTTTTTGTGAATTCGCCAATTGTGTTTTTTCTTTAAGTCATATTGTGTTAGTGTTTGTTTCTTAATCAGAGGATTACTACACTTAAACTTTGACTAATATTTGATCATGTTCAGTCAATAGAAGGAATTTTTTTGACGTAAGTCTTATTAGTAGTATAGTGGTTGTGTAAGTGTGTGTGTGTTGGTGTGGTAAATCGTGTTAACGTTTCATACTCCAGGTTTTAAAACAAAAAGGATTAGGTTCTATTTGAGCTGAATAATAATAGTTAAACATGCAGTTTCCTCAAGGTTTAGAATTAAAATACTAAACAAAACAATATTTAATTTAAATCTGATAATCAAGACTATACAAAGCAATATTTAGATCTAGTAACGAAGACTTTCTTTTCTGTAAGACATTACTATATATCAATTCAGCAAATAGAGATCTCATTAAAGTGAAATGATTTTTTTGTTTTTTTGTTTGTTTGTTCTTCTAGTAGCTGCTTTTCTAAGTCATTGTGTTCAGTTTTAGTTTCTTCTTAATTCAAAAAGGTTTTTGATTCTTAAATTATTTTTTTTAATGAGTTGGCAGTGATAATATTCTCTGCAAAGTCTCATCTGTGATTAACGAGATTTTTTTATTATAAGTTTTTCCATGCTGTCTTTTTGATATTTTATCTCAATGAGAATTATTTTAAAATAACATTATGGTTTGTAAGAAATGAGAGAATTTTATTATGTGAGTCACAGTTAATATATACTCATTATTAATGCCATCCAGCACCAACCGTAATAGTGAAGTATACAAACTTATACTTTTGTTGTCGTTTTTATTCCCGCTTCTTTCTAAATGTTTATTTCATGTTAATATTTACACAGCAACTAAGTTTTGTTGGCGGTCATTGAATCAGAATAGAAAGTAGACTTGTACATGTCTTGTTTCCCAAGTGACACGTGACACGACTGTTTAAATACTCCGTGAGACAGCGAAAGTAGCGACCTCTTCTTCAATACAAGGAGTTCTTCAATTTGTTCATGGCGCCGATACATCTAAGTGTTGGGAAATGTAACTCTAATGTTCAGCTTTCTGTCGGAGCCACTAATCATGTACCCCCCCCCCTTCTTCTTTGAACTAACGTCTGTAATTGATGAAATATGTGACCATTTCATTAAATTGTACCCGAATTAGCATAGGCAGTTGTTATCTTACTGGTAGCATGGCCTTTTTACTGTTTGTTGTATCTGTAAAAGGCTTATGTTCGTTAAATCTGGCACACATTTCACATTGTTTCAAATACTACAATGAACTAACTTAAAAAAAACAACGACAAAGCTTATACGAAGTGTTGTATCAATTAGGTTGGATCAGTCATGTTATTAAGTTTGTAATAGATCTATACTAACCAGTGCGATTAGAAATATTTATACCAATTGTTTAGCGCTATTTCATGCTTTTAGCTTTCTCACTTATCTGGACCAGTTAGGAAAATGGGGGGGGGGGGGGGAGAAAGAAAGGGATGTCTGGGTGGATTTTACCGTCATTTGTTTTGAAAGGCATTTACAACAAAAAGGAAGGAAACTACCTGAATTTGAACTTGTGGCTCACGTCACTCTCTGGTAGTGCGGTACTTATGACTAGAGAAGATTGTATAGTTATATTGTTTGTTTCCATTTAGATCAGCAAATTGTAAAGGGGCTAATTCAGGGTATACTACCACTTCAGTCAAGTACAATTTCTTTCCCTTGTTTGAGATATCAAACAAAATATTTAATTACCAATAATTAATTAACTAATTGTTGTTGTTTTTTTTAAATTTATGCTTGTTTTGTCAGGTAAAAGAAATAATTGTGCTAAATTTCAGCTTGATGCGAAATAGGGTGTGGGAGAAATAACGTCTACAAACGTTTTACTTTGATATAAGCTTTGTAATAATAAAAAAAACAACTTATATTTCTTTCTGGGAAAACTCTAGCTTCTTTAGACAGCCCTGTTACTTATATATATCAGTTAAAATGGTGTTGTTGAGTCCTATTTAATAGTAATAATAATAATTGTAACAATTACTACTACTACTACTACTACTACTACTACTACTACTACTACTACGGCCTTGTCTTCGAGTACGATTATGAATGAAGAGTTCACATTGCACGTGACTACACAGACGTCGCTGTAACTTTCATCTTTTGTTACATCTGTTGCAAATGTGAGCAGGTCAGGCAGGCGCGAGTGGGAGATACCTATTCTCTTCTGCTTAAAATTAAATTATTTAACAGTAGGCAGATGTTAGCGCTACTGGGTGGGCTCAATCTGTGCACTTCGGTATGGTGACCAAGGGGCTAGAGTAACCTAAGTAACCAGACATACTAAACTATACTAGCCTAAACTAAATAAAAGCACCAACGAAACTTTATTGACATATAATATACAAGAATAAATCAATAATAAAATATAATATATACACTAACTTGACTAGCCACTACTACTGAACCCATCAACTAACTAAAACAACTATCTAACAAAAACTGATCAAACCAACTATCTAACTAAAGAGAACTAAATCACTACAGCACAACTACTATTCTAGACCTAGATCTACACAAGCACACTACAATAAACTAGTCTAGATCTACAATATTCTACTACTATAACCAACCCATAACTAAAACTAAAACAAGAACACCTTAGCCTAAGCACCTTACTATTAGTATTCACTATGAACAGAAACAGACTTTAACTAAACCACTAAGCCTACTACCGCCCTAAGGCCACACTACAGAAACAAAATAAATCTACAACAGCAGCTTAAAGCAGCAATAGCACATGAGCATGTATTTCAGCAGCTATACTCAGCCAAATTATATTCAGCAGCTATTTCAGCAGTGTAATTGCAGCAGCTAAAAGCAGTTATAATCAACAGAGTAATACTCAATAGCAGGCCGTCCCAGGTACAGAATAATAAAATAATTACACGACAGACCACAAAGATCTTCGGCTGTCACACAGACATACTATACTGACCTCTGGTCAACTGTACTTTGAACTGTTTTAAGACAGCATGTAGTACATCACTTTTTATACTATCCCGCACTAACCTATATAAAAATATATAAAAATAGATCTAACCTGTACAACAAAAATACATATAAAAATAGCTAAAATTACATATAAAAATAGCTCTGGGAGCGCAAGCTCACACAAACAAAGGCGTTGCTGATGATCTCGCTATGTTCTCTTTTTGATATCCGCTCCTGTCTACTAACTAAATAAAAGGGCACTCACTGTTTCACTCATAACAGAGAGTACACGTCATATCAAGGTCTCTGACACAGGCAGTATGACATTAACTTCAATTATCTTGTATCAGGTAAGGTCTCAGGGTGTGTACTGCGCAGCACTTCCTTTCTGAAGTGGCTTAAAGGTCAGAATGCAGGAAAATGCTTGGCGGTGCGTATCTGCGAGGCCTAGGTCCGCTCAGTTTGTATTGATGAGTCTCCCAACGAAAATTAGTCTTAAGCCCCAACATTTCAATGTCCTGACCTGCTAGTACTATGATATAATGGATTTGGTTAAACTTATTTGTCCAAATTTATTATGGCTCAGTCTCCAAACGCAGTGGAACCGACTAGATCAATTACTGGTGTAGGTTTTTTTTTTTTGAGTCGAGATAGAATTTATTATGACTGAACTGGCAAATCTTGTAGAAGCAAACTTCTCAGTCCTTGCATGAGAATGCACGGTTGTAGTTTTTGTCCATAGCCACATTTATTTATAGATCGTAGGTATTGTCTCATGTTTTTATGTCCTTGTGAGTTTTATATTGCTCTCTGGTCACATTGTCACATCGCAGTGTCAAATGGCGGTGTCATATTGCAGTGTCTTTAAATACTGATTGAAGTTTTACAAATCAACATTCTTGAAATATTGTATTCTTACTTGGCCGTCTCACTTGACTTTCACTTATGACTTTCATCTTCAGACACCTGACAAAACCCCTATACGTAGCACACACACGCACACACACACACTCAAGATCGCCATGGGTGTGCCTGTTTACCGGCACCGCCTGACACATGGAGACGTCATCTTAAGCAGCCACTTCACAACGCCTCAAGTCAAACACGTTTGGTAGTGGCTCTGTGGACCTAGCATCTTGGACCGTGCATAAATTGAACACATTGATGCAATAGAGAAAATAGACTGACTCAAGCAACCAAATAGTAAAGTTTCTGAGGCCTCTAGTTAACATCAACTCCAGGACGTTTAAAACAATAATGTAGGACAATACGCCACCATAGCCACCACCATCTTTGTAGTCCTTGCGTAAAAAGTAAATCACCCGTTGAAGGCAGGAAGCTAATTTGATAGTTCCACATTTTTTGGGGGGAGATAGTGTGCGTTTCTTTAGAGAGAGTGTAGATAAAAGATAGTATCTGTAAAATAATAGGGTATAAGCTTTAATCAATTAGTCAGATTACACTAAATGACACAAATACATAACGACTATACACTATAAGAAATAAAGACCAATTTTAAGCTTTTAAAAATAATCAAATTTTTGTTCATTGTTTATAAGAAAAGTTACCGAGAATATGATGTTATTGTTTTGTAAACATAACTTTGTTTCGCAGTTAACAATTAAATATTGCAATGCAACAAGATGTTGTGATTTAAGAAAGATAGATACGATTTTGTTGAAATAAAAAAAAAGTTTGTTATGTACATTTTATGATGGTTCGTTATCTACGGAGACCTAATTATAATTGGGTAAGTCACACTACTATACGGGCTAGAACAGGTAGTAGACGCCACATAATTAAGAAGAACATTGTTTTAGCGTGGAGTCCCTAATCATTTACCGATTAGCGAATATTTCGGATTCAGCAAAATAAGTACAATACAACGTCCACTGGTACATGATATTTTATTCCATCTCTCTGAAACCAATTCTGTGTATGAAATGTGTGACCAGAAAGTGAAATGTCTTCAATACACTTGCATATGAGACTCTATAATTAAACAAAAGTGTGTAGTTTAGAGTCACATAAAACATTGTTCTGTTGTATTTATTACAATGTCTATCTATGAAACATATACCGTCATTTTCAGTACATAATAAGCTGCTTCACAGTTCTTTTTTAGTTTTTTTCTCTAATCCTAAGCAAATCCTAAATATCGGTTTCGGATTAAGCGGACTTTCGAATTTACGAATTATCAGGACTACACTGTGTTAAGATATAGTCACAAACTGCACCATGCCTTATGCATTGATAGATAAGAGATTTGTTTGCATAAGTTAACCAGGACTTCAGAATGGCATAGTGGTTGGCAACTAAAAGCCTATTTACTATAGATTTACATAAAATTAACTTACTTTTCAGACTTATTTCCAAACTATTTTACTTTAAATATGCAACATGTAAAATAGTATAAATTAATTATTGATCTATGTATTAGATATATTCCATTGACCTTCGCACTTATTGATCTAGAATCTAGAACAAGTGAACTCCTTTACATTTTGTATATCTCAAAACATTCTTGGACTTAACGCTGTCCAACAAGTCTCCAGAAGACGGGAAATGTAAGCCTCTAGATGTGACGTTGCATTCAAATAGTTATATATCATATATATTTAGTAATAATAAGACACAGAGTACTGTATAGTGGTAATCAGATAGCTTACTGTCTATTCGGTTATTATTGAAAATTATTTTCTGAATTTTTATAAAAGCATGGCTTTTTAAGGCTAAAAAATACTATCACTCAATGTAGTCAATATTTAATGTAACTTAAGCAACGCACACATGCACGCACAACCCTCGACATGGTCATGTTCCATTCGTTTAAGGTTTACCAAGGTGAGTGCTCAATGTCAGAGTGACCTGGAGAGAGTGCCCACCTTTCTGTGATCTCCACTTGTCTGTCCCCTGACTTCTTGTCCACTTCATGTCTCTGTCACTGTCCAAGCCACACTGCAACTGGGTAAGTCACGTGATAGGAGCATCTGTAGGAGTCACGTGATAGTGGTATCTGTAGGAACCAAATCATTGTTGTCAATTTGTTTTGGAAAATTTTCTGTAAATTCAAAAAAGTCAAGATGTGCCTTTGCTTTAGACAAATAATTTAACACCGAAATTAGATTTAGATGGCTTATATTCATATTATTTCATGTTTTTCGAGATAGTAATGTATTGATTACTAAGCTTTATGTTCAGAAACACTTTATTATTTGTTAGTTTTACAAGACGGTTAGTTTTGAATTAAGTAACAATGAAGTTTCTTTAATTGTAGAAGTTCAGTATAAAGACTGTTCGCAAAATTACTTTATTTTAAAAAAAAAATTTCTTACTAATGGATTCCATTGTATGAGTTAACACTTTTTTTGTTTGGTATTCAAATTTATGGTAATCTTTCGAGGGATACTAGACTCTGCTGACAGGGACATCTATACACAAAAAATAGCACTCTATAAATTGAAATACTTTATTTGATAAAACGTCTGCAAATTCAGATCTGCAGATATTAGTTCAACTATAATGAAAGCATTTATTATTTAGAGAATTCATGTTAAATAGCCTTGAAAAATAATTATCTCTGGAGATCATTAGTAATGTATTAAAATAATTCTAAATAAGGCCATCTTTGTTGACTCTATACTGCAATACATAACAGCGCAATGTGTTTTGTTTTTTATTGTTTTTCCTTTATCTGCATACGATGGTATTTGGTTTGATCGAGACCAAACGTTTGTAATAGGCCTTGATACTGGCCTGTCTAAGCTGCTCACACGTAGTTACGTGGAAGTTTGGCACAGCATGCGGCCTGGGTATTACCATTTGCCCATCGGTGTTGTAATTTCTATTCTGTTCAACTTAATTTTGATGTTGTATGTTATGAATGCTGTGCATGATATGTTGTTCACTAAATTACAATGACTTGTGCATCAACGCTGTATCAAATTTAGTTATGATAGCTTTATGTCCTTGCAAAATTTTCCCTTGGCAAAAACATTTTTAAAAATTGGTATAACAGAAAGACATAGGCCGGTTACAAATAAATTGGATAAATCTCGCTGATGGGAAGTCAAATCTAAATCTCTTTAAAATCTTGTTTAAAACTGTTTGATATTGACTAATACATCTATTTATCTCGTATAAAGTATTCTACTAAGTACTATTTTCAATATCACTAAAAAAAATTGTATACCAAAGCGTAAGTATCTATTGTGTTGCATGAGCATGTAGTGTCTGTCTACTAGCTACAATTGTAACTAACATTCAAATACACAGTCATGTATAAAAAAAGAGGAAATCTATTTATATTAGTATTGCTAGAAAGAATTAATTCCTTAAACTACCCGTTGAACGGTTGAAGTATATATATACAAACCCATAATTGAGAACCATTTTAACTGGAAGTTTTCTTCTTTAATTCTACATCAGACCTTGAATGGAAGCAAGCATTACTCAACGTCATCTTAATATTTGTACGCTCGCATAGTTCACTACTAGCAAAGCTTCAAAAGAAATAACAATGCACATTGTATCTATTGACTTCTGCCTAGTGTGTCTTTACATTTAGTAATCTCAGTGTGCTCTCTATTGTGTTCATGAGGGAAGGGGACATTTAGGAGAAAACTTCCAGGATATCTTTGAGCTTTTAACCAAACTCAGCTCCAATTAAGCCTCGAGTTAGAAATTAAAGCATTAAAAAAGTACTCATCCCGTTTAGAACGCGGAACTGCTCAAAAAATTAACCAGAGGCCAGTCAGACAAATCTCTCGGTTATAGAATTGTGATAGCCTAAGTGACTCCATGTCTAGTCCCATCAGCTCAGAGGCGTGTCCTCAGGTTGAAACATTGGTGGGGAAAAACGTTTCTTTTTTCTTTTTCTTTTTTCTTTTTCTTTTTTTTTTTCAATTCTCTCAAAATGTGAACTAATTGAATCTTGTAAGATAACAATAGCACAAGCCAAATATAAAAAAAAATATTTTAAAAAAGAAGCTTATCTATGTGAAAATTCTGTACTTACAACTGCATATTGCAATAATATAGAAGTTATTTCTCTCAATTAATATAAAACAAATTAATTTACAACCAATAGTTAATTGGTTAAATTTTTTATTGAATCATGTTTTGTTAGGTACAACAATATTATTTTTTCAAATTTCAACTTGATCTGATAATGGGTGTGGAAGAAATGACGTGTTCTATTATCTAATTCTAAAGGGTCGAAACTCTACATATTTAGCAGTATTTGTGAAAACTGAAGTATTAATTTTCCTTGTTGATATCAAACTAAATTATTAATGACTAGTAATTAATCGACTAATTAGTTAATATTTGTTTATTGATTCATGCTTTATCTAAGTCAATGAATAACTGAGCAAAGTTTCAACTTGATTCGAGAATGAGTGTGGGAGTAATAAAGTGTGTAAAAACTTTGTGTCAGACAGACAGAGAGAGTGACTTGGTATAAGCTTTGTACAAATAGTCAATGAGTAAATGTTTATTGTAACTAGATCTATCTACATTAAGTTTTGTGGACAAATCATTTATATCACTGATGAATATGTCGCCCATCTCAGACAAGTTTGGAGACGAGACGTTGTCGAATTATCAATAATAACGTAAACTATTTTTTAATCAATATTGGCACGTTAATGGTTGCTTATATTGTGTACAGTACATCAATGGTTGCTTATACTGTGTACAGTAAATCAATGGTTGCTCAAACGTGTACAGTACATCAATGGTTGCTCAAACTGTGTACAGCACATCAATGGTTGCTCAAACTGTGTACAGTACATAAATGGTTGCTTATACTGTGTACAGTACATAAATGGTTGCTCATACTGTGTACAGTACATCAATGGTTGCTCAAACTGTGTACAGTACATAAATGGTTGCTCATACTGTGTACAGTACATAAATGGTTGCTCAAACTGTGTACAGTACATAAATGGTTGCTCATACTGTGTACATTTTGTGTACTTTCATTTTGTGTACTTTCAGATCATTAACGCTTTCAACCCCCCACCCCCAGCCTACGAGGGTTTCAGGAGAGAATCAGGAGCAACATCAGGAAGTGATGAAGCCTTAAAGGTCATGACATCAGGTCTTAACACACACAGGTCAGTAAGCATTCTAAATTATGATTAACATTATAGTAGTGTGTACTATATACATAAAGGGGAAATGACTGGAGATGTGTGCTTCAACTCATAAAAAAACAATTTGCCTTGCTTAAAAACATGTGCTTGATATAACGATAAGATGTACATCATAGTCTTTTTTTTTAATACGTAATGGTATGACATTGTATCCGAGATGTTACATATAATAAAAATAGTTTTACAAACATTATATAAGGGAAAAATAGTGCTTATTTCCAGACCTATCTCACAAATCTTGTAAGATTTATTTCCCTTTTTCTATAGAAACAAAATATCAAACAAAATTAATTAATTACCACTAATTAATTATTTTTATTATTGATTCGTGTTTTGTCAGAGACAGTTTCAACTTGATTCCAGAATGTGGGAAGTTGGAGAAATATACTCACTATTCCCTTGCACAATTCAAAGTTTGAAATTTTTATCTGGGTGTCAGATTGTTGTCAGTGACATGGACATTTCCCTTTTTAACAATGTGTCCATTGTGTACTTCCAATGCTCTCGTCATTCGAGCTATTAGCTGGGTGTTGACCAAAGTATTTAATCAAGTGTTAATACACCAGGGTTTAAAGGGATGAATGGAATTTTTCCTTTTTTCCTTTTTGGTAAACTATTTTCTCTCTCTCTCTCTCTTTCTATTGTACTCTATCTCTTTCTCTCATTCTTTCTATTGTACTCTCTCTCTCTCTCTCTCATTCTTTCTATTGTACTCTCTCTCATTCTTTCTATTGTACTCTCTCTCTCTCTCATTCTTTCTATTGTACTCTCTCTCTCTCTCATTCTTTCTATTGTACTCTATCTCTTTCTCTCATTCTTTCTATTGTACTCTCTCTCTCATTCTTTCTATTGTACTCTCTCTCTCTCTCTTTCATTCTTTCTATTGTACTCTCTCTCATTCTTTCTATTGTACTCTCTCTCGTTCTTTCTATTGTACTCTCTCTCTCTCTCTTTCATTCTTTCTATTGTACTCTCTGTCTCTCTTTCTCTACCACACATTCAAATTGAAACTATTTAATTCAGATTTAGTACCCGAGTCCTCCACAACGCTATGTCAACTTCCCCTTTACGATGAGATCTAGTTCTGGGACCAACGGCCGAGTCCCTTTTACGGCCAGTCGATATATCAATGTATTCTTGGGTCACGTGATCCACAGTTCAGAGAGTCCACACAGACGATCAATACGTCCTGGTTTCCTTGACGAATTCTATCACCCGAGTACAAGAATGACCAATTGAATGACAATGTCCATTAAGAATGACCTTTTGAATGATAATGTCCATTAAGAATGACCTTTTGAATGACAATGTCCATTAAGAATGACCTATTGAATTACAATGTCCATTAAGAATGACGTTTTGAATGACAATGTCCATTAAGAATGACCTATTGAATGACAATGTCCATTGCAATAATAATATCTGAATTAGAAACATGTTTCTAATAGGCCTAAAAACAATCATGATAACAGTCCACCTCGAAGACATATTCGAAACCCTGATCTTGCTTAAGAAGACTTTTGTTACTTGTTAAGAAGTCAGCACTGCTACGGATCTGCTACATTATCATCCACAGTGGACACTGTTAAGTGGACTTCAATACATTTTCTTTCACTTTAACGAATCTTGATCCTAGCAGTGTCCGAGAATGATATTAGAGGGTGTTTTTAATAACAAAAATATCTTTATAATCCTAGAGGAAATTTATTTTGCAATATGCCATTAAATATCTCATATATCATAATAATAACTTGTGAGAGCTCAGCATCTCAAACACTTTCAGTAAATTTTAAGAAATATTTTGCCAAAAAATTACAGAAAAAGTGTTTTATTTCTGTTTGAAACACATCTTATATTTGGCCCTGGATATTTATTAGTTGAACGCTGTACATCTTAATTGATGACTGGAAAAAAAACTCACTAAGATTTTTTACTATTCATCTTTTTCTTGATGTTTAAGTTCAATAAATGTAATGTACAAGTAATGTAATGTACAAGTAATGTAATGTACAAGTAATATAATGTACAAGTAATATAATGTACAAGAAATGTACAACGCATTACGATTTATTGTATAAGTCCATCCGTTGATCAAATGTAGCATTTTGGTGAATCTACTGGCTTTGTTTTATGTCTTGTGTGATCAAACAATAACTTTGATTAAAGCAGCAATATTTTTTCCCAGGGGCGGCGACACCATGCGTACAACCACAGGAAGTAGCGATGACGAGTCCAAGCAGCAGGGCAGGAAACGTCGCAAACGTCATCGGAGAAACTCTCAAAAGTCCAACACCACGGCCTCCGAGAGTACAGCAACCACCAACATCACCAACTTGTCCGGCGCTCAGACCATGGAGGACACCAAGTAAGTGGTGCTACATTTGTCCGGCAGATGACCATTCCAACTTACATCGCTTTAGCTGATTGGTACGTTTCAGTTTAGAGAGGCATTGGTTCACTTGTGGTACTTTTTATGAACATCAGGCTGATCGAGAATTGGCATTTTAAATTATGGTCTATTGGTTTATTTTTCATTAGCGTTTAATTAACATTAATGATTAATGTGTAATTCAGTTCTATGCTCTCGAGTAAAAGGACTTGAGAGGTGTCAGTTGACAGACCCATAAGACGCGTAGCTAAGTAGCCTAAATCAGGAGGTTTGAGTTTAAATCCCAGTGTAGAAAAAGAGTTTAAGATTTAACTCGAGCTGAGTTTTATGTTTGATGAGTTCCCAAAGAACGCATTGAAACCTTCTCACAGAGCCTTAGACCTGAGCGCTCTGAATATGCTATAGATCATGGGCGTGGTCAGGATTTTTTTTCGGGGGAGGGTGGGGTTGGGGGGTGGAATCCCCCCCCCCCGGAAAGAATTTATATGTATTTGTGTGTGTACATAATTTTTATTACATTCTGACTCTTCATTCTTTCAAAAGACGTTTATTGTGCCCTAGAATAGGTTCTTCCTGGAGTTAGTGAAAAAATTGTAGATTCCTCACCATTACTAGCAAGGGGGTCTGAGGGAGCACTAGGAGCTCCTAGTGCTCCCCCAGCGCGGGGCGAAGCCACGCCGCCAAGAATTATTTCTGGTATTGAAAGCCAACAAAATGCATATTCTGAGGTACCTACACTGCATTTTCCTGCTATTAAAAAGTTTTATTTCAAAAACCTAATGTGCTATTCTTACTGACTTAGACCCTCCTGCGCCGTTCTGAGCATTTGGCGTCAAGCTGTTTCCATAAAAATCTGTCACTGGTAATGTCTGAAGCCTCTTTCCACCTGCCATGAGGACTTCCATGAATGTGTGGCGTCATGTTGTACTAGGATATCATCGCAACTCATCTTATACGTAATTCTTTTTGTCGGAGAACATGTCCCGCAAACCTCATGCGACGCTCTCTCACAATCTTACTAAGGGGTCGACTCCCAGTTCGGCATAGGATTTCCTTGATTTGGACCCGATCTCTATAACTGACTCCTAAAATCTGTCTTAGCCATCTTTGTTGAGCCACATTTAGTGTTTTTCAATTTCGGCAGATGACTATTCACTGCACTTTATTAATGAAGCCCCGCCACTGGTAAAAATGTGTAGTCTCTCTTGAATACGCTCTTGGAATTAAGTGACTGTAGTTTGCTTTAGATTTTATATCGAAAAGGGAAGTTTTATCTTCAAAATCATCTGTTGGGGGTTTTCCACCTCCAAATGCTCTGTAAAGGGATCTTAAACTGAAAATCATCTGGAGGGGTTTTAAACTTTGAAAAAAAGCCATCTGTAGAAGAGGGGTTTAAACTCATAACCCCCGATTGGATTGGCTACACTCAAATAATTTTAGTGTGTAATTTGCTTTTTTTTATATTGAAGGGGTATTTTTAACATCAACCCCCCCCCCCCCCCCTGAAGGAGGGTTTAAACTCAAAACTCTCATAGCATTTTGAGTGCGTAATTTGCATTTTTTCTTACACTGAAGATGTATTTTTTAGCTTCAAACCCCCTGGTGGGGGGGGGGGAGGTTAAACTCAAAACTTCTTTGGCTACGCTCATAGATTTTAGAGTGAGTAATTTGCTTTTATTTATATTGAAGAGGTACTATTTAGCTTCAAACTCCACTGGAGGGGAGTTTAAACTCAAAACCCCTTTGACTACACTCATAACATTTTGAGTGAATAATGTGCTTTGTTTTTATTATTAAAGAGGTATTTTTTACCTTCAAGCCTCGCTGAAGTGGAGTTTAAACTCAAAACTGAGTCGAAACCCATTTAACTCGCTCATAACATTTTTAGTGTGTAATTTGATTTTTTTGTGCTCTTGGAATTTGGGGATTTTCGTTTGCATTTTTTTGTTTTTGTTTTATAGAAGAGGGGGATTTAACTGCAAAAACCCCAGGTAGGGGTTTTTAAACTCCAACCCCCCTTTTAGGGGTTTTAAACTCGAACACCCTTGGTAGGGGTTTTTAAACTCCAACCCCCCTTTTAGGGGTTTTAAACTCGAACACCCTTGGTAGGGGTTTTTAAACTCCAACCCCCCTTTTAGGGGTTTTAAACTCGAACACCCTTGGTAGGGGTTTTTAAACTCGAACCCCCCTGGTAGGGGGTTTTAAACTCTAAACCCTCTGGTAGGGGGGTTTAAACTTAAAACACCCTTGGCTGTGCTTGGGCAAGTGATGGTTTAGTATTAAAATCTTACCTAAAATAAACAAAAGCAAAGCAAAAAATCAGCCACTAAATTCCGATCCCCCCCCCCCGGCGGATTTCCTTTCGGGTGGGGGTTGAACCCCAAGCCCCCCCCCCCCCCCTCTGGCTACTCCCATGCTATAAATACATGGAAGACCTCTTATACAAAAGCAATAATAGTAATTATATTAATTATAATTCTTTTTGTTTTTGTTTTTAGTTCACTTCTGTGTAGTTCTACTAGGCTATGAAAGATTGGCTTCTTTCACTGGAGTATTTTACTTCTAAGTAGACTTCGATATCCCGTTCTCTGGCTGGATTCTACTGTTTCACTTAAGTTATAATTCAACCTTTTGAAATATTTACTTAAAACTCTACCACCCACACTGCATAAAGTCTAGTCTGACCAGAAGCCATTTAGTTTTGTGATTTGTTGATGTTGTATTTTTGACCGTTCGGTCGTTTGACAATTGTATTTATCTCCTTAAGAAATCTCCCACTAACACTCAGCGGTAAGCTATGTCTTTGGATTGGACGAGCTTCTAATAGTGAGAATAAAAAAAACTTCCTTGGACTTTTTTTTTTGTCTCAGTCTGCACTCTTTGTCCAGTCTCCATCTATTTTGAGAGGAGATAGCCAGTGGTCAGCAACTGGATTTAGCTTTCTCTGTGAGCATTTTAGGTTTGTCCTCCTCTGTCCGGTCAACACAAGGGCGTTTGTCAACGTTTTTCTGGACAGTCTCTGGGATTACATTGGGCATTAGATGGGATTTGAATAATTTTAATGGAAGTCAGTATCGAAAGATTGAGGTCAGTCTGGCCGACCAAGACAACATCAGTGAGGTTACAAGGTCATTCTGTTTAAACAAACGGACTAGGGTTAAATTTGAGTTTGGGTCGAAAAAATCAATACATTTGCCTCTCAATTGTCAGCTTTAGCCAATGTCCAGTGCTGGGCTAATTGTTTGACCAGCTTTGAGTCTGTGGACTACTTGTGAGACTGGCGTAACTTATGTTGTAACATTTGGTTTCCTACTTGCCATTGTTGGAGAAAGTGTAATAGATTCAATAAGTTTCACTTTTAGATTCAGGACATTTAGTTTAAGTGTAATAGATTCAATAAGTTTCCTTTTTAGATTCAGGACATTTAGTTTAAGTGTAATAGATTCAATAAGTTTCACTTTTAGATTCAGGACATTCAGTTTAAGTGTAATAGATTCAATAAGTTTCACTTTTAGATTCAGGACATTTAGTTTAAGTGTAATAGATTCAATAAGTTTCCTTTTTAGATTCAGGACATTTAGTTTAAGTGTAATAGATTCAATAAGTTTCACTTTTATATTCAGGACATTTAGTTTAAGTGTAATAGATTCAATAAGTTTCACTTTTAGATTCAGGACATTCAGTTTAAGTGTAATAGATTTAATAAGTTTCACTTTTAGATTCAGGACATTCAGTTTAAGTGTATACATAAGAGATGTTTGTATTTCACCAAACACATTGAACAATACATAATAATTTAGTTTCTTGTTTATTCAAAGTATTTTAATACATTCTTATAGAATTCAAAGCTATGTTCTTCTAGTATTTAAGAACAACTTTTTGGCTATTTTGAAAACTTTTCTCTAGAATTGAACAAGCTCTTAAAGTATTTTTTTTTTGAACAAACACTTCTGGTTAGATTGAATACTTTCTCCAAGTATTATTAACATATTCCTCTAAGTATCTTTAAATAATGAGAACTCCAACACAATCATTAAGAGATGACAGCTATGGCCACTAGATTACTTTGTTCTGGACAAATTATATATATATATATATATATATATATATATATATATATATATATATATATATATATATATATATATATATATATATCGCTACATTATTTATTTTAAAAAAACATGAGGTTATCTATTATCAGACAGACAATACTAAAATTATAAATATCAGCGAATTAATTAATTTAAATTAACCAACATCTTTAAATCCTCAAGAGCGAGAAATCCAACCCTTATGATAAACTCGTTTGTTGAACTGCACATTTCATCCAAGATTTTGACATACTATTTCTCTAGTCTTTAAGCTGGAAATCTATGATCCATTATTTTCAATTTATCCATCTATCTATTTATCCTAGACATTAGTCTTTAAGCTGCCTGTATCTTTTTGTTACAGTGCCGTGGCATGGGATGTGTTCCGGACAGTGTCCAAGAGAAATGAAACTTTCTACGAGTCCACCACCAATTGGTTTGAGGTGGCTGCCAAGACAGTCAAGGTCATCGCCTATGTTATTATCTTCATTGCCGTGCTGATTACTGCAGTGACCAGCAAGGCCAGTCTTCTGCTCATGACCTCAGCCATTGGCAACGCCGACTTGGTATGTATCACTTGAGAATCAGGAATCAGACTTTACAGTCTCAGTAGTAAACCTTTATAATAACTTTCATTCTAGCTTTGTGTATTGTTAAAATGTAAGTCGATTTCTACTGATGTTAACCTTTGTTAAGGCTGTAAGGGGGAGTAGGAGATGAGGGAAAGATTTTAGAAACAAAACTTTAGACTTTATGTTGTAAAAATGCTTTTTATTTATGTGGGCGTCTGTTACTTTCTTTTTGTGTGTGTGTGTGGCTTTCCTTCAAAATCAAAGATTCAGAATTTTTTTACCCTAAAATTTTCAAAAGCATCATGTCAGACTTAAAATCTGAGTGTGAACTATTTCGTCCAATCGCCTTGGACATATTCAGACTTAGAGGAATTCTAAGATGTACAGTTTTCTAAAAGAAAAAAAAAATATATATGTAAATTTTATAACATCATCATTCCGAATTAACCTATCTAAAAATAAAATATTTGGACAAATTTAAGAGGATGTTACAATTGCTTCAAAGGCGGTTGAGATAATATTTTATATGTTTTCAACTTTGGCATTAACCAGGGTACTGAAAACAGAGACAGATGGGTGTATCTTCTGATAGCTGCTGTAGGATTTCCCTATCTGGTGATATTTATAGAATCTTTAGGCAAAGCTCTGTTCGGTAATCTACCAGGACCTTCGTTCTTAAATCTTATATGGGTAAATATATTGACTTTACCTTTTTAACCTTAAGATGAACAGACAATAATTAGCAATCCAACAATTAGTATGTCAATAATGATAAAGAAATATTCTAGATGTTTTAAATAAAAAAGTTATAATTTATGTGAACATTTTTAATTTCTTAGTTCTAAGTTTTAAGAGTTCATCCTGAATTTGATGTTTCTGTTTTCAGGTGTTATTTATAGAAACCGTTCACAGCTTTGGTCTGTGTTTGTTCTTGTTCCGCGTATTACCTTGTCTGGACACAGTGCGATGTTTATTGTTAATGAACGCCTTGTGTACATTTCCAGCAATTCTAAGGTACAATTAGGAAGCTGTGAGGAGCTTTAAAATAGGCTTTAAATAATATTGTAGTCAAATAAAAAGAAAATACATTAACCCTAGACTGTCAGTCTTTGTGGTGATTATTTACATAAATCACTTATTGTTGTTTTTTTTGTAGACTGTTCGCAACTAAAAGGTCAGAGGACACCAAAAGAAAGATAGCCACTATCTTATTAGACATCCTGGCCCTGCTGATGCAGCTGTCGGCCTATGCTATAGTCCTGGCCTCCATGAAGTCTGAATGTGTTAAGTCTCCAACAGTACCTGGAGATAAAGGTAAAGTATAGAACTTCATGCCCAAACAGACGTCTGTCTCAAAAACACTTTTAATTAGTACAGAATAGTTTTTTTTAAGGTAGTACCAATTATAGCTGTAATATTGGAAAAATGCTTCACAATTTGGAAATGTTTCTAAGGTAGTGTTTATTCTTATTCCTTATAGAGACGCCAACTGTGTCCACTGGCTCCGCCTGGCAGAATACCTACAGTCTGTCGGACATGTCATGGGAAATACCTTTGTCTCTGTTACTGATATCTGTCAAGTGGTGGGAGAACTTCTGTGACGAGGTAAGAACAGTAACTCTTTTAATGGCAAGACAGTCTCTATATACATAAGATTCAGTGTCTACAAGTAAATTAATAATCCAGAGGAGAAAACATGATCGTCAACCAAAGTTTTACATTCACATGGATGCTAATAATTTCTTAGAGCTATCTTGCATGGATTTTTAGTTCATTCAAGTTATCAAGATCTATTCGTTAATTTATTAAATTATTTCATTAAGTAGGAAGCACTAAATGTATCCTCCAAATAAATGTTTTATTTTTGACATGACGAAGTACTGATACTACTGAAATTCTATTCTGACATGTCCAGGATCTGCGTATTGGCTGCCTCTATGTGCCCGTTAAACAGTTCAAAGAGACGCTCCACAGATGTCGTGTCAAGTGTTACATTCTGGCGAGTCTCTGGAAGATTGGGGTCACTTTCGGCTTCGCCTTCCTGCTGGTGCCTCGCCTGGCTATGGTGGACAAGGCCTTCTCTGACCTCCTGTACACTCCAACAGAGATGGTCACTTACAACGGGTCCCACATTGGTCAGCCTACGCCTGATCCGGTACGTCTTAATACAACCTAGTTTACGTAGTGCTACTAATGGAGATTACTTTGTATTGAACCTATCCAATGTCTTATATTGTAATGTTAACATTCCTCAAAACTCACAGTCACACGTGACATCAATAAGTAAAATAATTTACCACTGTTAGAAATAGTGAATAGGATTTAAAAAGAGTTTATTTGTGAAAGGTGTAAATTTTGATTGAGGTGTCTTTAATTACAATAGTTCAAATCTTTCAGGTAAACATTTAGATTTATTTAGCTTAGCACCATCCTGGATCGCTCCTTCTTTCCACTAGATGTATTGCTTTATATAAGTATGGGCATTTAGTACTTGCTTAATTATCATGTTTGCTAAATAATATCTCAGAAATTATTTTAACTTTCAGAGTATTTATTTTCTGAACACGGGCTCTTACGTCAAATTATTATGTATAAATTTTTTTAAAATAATATTTTCAATTTTCAAAAATAACTTTAAGGTGTGTATGTATCTCTACTAAAATTTTAAAAGATTGTTAATGATTTGATTTTCTAGGCATGTTATTTATTACCAAAGTCTCCATTCTTGCTGAATTAATTTACTTTGTGGTAGAGTTAATAGAAGTTTTTCATATACTGTGTTATTGTGTTCAGTCCATTCAGTTTCCTATCAACATTACACTGAGTCCTATCGGAGCTGCCACGGACACGGAAGGCGCCAAGATGCCTGAATCTCTGTTTATGGGTATAACTCACCAGAACTGCTCCAAGACCAACATTACAGTGGACGGGGATAAGAACACGACCGTCTGCACCACCACCAAAGTGTACAGGTGGCGCCAGTGGCAGACATACCTGCCCCCTATCGTCCAGATCGTCAGTACGGGTCTGTGTTACTACTTTGCCAGGTTGGCCTGTAAATTGTGCATGCAAAGAATCTCATTCTCTGTCCCGCTCAGTCTGGCCACTCCCGTGTCTGTAGCTGTCATTATCACGGTAAGTTCAAACATTTCCATCCCATTAGACAGTTGTGTATATGGCTTTCTGTTTGTTTTAACATTATGGATGATAGGTTTGCATGCCAGGAACTCTGTCTGATATCGAAGTCAAAATGGCTGCATCAAATTTTATAAATTAACTAACATTAAAACAAAATACTTGTTACCTCAAGAAGCGAAAGTTCAGTATAAACGTAATCACGAACAGAAAGAAACGACCGAATTATACTTTGTCAAAGATATTATTGTAATGATTATATAAAATAAAACTATTAAATATGCACTCTCTAATGATCCCTAAGTTGGCTGGATGTATAAAATAAATGTATAAGCTAATCTTAACCTACTCCCAATTTATCATTTCTATTTCTACTTTTTATGTTTATGAAAAGATTTGTTAACACGAGATTAATTGTTTATGCAAAGATTTGTTAAAATAAGATTAATTATTTTTGGAGTTAGATAATATTTGAAATGCGTGTTCTGTTTCACATGTGAGACTATTCTATTGTTTTGCTTTTCTTTAGATGTATACAAAAGCAAACAAAACAAAATTCTATAAGCTTCAGTATCAAATTATTTGAGATTTATGTTAACAAAACTTAACAAGTGACAAAGGAACTTTTCAATGAAATTATATTGTCTTCCCAATAGATTTGTTATATAGACAGCAGTAAGTTGGAACTCATGACAGGTTTCCTCAAGTGGACATGTACAGAGGGCAGTGGCGAGAAACGTTGGCTTATATGGCACCTGGGTCTAGGGTTTGGTCTGTGGTGGGCATCGCAGCTATGGATCACGCGTTACATCTGGACACCTAAGGCTCCACGTTTGGCATTCACAGAAAGGTCAGTTAGAACCAATAGAAACAGACATATTAGTGTTTCAAGCTGTATATTTTTAAAATAGTATTTATGCATTTTTTTTATCTGATAGGAAATGAAGCAATGCTAAGGACTAGGCGACAAGAGCCCTCTATTTGTGTCCTTAACCTGTCTGTTCCTTACCTTTCCGTTCTTAAACCTGTCTGTTCCTTACCTTTCCGTTCTTAAACCTGTCTGTTCCTTACCTTTCCGTTCTTAAACCTGTCTGTTCCTTACCTTTCTGTCCTTAACCTATCTGTTCCTTACCTTCCTGTTCTGTCTCAAGATCTCATTGCTTTTGTAAAACGTGGTCTAGTCCCAAAGACTCGGCTATGTTGTCATCATTAGACTGCAATGAAAACTGTGTGTGTGTTGTGTTAGTGATTCGTGGAATGTTCTTTTCAATGACTCTCATAGCTTGTCAATGTCTTAGCTCTTCTGTTGTTTCCAGAAATTAACAATAGCAAAAGAGAAGATCAGCAAATGTCTCATTTTTTGAAATGGTGTCATTTCCTCTCGATTATTGATAATTGTATTGATTCAAAACAAAAATTTATAGAGTTCTAATAACAACATTTTGTCTTGACTAAACATCAGGTTGTTTCTACTGCCACAGTACTGTGGTGCACTCATTGAGCAATCGTTATTACTAAACAGACGACGCAACGATAGAGAAAGGATACTAAAGGTTTGTCAATAGTTGAGTCAATAATCTGTACTTCTAATGGTTATAACCTATTAGAATACCTTTCACTTTTAAATGCAAAAAAAAAACCAGAAAAAAGAACGAATCTCAACCTACTAATTTGATAAGATGTAAAAATAATTTGGTCTAGAAATGTAAAAAGGTTATTTTGCAAAAGCTTTTCCTTTAAAAAAAATAATTGATTCTAATATTTTAAGCGGCACATACTTTATTAAACACTAATTAAGCGCACTAGCATGATTTTCTTTAGAGTTAAGAATACCAAGACTATTTCAACGTATGTTGTAACCAATTTGTAAGGAGAGATCATTCTAGGTACACGTAAAAAAGAACAATGTGCTTTCATTTATCAGTGCATTTGAAATGTATTCAGAGTGATTTGTCTTGTCGTACACTAACACCAAAGTGTCATCTCTAAATTGTCTCTTCTAGGAAATGGTCTACTCAGATGACGTCAGCATGGACAGCACGAGCACGGATGCCACGCTCCGCCGCCAGAGGGAGCAAATTGTCCCCAAAATTTACGTATGCGCCACCATGTGGCACGAGACTGAACGAGAAATGACCGAGTTGTTGCAGTCTGTATTTAGGTGAGATTTCAACTTTGGCGACATATTTCATTTATACCATTTCTCTGCCTACATTCTTCTGGCGAGGCATTCATCAAGTAAAGATTGCTGCTCACAGCCTACTTTCAAGTACTGATTTTAGACTATAGATTACAGTTGTTCTTGTGAAAGATTATGCCCACCACCTCAGCTTATCACTGTTCTAATTTAAGTCTTTTACATGTCAACAAAGTCGTTTTTCTCAATGATTCAATTAATTCGCAGAGGTTTCGCTGAATTTCTTTTTTCTAGCAGAATTTTTCTAACCGTTACTTTCTAAAGAAGCACATTGAAGCTACTTTGAGTTCTCTTTTCAGGCTTGATATTGACCAGAGTGCCAGAAGAAACGCTCAAGATTATTTTAATGTCCAAGACCCTGATTATTATGAATTTGAAGGTAAGTGCTTAAATCTTTGGACAAAATGAATAAGTTACTGCACTTTCGATTTAGATATCGTTCAGGCCTCTTGAGAATAGAAGGTATTATAAAGTTCTAGGCATATTAATTGGTTGAAGATTAATCCAATATGATAGGAAGATAAAAAGTCCAACACTACTTTGTATAAAGTTAATGACAAACCAAATAGTCCTTCCTTGACCTCCTCGACCCTAACCCTGTATTGTGTCCACTCTTGCAGCCAATATTTTTATGGATGACGCCATGGATTTCAATGAAGAGGGGGAGTGGATGCCCAATATTTTTGTCAAACAAATGGTGGCCCTTGTTGACGAAGCTGCCAGGTAAGCAAATGTTGCCAAAATAACCAGTAGCCTAGACTGTGCTGTTTGTCTTACTGCATACATTTCATTTTAAGAGGAAATTAGAAAATATTTATTGGAATGTTTCAATTTTTTTAGAACAATAGTTACAAAAGTACAAGTGAGAAATTCATAAAATTCTTATGTTACCTTTTGAAATATTACAGTCGTTACTTCAAAAGAGAAGGCAACTAAGTCATACGCGTATTCCTGTGTCAATCTAGTCATGCATGTTAACAAAGTATTTAAACTCTGCTTGGTCATCGGTTTTTCTGGCCGATTCAAGCAACCAGTTCCATGCTTTAATTGCATTAGGGAAGAAGCAAGAAGGAACACATCTATAAATTTCCCCCTAGCATATGGTATAACAAATGTAACCTTATCTTGGATCTTTTTTTTTTTTTTTTTTAGTTTTAGTTTTTTTCACTTGTATTATTACTTGGGTCGAGTTGTCTTTTCCTGATGTAGATTTATGTAGTGTTAGAGTTAGGTCTTGATGAAGGATTCATTGGAATAGTGAAACGTCAAACAATGTTTTCAGAATATTAAAACCCAACTGTGGTGTTTTATAGAGCTAGATGTTTGAAATAGCTGGCTAAAGTAGATCTACGTGTATTCATGATTTGTTTTTCTTCTCTCCCACAATCTCTCTACTCTCTCTCTCTCTCTCTCTCTCTCTCTCTCTCTCTCTCTCTCTTCTCTCTCTCTTCTCTCTCTCTTCTCTCTCTCTTCTCTCTCTCTCCCTTAATGTCCTATTATACTTTTTACTCTCATTCTCTCTCTCACACACACACATCGCCTGATCATACACGCAGTTAGACGTCTCCATTCATCACCACCACACAAACACACACACACACACACCTCAGTCACGAAACTATGCCACCCTCCGTGCACATAAACACCAGTGCATCCCCTGTTCTTTCCACTAACTGACACCAGTTGAGCTAATTTTACCCCCCCCCCCCACTCCCATCCTTCCCCCAATCACAAATACAGTCAATTTGTTCATTTACTGAAATTGTTAAGTAGTTGAACAGTTCAATTAGATCGAGATTTGTTTGAGTTAGCTCGACCCTAACACAGTATTTAACAAATGAGAAACCCAAACCCTAAACTATTTAAAGACTCTACATTCATTATATAGCAAAACTGACAGGAGAATAGCTTAATATTTATTAATGTAGCATAATTGTATCTATTCTGGAGTTCTGAGGTATTTTCTTACTTCTATGTTAAAGAGCCACCTTGCAGAGTGGCATTACGATTATAAATATAAATTTTCCTTTTTTACAAAGCTTGTATGAGCTGACTTTGTCTGTCTGTCTGTCTGGGTGAAATCGTGTACACGTAAGTTCTCCCACTTCCTATTCTCAATCACGTTGAAACTTTGCACAATTATTCATTGTCAATCACAACAAATGAATCAATCAATAAAAAAAAATCAAATATTTTATCAATAAAAAAAAATTGTAATTAATTAATTTTAACTGATGTTAGGGGAGATAGGCCCTGTAAAGCGAATAAGGTCGTCCGCTAAAACTAACTGTAAAATCTTCTGTCTGTAGAAGTGACTTGCACGTTCGCGTTCCATCTTGGAGACTCGGGACACTCGGTTTGAATTCAGACTCAAGCATCCTTTTTTTTAAAAAAAAAACAGGCAGGTCGGAAACCTCCTCCCAGATCCCCTCTGCATCCCCCCCCCCAACACACCTTTTTCCCAACTGGTCACAAAAGTGATTGGCTCATAGCGCAATGAGCACGCTCTAATCATGAAACTTGCGTTATGACCTACACATTTAATTTTTTTAAATTTCAAATCGCACAAATTTATTTTATCGTTAGTCCATGGTTAGTCTAGATCTATTAAAATTAATTACATGATTTATTCAAAATAATTGATGTTTTACTTGTTTCAATTTTTTATATTTTGTCTTTTATTTTTGAATAATATCACACTCTCATTTATGGCATACATCTTATTTCTAGAAATCGAACTAATTACCCTACCAATTTAATTGTTGCACCAATTTACTTTGACTTCCTGCTGAGTTAATTACACGCAATAAAGGCAGCCGAGTTTTACAACGAACACCACACACACACACACTCAAATAGCTTGACCCCACACACACACATACTCAAATAGCTTGACCACACACACACACATACTCAAATAGCTTGACCACACACACACACACACTCAAATAGCTTGACCACACACACACACACACACTCAAATAGCTTGACCACACACAGACAATTGTGATGAAAGTTTTCACGTTTTACAAACAGAAAAAAAGAGTCCCCCTCCCACTTCCTTTTTTTCCTCGTCCTTTGTGACACATGCGTGCGTGTGTGCGTGGAAGAGGTTCAGACCAATGACCTCAAAGTTTTATGTCATTTAAACATTGGAAAGGAATCAATACGTTTCTAGAAAGTAAATGTCATAAATACGAATTTATGCCAATAAGTATTTCATAGCAAAAATGAACACAGTATTAATAAACCCAGAAATGGAAAAACTGAGAAAAACAAACTTTTGTGTTCTTTCCATAACATTGTTACATGTGACTATCGCTGTACTGTCTACGCTGTGTCTTTAGTTTCTGATATGAAATATACACTGTCTCGATTTTCCGCGTCCATATCTAGATTGTGTCTCTACTTTCTGTGTCCATGTCTACATTGTGACTCTACATGCTGTGTAAATGTCTAGACCGTGTTTCTAGTTCCTAAGTCCATGCCAAAGTTGCCTCTATTTTCTATGTCCATAACTAGACTGTGTCTCTATTTTTACGTACAGTCACATATTACAACTAAGAACCATTCTTGTTTGTTTTATTACAGCAGCAAAGGTTAAAGGTGATCATAATTTAGGTTAAAGGTGATCATAATTAAGCAGTGATTAACTTTAAATAAACAATCTTCCTCTTTACGAAGATCCGGGATGGCGGTGGTTAATCCTTCATTTCATTGGATACTTTCTTTGGGATGTCACCGGATATCCTTTGCGCTTCTGTCTCTAAGCAAACGGACGCGTTACAAGCGCAAACAATGTCGTCACGTTCAGCTGCGGTATTAGATAATGTTTTCAAACTGTTGGTTGGGAAGAACTTGAATACACAATGACACTTTTCTTGTGTGTCTGTGAGTTAGAAAATAACCCGTCAGGCAGTGCTCAATGTTAATAATGTAACTCAAAGAGCGGGAAAGAAAGTAGCTGAATTGGAATGCACTAAGGCTAGCAGATGTAAAATGTACAGTTCAAAGTTCATCAGCCTAGAAGTCAATGGCGAAATAGAAATCGGTGCCCTTCTTAAACTAAAAATAATATTTCCACAAACTGTTTGAAACTTATTAAGTAATAGAAGGAACTTGAATATTATTTATTTTTTAAAAAAGTTATATAACATGTCTTAATAATGTAGAAATCGAGTTGGTATTTATTGGAGATTTTCAGACTAAAAGTAAATATCATTCATCTGAAATTTGTTAACACTTAGAATAGCTAAGACATGCGGTGCTGAAAAGTGTATATATGGTTTATTAAAATACTTTGCAAATCAATACATTTTTATTCTGTACACCGGATACACTAAAAAAGCGTGAAATTTATTGATTTTCCATGCATGAGAATCTCCTATTTCGAAATATAAAATTTAAGATACGTGTTTATACCGGATAGTGCAACAGTGCAGTGTACATGTAAATCTTTTATAGTAAACATTAACAGCGATGGAGTTTTCTCTATCGTGAGCCCTTCCAATATAGCCACATACGTATTATAGCTCCGATAATGAGACACTATAGAGGTCTTTATTTAATAGAATAAAATATAGGCCTACTGGGCTGGGATCGTTGTGGCCAGCCTGTAAGAACAAGGAGCGACTCTTCTCAAAGTCGACCGCTCCTGATATTTTGAAAAAAAATAGTAAAATAGTCTAAGAAATGGGCGGACAACTTGTAAAAAAAACAAGAGAAAAAGATTGAACCAAATGACAAAAAGAAAAAAAAGACTATGGAGAAAGACCGTGAGAGAACGACCAGGCGTAGACGCTAGGGAACCGCTAGCAATGAAATTCCAAGTAAACATTCCCCAAATCTGGTAGTTAAACAACCCCTCCCAACGGGACGCCCTCGCTGGACCTTGTGACTCCATTAAAGGAGTCTTGAAGGCACACGTCATCGGGCATTATTCAACGTAGTTAACCCAAAACATCTGTAGGTGGACGACACGCCTACTTCCAACAGATACAACTTATGACCAAGTCAATGTTTGAGACATGAAATAGATCAAATAGAAAACAGGCGAGACGGGGGAGGGGGATTTCTTTTTTTTTTTTTTTTCATTTCGCTTCTGCCTGTCTCTAGCCTAGTTCTTTCCCTTGACAAGTTTACTTTTCTTTTTCTATTATTATAGACTATGTCAAACATCTACACTGGGCTCTTCCAATAATAACATAGGAATTAACGAGAAGAATTGTTTTATTTGGTTAAAATGTTTTGTTTAAGTATAATGTTTCATCGTTCACTAATAGAATCACTATAATTGGTGATGCGTTCTCGGGTAGGTCAAATTTGTACCAAAAGTATTAACTCAACAATGTTTGCATCAGTTGGAAAACAAAACGACGCAATAATAATAACCGGCAATTTTTCTTTTTTCCCGGATGTACTTGAACTTGTCACTTGTTGAGCTTGAACAATAAAATTGTTTTCAATGACTTCATCATCATCATCATCTTTCCTTTGCGTTCCTCGTGGATCATAGGGCCTCAGTAACAACATGCCACTTGTCAGGTTTAGGATTTATTTGCGTTGCTAACTAGCCGTATACTATTAAGGTCCCGGGGTTCAACCTGACAAGAACATCACTCACACACAGTCGTACATACAGTAGCCAACTAGGTGAATAGTTTAAATAACAACAAAAATAAATGAATTTAATTGTATAAAATTGATATATGTGTATGTACAATGAGGATGATAAATAGACAATATATATATTAGATATATATGTATATATAAATATATGCATCCCTCTTTGCTCTGATGACAGGTGCAAAAATAACTGCTTTAGAGTGGAACCAATCATTTTGTTTTGTAATTTTTCTTCCAAAGATTTCCAGGGAAGTCTTTTGTATGGTGGACTTGAGGTGTTCCCATTTTTCTGTCGCTGTATTTCTAGAGATATTTTTATACTCGCGTTCAAAAGATTCCGCAAACTGTATCTGGAGATCAGGGTGACACATCTTGCTTACATCCGATTGGGGTCTTCCAATCTGCTTGGTATGGTGGATTTTTTGGGGGAGAAGATTGATCTTACAACATACCAAGGAGTGATCTGTGTCGCAGTCTGCACTGTGGTTGGACCTGGTAAGCTTGACAAATTTTAAGCGCTTTTGTCTTACCATGATTAGATCTAGTTGGTGCCAGTGTTTGGAGCGAAGGTGCCGCCAAGATACTCTGTGCTGCGGTTTAGTCTTGAAATAGGTATTAGTGACGCAGAGGGAGTGTAGTGAGCAAACCTCGAGGAGCCTTTGTCCATTTTCATTTACTTTTCCGACACCAAAACGCCCAATACAGCTGTCCCATGCAGAGTTGTCAGATCCAACGCGTGCATTGAGGTCGCCGAGGATGATAACCTGTTCCGTAGTTGGGATCTCGCTAAGAGCAGACGAAAGGTTGTCATAAAACATATCTTTGGCCACTGGTGTGGAACTCAGAGTGGGAGCGTAGGCACATATCAAAGTCACATGTCCAATAGATGTGTTAAGGCATAGTGATAGGAGTCTTTCTGAACCGTTGCACTTCAGCTCAGTGTGTTCTTAACTGCAAAACCAACGCCATGTTCCCTTACTTCACTTTCGGCATTGCCTTGCCAGAAGAAGGAGTAGTTTTTTTCTTTGATTGATCCAGAGTCAGCTAAACGAGTTTCCTGAAGGGCGGCAATGTCTACTTTGAGCCTGGACAGTTCATCGTTTATTATTGCAGATTTTCTGACATCTTCTATGTCTGGTAGGTTTTCATTAAGTCCAGTTTGTAGAGTACGCACATTCCACGTGCGCAGTTTAAGAGTGGAGCTCCTCTTTTTTTTCTTCATGTCGACTGGTACATTGGCTTTGTGCCTGCTTTTCAGATTTTGTCCTATCCTCGTGTACCCAAAAGAGGAAGACAGGCATGACGGGACATCACCTTATTGGCTGGGGGCTGCCCAGCTTGAGGCGGGCGGTAGCTGTCCATTGGAATCCTAGGATCCCTCCCACCGACGAAAGTGGCCCCTGCTCTACGTCTATTGAGGATTTGAGCTTATAACCGGTGACTGCCACTTCCCGTGTTTGGCCGACGCCAAAGGCGAAGCTGGAGTGTCCTCTCCAGTTTTTTGGGGTTAGGGCTTTGAATAAGTGAGATGAAAGCCTGGGCATTGTTTATGGTCGGAACGATGTCACCTACACAGCAGTTCCCCCCTTTCCGCGCAACTGATGTGACCAAAGGAACGGAATATCCAATACAGTATGGGATCAGTAGCGCCGCAGGATCTGCCAGGCTGTAGAACGGTGTGCCTAAGGGTCACCAGCTCCTGATTTTTCCTCAGAGTTGTCTCCCGAAGCTTTTCCCGTGTTTGGGTATAGCCGCATGGCAGCGGAGGTTTGGATTCAGAGTTTTCCTTCTCCTAGATGGGTAGCCAACCAAGGCTAACGAGCCCCTTCTGCCCGAAGCTTACTGGTTTAGGCGCCAGTTGCTCGCCTTTGCCCCTTCTCCTGTCTGTGGTAACGGTTCCGCCAGGCTCAGTAACTGAGCCACGCGTGAAGGCCAGGAGTTGGACTGGTTGTCAGAGGCTATTTGAGACGCATGCCATTGGAAGCACTTTGTAGGTAATGATGGGCTTAAGACCATTACCACTTCCGGCGTTAACAACCTTGCGGAACAGAACAGGTGACAGAAGCGACTGCAACAATTACAGGGGAATCTCCCTCTTAAGTATTGTAGGCAAAGTCTTTGCTCGAGTGATACTTCCCAGGCTACAAAAACTCGCTGATCGGGTCTATCCAGAATCACAATGCGGCTTTCGCTCAGGGAGATCCACGATTGACATGATTTTCTCGATTCGCCAACTCCAGGAAAAGTGCAGAGAACAAAGGATGCCTTTGTACATAGCGTTTATTGACCTGACAAAGGCCTTCCATCTAGTTAGCAGAGATGGTCTCTTTAAAATTTTACAGTTAATAGGCTGTCCACCCAAGCTACTAAATGTAATCATATCTTTCCACCAAAATATGATGGGTACAGTGCAATTCAACGGTGCCAGCTCTGAAAGTTTCAGTATAAACAGCGGAGTTAAACAAGGATGTGTCCTGGCCCCAACTCTCTTTGGAATACTATTTTCACTGCTAATCCACAACGCGTTTGACAAATCCACTGAAGGCATCTATCTCCATTCCAGATTTGATGGCAAACTCCTAAATATTGCCAGACTGAGGGCCAAAACTAAAATCAGAGCCACCCTCATAAGAGATATGCTATTCGCGGATGACGCAGTGGTAGTGGCACACACACAAGAGGAACTTCAGTCACTAATGTCCCGCTTCTCTCAGGCCTGTAAAGAATATGGCCTGACTATTAGCACGAAGAAAACAAATGTTATGGGACCACCTGCTACAGCACCACCCTCCATCCTCATAGACGATAACAAGCTGGACGCCGTAAACGAATTCTGCTATCTGGGATCCACAATTACAGATGACCTGTCTCTAGAAGAGGAGATGAAAAAACACTTAGGGAAGGCTGCCTCGACGTTCGCTAGACTCAGACCAAGAGTTTGGGAAAACCATAAACTAACTACGGTGACCAAAATGGAAGTCTACAAGGCATGCGTTATGAGTACACTGCTGTATGGCAGTGAATCGTGGACCACCTACTCAAAGCAAGAGAGAAAACTAAACTCATTCCATTTGAGATGTCTCTGTAGGATCTTGAATGTCACATGAAAAGAAAAATTGTGCAATACTCAGATCCTTGCGCGATCAGGTATTTTCCAGCATCTTTACAGCCCTCAGACAACGCCGTTTGCGCTGGCTTGGACATGTTCGCCGGATGGAGGACAAGCGCATCCCGAAAGTTATCCTCTATGGGCTTCTCGCGACTGGCACAAGAAAAACTGGTCGCCCCCACCTCCGTTACATAGATGTAATAAAACGTGACCTCAAATCAGTGAACATCAATACTGACAATTAGGAAGACACACCTCTAGACCGCAACAGGTGGAGAGAGACAGTGACCAAGAAAGCTATGGACAGTGAAAGTACATGGGTCACAGCCCAGGAAGAAAAACGCACAATCCGAAAAACGACCAGCTCCTCTACCACCGAAGCAAAAGCCACCTTAACCTGCGCTATCTGTGGACGGGAGTGTCTCTCCAAAGTAGGGCGCCACAGCCACATGAGGAAGTGTGCTCTGAGATGAACCAAAGTCGTCCTACGACTGAAGGAGGCCAATGAATATATAAAGATATTATTCAATAATTAATTTAAGCACCTTTGCTACTGCTATCAACTTGTCACCCTGGTTACATAGTCCACCAGACTCTGACCGACTTGCGTCACAAAACTGCCAACCTCGGTAATAGTAAAGTTAGACCTCAGATGATCGCCAATTTGACAATGACACTGAAAAACTGTAATATATATTTCTGAGACGGCAAGCGACGCCCACAACACCAACACTGGCACCCTATAAACGAAATAAACACAATACTCTCAACTTCTACACTAAAAATAGAAATAGTGACAACCTCATACAACATACAATAATAGATATCACAAACGAATAACTCACCCTAAACAGGGGTCCCAAAAATCCTACTGAATAACATGTCCGAGAAGCTAGTACAGACAAAGAACGTTTTACGGGCCAACACACCGTCCGTTTCAACCAAAGAGGGTGAACTGCCTCATGACAAAGAATGACCAATAGATGTCACCGGACTTTGTGACGTAGCAAAACAATTCAAAACAAAAAATACAAGACACTCTCGCCCCGTACTACGACTACGACTACGACTAGAGGAAATTAAAAAAAGAGTTAGGAGAAAGAAAGAGACACTTGTCTATACTACGCGACAGCACTCTCCACGGTCTCTTGTTCTTCGTGGAACATAGGACTCAGTAACAACATGCCACTCTCCACGGTCTCTTGCTAGTTTTGTAATGGCTTCCCAGCTCTTTCCTGTCCTCTCGGTTTCATCTAGTACACTGCGTCGCCATGTTCTTTTGTTGGTCTTCCTCTACATCTTGTACCGTGTGGGTTCCACTCTAAGACCTGTCTAGCGCTGTTGTTGGTAAATGTTTGGATCTCAATACAATTAGTGATTAGAGTTTGAACGAAGTTATTCCATTTGTCTTTCAACCATCTGTCACTGCTCTTCCTTCGTGGATGGATACTATTGAAACAAAACGAAATCATTCCAAACACTTGGTTTATTTCGGACGTTAAGAAGGATTTAAAAAAACCCAGATTAAACACATTGACCAAACATTGACATGAACTTAATTTCTTTTTTTTTTTAATTTGTACGTCGCTGTTTTGTATTTGCATTTAAAATGAGATGACTTAAAGATGACTTAAACCAATATCTAAATCTTTACTCTATTGACATAACTGTCAGATTTTCAAATGTTCATTTCAAGACGCTGTACAATGTTCATGACTATTTGACATCTGATAACACTGATGTAGGCTCCTCAGTGTACAAACACGCAGTCTTCTCCACCGTGTGATGGGAGCGCTGAGAATGTCACGAAAACAATTTATTTGCAGAGTTGTGTTTAAACACTTGGTTTTTAAATTTTCAAGGATGATTATATACTTATCTACATCATATGTTTTGACGCAAACAAAAACAGGGGTCGCTAAAAAAAATACATTAGAAATATATTTTAAAATAAACTTTTATTTAAATGTGCGATTAAAGGGAAAATTTTGTTTACCTGAATATTTTATAAAACAATATTTTCAGCATTCAAAAATATTTTCTCTATTGCTCAATGCTTTCAGGTATGACACATTTCAGCGTTGTCAATTCACGAAGAACATAGGAATACTGTCAAAGCCATAGCCATGTATGCAAAATGATATACACCAATTAAGTTACTCTAAAAACGTAACCACGTCACCGTATCGCTTAATTCATACTTCTAGGTCCATATTCAATGAATGTTTTAATCAGATCTTAATCGAATTGTAAACAAATTAGTGTGATCCACTCTAGTTTAAAAATCCCCTATCTAACGTTAAACAGACGTTGGTCTAAAAATAATGATAAAGTGACTGGCTCTTGTTTGGGTTTTGTTTGGGCTCCTCGCCCTCAACGAAAGAGGTTTGAATCAACGCTTTTCCATCTCATTGGAAAGAGTAGTATTCTAGGGTGTTATCTTTAACTCAAAATCTATTCTAACTAATCATCAGGACAAAAGCAGCACACCTGATGCACCTAATAGATTGAGTAGTTTTAGGGCTATGTTAATTTCTGAGCCACACTCCCCCCCCCCCCCCCTCCATGAGACACTGTCAATATATCACAGTAGACCTATGTCTCATCGACCTTAACAAAGTCGTAAACGCTGGTGTGGTCTTTACATAATGTGCGATGGTGTATGATGTCCCATCATGCATCAGGTCACCCAGCATTCCTCAAAGGGTCAATCATCTATGTCAGTAGGCTGATAACGTATGGACTAGATCGTGATCGAAGGTGTCACTGACGTAATGGTGGTACAATGTTGAAACAGGTGAGGGAAGAGAGGGTGGCGGTGTTGACAGAGCTCCTGTGTATTACTTTTTCCCCTCACTATTTAATCAGTGAAATTAGTGAGTGGTGATAAGTTTATACAGTAGGTGACGCTTAATCTATAAAATTATACGCTACAATGCTCTGCATATCTCATATCCATTTTTTTTGTTTGGGGGGGGGGGATTTTAAATTATACTACTGCACAGAATTATAAAGGACTAGAAAAATGAAAAGACTTCACCAAATTATCCTAAATAAAAATAAATGTACTTTTAAATTATAGATACAATGATCCTTACTATAATGTGCATGTTGGTCACACCCACTGTAATTTGTATTTGAATTCATTAAAAAAACTTTGACAAGGGACATCATTCAAAATAGAAATGTCATGACCTTTTATATGAAATGAAATTCACATTGGTATAAAGTATAAATTGTAAACAATACCTTATTAATGCGCAATGGATTTTATATATCCCTGGACAATAAATCAACTTTCCATATATTACACTTTGTTATACAGTCCTGTAGAAGCGGAAGAAAACTATATTCCTGTCAAGTTCTTTCCCCATGTACAATACATTTTTTTCTGACTAATACTTAATGATAAGAAACATTATAAATATAGACTTTCTTACCAACGTATTTGTTGTGACACATGAGGTGTACTTCAAGGTTTCAGAAGTGGAAACAGAAAGCTAATTACGTTATAGTAGCTTCCAGTAGGAACTATTTATTGAAGGGAGATAATTGGTTTCCGTATTAGAAATTAGAGAACCTTCTAGTTCTGAGTTTGGGAATCAATAAATTGGGGAGACGAACTTCTATCAGGTTTTACAAAAATGTTCGTTCAGTCAATACGTTTCAAGATTCATGCTAAGTCTACTTTTATTAAGCGTATTGGTGCTAATGGCATGTTTTCAATTCATTAATGATTTAAATTAATGTCTTTTATTCATAAAGAGTAATTCTGTTGTTTCAAGGATATCCTGCATACGATCCAGATCGAGTCTTCGGATTCCATGTTACATTGTACCAAGACGTATTAAATCAAATGCTTTGTAATAAAAAAAAAATCTTTTTTTTTTCAGCATTATCCACGAATCGGACATTACTTTACTTCCTCCGGTCAAAATTCCAACACCTTATGGGGGACGTCTGGTCTGGACATTGCCAGGTGGAAATCTGTTGATAGCCCATATAAAGGATAAACACAAGATCCGGTATAAGAAGAGATGGTCCCAGGTAAACAATTTTCACCAAACGACATGCATTTGTAGATGTATTATATGGTCTTTCTTATACATTGTTAAGAGTTATAAAAATTGCACTATTGACACTACAAGTCTATCCTGCCATCTTCCGAAAATAATCAGCTAGTAAAATAATTAGGTCGTAGTCTACGTGTTAGTGTATGAGAGACCTTAGCCTACCAATCGTACAATTTTCATTCAATAAATTAGATGAAAGGTGAGTTTAAATGTAGGACACTCACATCTGCATGTGTTGTTTCATGACTTGTTTCACTTGTTTATTTGATTAGGAACATTGTCAAATATATTATACAGTGGGTCTATCTACCTCTGGTCAAAAGCAAGATATCTTTGTTTCTTTGACTTAACATTTCTATTTTCAATTCTAATTCAATATCGGACTTGAACTCGTCTCATTGTTTCCCCAGGTGATGTACATGTACTATCTACTAGGCTATCGTCTGCTTGGTCAACAGGACGAGTCTTTCAATTCTTCAACCCTGGAACGTGATGAGAAGTGGAAGAGCACCTCCAGCCATTTTATTAAAGGGAATCTTTTCAAGTATATTCCAGAAAGAGTTCTAGTGCAGGTCAGTTAGCTGTCCAGACAATGTTCTAGTGCAGGTCAGTTAGCTCTCCAGACAATGTTCTAGTGCAGGTCAGTTAGCTGTCCAGACTATGTTCTAGTGCAGGTCAGTTAGATCTCCAGACAATGTTCTAGTGCAGGTCAGTTAGCTCTCCAGACAATGTTCTAGTGCAGGTCTGTTGGCTATGCAGAAAATTTGGTTTATTTTATATTTTTTTATTAGTGCAAATATTTGATTCTGTTAGTTCAGATATAAACTAGACATGAAGACTTTTTGAATAAAATATTTTCTGTTGGTCGTTAGGCTGAAAATACTTTTATCCTGGCTCTGGATGGGGACGTAGACTTCAAGCCTCATGCTGTGCAACTGCTGGTGGACAGAATGAGAAAGAACAAGAAAGTAGGAGCAGCCTGTGGTCGAATCCATCCCATTGGCTCAGGTTTGTGGTGCATCCAGTCAAAGTCTAACATAAAATCTGTTACGTAGTGTCACTACATTCATTGGGTTTTCTATTTAGTACCAACATTGTAGTTTCAACACGGTTATTGGCTCATCGCCTAGTATCATTACATACGTTGGCTCGTTGTCTTAGTATCATCACATAAGTTGGCTTATCACCCTGGTGCCATAGCATATGTAGGCTCCTCTCTCTAGTACCATTACAAATGTGTGCTCCTCTCTCTAATACCATCACAAATGTTGGCTCCTCTCTCTACTAACATCACATATTTTGGCTCCTCTCTCTACTACCATCACATATGTTGACTCCTTTCTCTAGTAGTGCCATCTCATATGTTTGCTCCTAACCCTAGTATCATCACATATGTTGGTTCCTCGCCCTAGCACCATCACGTATGTTGGCTCCTCTCTCTATTACCACTTATTTATGTAACAACTGATACTATTATAATTACCACCATAATATATTTTATTTATTATATTCTCTTTATCTCTTGTAATTAGGTCCCTTGGTTTGGTACCAGATATTTGAATACGCTATCGGTCACTGGCTCCAGAAAGCCGCTGAACATATGCTCGGCTGCGTCCTCTGCAGTCCTGGCTGCTTCAGCTTGTTCCGAGGCTCGGCTCTGATGGATGACAATGTTATGAGAACTTACGCTACAAGATCTTCTGAAGCCAGGCACTATCTACAGTACGATCAAGGTGAGTAAATATTATGCTACACTTTTTCTTTTTTTTTTAAACTTCTTTTTTACAGCTGATACTGTGAACAAAAACAACTTCTGACATATTAACAGAAACATTAAGGTTAGAATTTTAACAATAATCTAGATTCGCTTGACTTAATTTGGTATTGATTTCTACGAAATGCATTTTTGAATATTTTGTATTATATATTAACCAAGGAATAAGAATACTATATCCGCTCTTTGTTTAGGCCTATATTTAGATAAAAAAAACGGTTTACATTATTAACATAATAAAATAATATAATAAATCAAGATGGTAACAAAACAAAAAAAAGGGGAAAACGGTATTGAGAATGTTGGGGGAGGGGGAGGGATATAAAATCATCGCCTTCATCATCTGTCCCTTGACTTTTGTCGTAGTGGTGTTGTGAAAGTTTTCCTAACCAAATGCTTCCATTTTCCCCGGTCAGCACAGGAAGATTGGAAAAAAGTTTTGAAATTAATAGATAAATGAAGCAATGTACGCCATATTGAAGGAGCCCTGATGCCAACTAAATAAAATAAATTACTTTTTGATCAAAATGAAGGCGCATACAAATTGGATTCTCGGGTGCGTGAGTTATAGATCTTTAATGCCTTTGTTTCTTTGCTTTTCATAAATTATTTTTTGTTACCTTTTATGTGTGTATTGTTGTTACACCTATAAGCTTGCATTTTTCATATATATATATGTAAAAGTAGATTAAAAGTAAAATTCAATGAATGTCCACTTCCAGGTGAAGACAGATGGCTGTCCACTCTGCTATTGCAACAAGGCTACAAGGTCGAGTACTGCGCAGCCTCTGACGCCATGACGCACTGTCCCGAAGCTTTTAAGGAGTTCTTCAATCAGAGACGTCGCTGGATCCCATCCACCTTAGCCAACATAATGGACCTGCTTCAGTCTTTCCGAACAACTGTCACAAGCAATGATAACATCTCTTACCTCTACATGGCCTACCAGGTAGGGCGCCAAGTGGTTTATTTTGACTGACCACAGTATTGTAATGTACTCAGTGAGCTACCAGGTAGGGCGCCAAGTGGTTTATTTTGACTGACCACAGTACTGTAATGTACTCAGTGATCTGTGTTGTATGCAACTGTGCAGAAGCTAGTTAGTGGACAAAAGAGGGAAACTTGAAAGTAAAGTAGGCATATTGTATAGGGTCTAAAGTAAAATAAAGTTAGAAGCTACACAGACATTATATATATAGAGTGTTGTTTATTCTACACAGACATTATATATATAGAGTGTTGTTTATTCTACACAGACATTATATATAGAGAGTGTTGTTTATTCTACACAGACATTATATATATAGAGTGTTGTTTATTCTACACAGACATTATATATAGAGAGTGTTGTTTATTCTACACAGACATTATATATAGAGAGTGTTGTTTATTCTACACAGACATTATATATAGAGAGTGTTGTTTATTCTACACAGACATTATATATATAGAGTGTTGTTTATTCTACACAGACATTATATATATAGAGTGTTGTTTATTCTACACAGACATTATATATATAGAGTGTTGTTTATTCTACACAGACATTATATATATAGAGTGTTGTTTATTCTACACAGACATTATATATATAGAGTGTTGTTTATTCTACACAGACATTATATATATAGAGTGTTGTTTATTCTACACAGACATTATATATAGAGAGTGTTGTTTATTCTACACAGACATTATATATAGAGAGTGTTGTTTATTCTACGCAGACATTATATATAGAGAGTGTTGTTTATTCTACACAGACATTATATATAGAGAGTGTTGTTTATTCTACACAGACATTATATATAGAGAGTGTTGTTTATTCTACACAGACATTATATATAGAGAGTGTTGTTTATTCTACACAGACATTATATATATAGAGTGTTGTTTATTCTACACAGACATTATATATAGAGAGTGTTGTTTATTCTACACAGACATTATATATAGAGAGTGTTGTTTATTCTACACAGACATTATATATATAGAGTGTTGTTTATTCTATTCCCATGTATAAAACAGGAATTACAAGACGAATTTATATTATAGAAAATAAACATAAACATAAAATTAGTCAGTTAGCTCTCCAGACAATGTTGTAGTGCAGGTCAGTTAGCTCTCCGGACAATGTTGTAGTGCAGGTCAGTTAGCTCTCCGGACAATGTTGTAGTGCAGGTCAGTTAGCTCTCTGGACAATGTTGTAGTGCAGGTCAGTTAGCTCTCCGGACAATGCTGTAGTGCAGGTCAGTTAGCTCTCCGGACAATGTTGTAGTGCAGGTCAGTTAGCTCTCTGGACAATGTTGTAGTGCAGGTCAGTTAGCTCTCCAGACAATGTTCTAAGGCAGGTCTGTTAGCTCTCCGGACAATGTTGTAGTGCAGGTCAGTTAGCTCTCTGGACAATATTGTAGTGCAGGTCAGTTAGCTTTCCGGACAATGTTGTAGTGCAGGTCAGTTAGCTCTCTGGACAATGTTGTAGTGCAGGTCAGTTAGCTCTCCGGACAATGTTGTAGTGCAGGTCAGTTAGCTCTCTGGACAATGTTGTAGTGCAGGTCAGTTAGTTCTCCGGACAATGTTGTAGTGCAGGTCAGTTAGCTCTCTGGACAATGTTGTAGTGCAGGTCAGTTACAGACATATAAAATTGATTAAATTCATGGGAATTTTTTTTTATCTCCACAGGGTCTGTTGATGTTGTCCACTGTGCTAGGACCGGCTACTGTACTGCTCATGATGGCGGGCGCTATCAACCCAGTGTTTAAAATCACTTTGTGGCAATCGTACATGCTGATAGTTGGGCCCGTTGCCTTGTATCTTATCCTTTGCTTCATCACTAAGTCGGATACCCAGTTGAACGTTGCTGCGGTTCTAAGTGCCGTCTACTCTTTGCTTATGATGGCTGTGATTGTTGGCACCGCCGTGCAGGTAGCAGAAGACACCGCAGTAAGTCCAAACGCCCTCTTCTTGTTCATGATGATAGCCATATTTATAGTTTCCGCCTCGTTTCATCCTCAAGAGTTCTTCTGCTTGTTGCCTGGTGCCTTATATTTCCTCGCCCTGCCTGCTGGTTACGTGCTTCTGATGGTTTACGCCATGTGCAACCTGCACGTTGTTTCTTGGGGCACCCGAGAGACGTCTTCGCTGGAGAGGAAAGCTCAGATCAGGCAAAGACTCGAAGCTAAGAACAGCGGGGGCATCTACGGCTGGATTCATAGACAGGAAGAGGAAAGTACTTGCTGTGGAAGATTCATGAAATATATCAAACGGCTCTGCGGCTCCGGGAGTCAAGATCTACACACCGAGATCTTGAGACAAGTCATTGAAAAACTAGACAAAGTGGAAGCTGGCATGAGAACTGTGGCTACCAACGGTTCATCCGCCTTCCAGCACAACCGTAAGCGATCATCATCGCGATCTCGTCACTCTAAGAAATCAGCCAAGTCCACCATTAACGACATTGAGGAAGAAGCTGAGAACGGCGATGCCAGTTCCTCTGCATCAGATACATACTCAGAACAAGACATCTACATGGAGGAAGACAGAGATGACCTCATCAACCCTAGATGGTTGGACGATCCTGGTCTGAAGCACGGAGAAGTCCAGTACTTGCCTATGAGAGAAATCGAGTTTTGGCAAAGATGTATCGCCAAATATCTTCACCCTATAAATCCGGACAAAGCTGTGGAAGCTAAAATCTCAACTGATCTAAAATCTTTAAGAAATAACATTGCGTTTGCCTTTTTCATGATGAATGCATTTTGGATGGTGATCATATTTATGCTTCAAGGGGTGAAAGACAAGATTAATATACTTATTCCAAAGTATGGCGGAGGGACACTGACCATTGAGCCACTGGGACTCATATTTCTGAGTGTTTTTGCATTGCTTCTTCTCTTGCAATTCATTGCTATGTTGCGTCACAGATATGGCACTCTGCTACACATCCTTGCTTCCACTGAGATACGTGTGGACAAGAAGAAATTCAATCAGAAACAAGCAATCGCTGACATTGTGGAGTACGCCAGAAAACTCCAAAAGCTCTCCGGGTTTGATGAAGACCTTACTGATCCAGACTATGAATATATGAGCTCAACTGAAAGTCGTCCAAGTAGTATGCCTTCAGGATCGGACACGGCGTTTTTGCCAGAGTCCAAGTATCCTAGGGGCTCAGACGTGGCCCAGAGTAGCCAGCAGGCCATGGATTCGCATTCCAAGATCAACCCAGCTTTCCAGGATGTCACACCCAATCCGTCTGATGCTGCGACTTCTGGTGAAGAGCCGACCAAGGGTAAAGGCGCCACAGAAGAGGGCGAAAAGAAAAAGAAAGGGAACCATTCCAAGCTCGGGCGCAGTAAGTCAACTATGGTGGACAAGAACAACACTCTGCGCAGGCAGTTCGAGCGAAGGTATAAACAGATGCTGAGGAATCACTCGGAGGAGACCGGACAAGACCCAAACTTCGACCCCTTTGTGAGCAGGTCACTGAGAGAAACACGCAGACCAAACAAAAGAGAATCTGTGGAAGACCTTGAAGCTCGCTTCAATAACTTCAACAATAGATAATGTCAAGTCAATACATAATGATGATTGGAGATTCGTCAACATAACAAAACAATGTATAAAATATTCAGTTGATCTAACCATTCAAAAAATATGGCACAAAAAGAAAAAAAAAGTGTGTTAGATCAATGTTCTAAGTGATTCATTGCCACAATAGGCGAACACTGTATCTTCTGTAAGTACAAATAAAAGTCCTACTTAAGTCTCTGATCAAATTATGGACTCAATGACTGAGAGCTTCTACTTCTAGTTATCATTTCATTGTCTTTCATGTTGCAATCTCGAAACAAAGTGATCACTTAAACTAAGTTCTTTATTGTGTGTATGTGTGTCGGTGTGTTTCCTGAAATAAATACTACGCTTAAATTTAAACTGTTTACACCTACGTGTGTGTGTGGGTGTGTTTTTTAGAAAAGTTGTGTACAACATTATGATATATTGTTGATATTTCAATGGAAACTAATATTGTTATTCCTTATTGTTATTATCGATTTCAAACAGATTTCTGTATAAATATGAGCTTTGTGTATGTGTATGTGTGAGTGTGTGCGGAGAGACGATGAAGGAAATGTTGCTCAAATCTGAAAAGACTAACAATACACTACATAACATAACAATACATTATATAAAATAACAATACATAACATAACATAACCAATACATTACATAACATAACAATACATGACATAAAATAACAATACATAACATAACATAACCAATACATTACATATCATAACAATACATTACATAACATAACATAACCAATACATTACATAACATAATGATACATTAAATAACAATACATTGCATAACATAACAATACAATAAATAACTCAATATTATATTACATTACATAACAATACATAATATAACAATACATTACATAGCATAACCATTCATTACATAACCTTACAATACATTAGATAACATAACATAAAAATACATTACATAACATAACATAAAAATACATTACATAAAATAACACTACATTACATAACAATACATTACATTACGTTGCATGACATAACACTACATTACATAACATAACACTACATTACATAACATAGCAATACATTATATGACATAAAAAATACATTACATATCATAACAATACATTGCATAACATAACAATACAATACTTAACTTAATGTTCTATTACATTATATTACATATCATAACATAACAATACAATCTGTAGACTGATTGTTATATATTTTTTTTAACTTTTTTCTTTATTGAAATATATTTGGTTGTTAAAATTATGACCTTTTTCAATGTTTTGATTTTACTGCTGTTGTACCCTTTCGATATGTGAAATGTATAATTCGGGTTCAATACAATGTATGATCCCTTAAGGATGTTGTTTTGTGTTGCTTTTGTTATTTAGCCACATTTGTATTGATTGATTTTCTTTATTTATCTCATTGGTATGCCCTCTGTGCTCCCATGATTTCTTTAAAAGGTTAAAATAATAAGGAAAAAAAAGACTTATCTTTATCCTAATTAATATCTTTTTAAAATATGTATATAATTCATCAGTATAAAAAAAAAGAATTCTACGAGGTCTTTTATAATATTTGTATATTCAACGAAAATTAAACTTCAACTTATAATTTTAAGAATATGGGAGACTACACTAGGAACTATTTCAAGGAAGAAAAAAGAATTACATACCTTTCTATATATATATATATACACAAAACTTTATGCAATTCTTCAGGATATTATTCTTATCAAAAGTGTTTGAGTTTAAAATCCAACACTCCGGTATATCTTAAGATTGTAATTCTTGACACTTACTAGCATTTGGATTACAAATATAAAAGAGGTGTCGCTGTGAACGGTTTTCAGCTTTGAACAAAACTTAGACCATCTGCTACGTACTATTCTATTGATAAGCCTTAACTTATTTGCTATTACATATATTGACACATGTTTATTGCCATAACTCTCTCATCTATCAGTAACAGTCTGTAAAACCACGACAGTACGGCCACATGAGCAAGACTTTGAAAGTTGCATCCCCTATGTATAAAATTGATTTGATTATAATTAATAAACGCATGTATGCGTGTCAGTGTGTGTGCGTTAGTGTGTTGGATTGCTTATATATAATATAAATAATGTGACACTAGATCAGTAGTTACTTATTAATATATTATTATTTATCAATATTCAATTCCATGCACAACCTTATGTCGTTTATTTTCTTTGTTTAAGTTGCGGATTACGTTCTAATCACCTAAATGTGTACTTCACTTGTTCATATAGTTTGTGTAACTTCTGTTCATGTGCAACTTTTGTTACTCCATTTGTGTATGTTGGTCACATGAACAGCTAGTTGCACTGACCACGATCTAACACATAGAACCAGAAAGGTTGTTTAGTTAAGTAGAATCAATGAATCGGAGCGTCTTGTCTAAGCTTATCTAACATTCATGTATATGTATTGACTCAAACATTTCACCAACAATAAATCATTTCTCGCTTAACGCGATGCATTAGTTATGTTTTAAATTAATCATAAGTTGACAGTGATTTCAATAAAAATAAGACCTACTTCTGAGATCAATATGTTTAGGTCACACACACACACACAACACACACACAAATGTGTACCGGGAATTTCGATAAATGAAGGGAATATTTGAAAATTTAGCTTTTTGGTGTACTGAATACGAGAGTACTGATTTTCTAAAAGTTTCTAACATTTATTTTGCACTGTTGATTTAGCACTAAAGAATCCAATTTCGAAGCTCTTTGGCTAATATCACAAAGTAATAGGTTTTTTATTAATAGGCCTCTGTGGTCTTTCACTATAACGTCCTTGACAATGTAACTTTATCGACTTGTTTCAATATCTCTCGCAGTCTTTCTCTTTTCTTAGTAACACCTTTATGTAGAATTCCTTGATATCTCGTCCCTTATCTTTCTCCATAACGCTTTCTTTTCTTGTTCTATCTTACTGTATTTCACCTTCAACTATCCCTTAGTCTGTTAAGCCGTTGATTCATTCCTCTCATGTCTTTTGCCTAAAGTAGAATCTCTTCCAGTGAGAGGCCTGTCCACTCTTTGATGTTTTCTTTCCATCGCTTTCTTTGTCTGCCTCTTCTTATTCCTGGTACTGTTCCCTGAGGGATGGTCCTTTTATGTCCTATGATACTGGAGTAGTTTTGTTAATGTCACATTTGAATGTCATCCAAATCTTAATGTAAACAAAGAGCAGGTTACTGTGATTAACTCGATAATGGAAATCCCTAAACAACGTTTTCAAATAGTGACTTGGGTTGAAGCAGTCATGCGAAACGTACAAGAAATACATAAAACAAAAACAACCAACTAATGAGAGTAGATGTATGTTGCTCTTTCGAGAAGTAACAGCTATGTCAAATAAACATTTACCTCCCTTTTATGTCAAGACGCTACAGTGTGATACATTGCATCCTAAGGTAACATTGTTTTCTATTGTTATATGTTCACCATGTACACATTTCAAAAGCATACATATCTATAACAACAACTGGAGAATATCTTGAACAACATACTATTGATATTAATGTTTTGTTGTTGTTTTTTTTCTAATTAATGTTGTTTTAGAATTCCTGTAGGTCTTGACTAGATTATATGACATTTCACTTGGATGTCACCAGATTCTATGACATCTGACAAAGGTGTCATCACATTAAATTGTTTGGTCGTATCGTTTTTGCGGCGATATGATGGTGTGAAACTGATCGCCCGTTGATTATTGAATAAGATGACCCAAACAAGCAAATATAGAAATCTACACTCACAAGCGGATTTCTTTTTTAAAAATGTGATCAAGTTTCCCAATAAAACGTTGACAACAAGACAAAATTCATTCATAATTAATTACGAACAATATTGAATATTATGAAAATAAGAACTTGAAATTGTTACGTAATTATTAGCATACACTTTGAAATGATTAGCGAACACTTTGAAATGATTAGCGAACACTTTGAAATGATTAGCGTACACTTTGTAATGTTTAGCGTACATTTTGAATTGCTATTTCTCTTATCTCTTTCTATATCGACTTCTGTAAGAAAACTGAATCAATGCTGCCATTTCATTCTCTACTTTCCCAATGTATGACTGAGATTGAGGGTACGCGAAGAACAAAACTATCTTCTCTTCTGAAGTCTCGTCTGTAAATTATAAGCAGGTTGTTTGTTTTTAAATGAGATTCTCGTCCTACCTTCTCCAACCTATCTTGTTCCTCAAAAATTGTCCCTCCATCTTGTCCCTCCCTATCTTTACATCCTAATATGTTCCTTCCATCTCTGATCTCCTACCTTACCCCTTCAATCTCTGATCTCCTACCTTACCCCTTATATCTTTGATATCCTACCTTACCCCTTATATCTCTGATCTCCTACCTTACCCCTTCAATCTCTGATCTCCTACCTTACCCCTTCAATCTCTGATCTCCTACCTTACCCCTTCATTCTCTGATCTCCTACCTTACCCCTTTAATCTTTGATCTCCTACCTTACCCCTTCAATCTCTGATCTCCTACCTTACCTCTTCAATCTTTGATCTCCTACCTTACCCCTTCAATCTTTGATCTCCTACCTTACCCCTTCAATCTTTGATCTCCTACCTTACCTCTTCAATCTTTGATCTCCTACCTTACCCCTTCAATCTTTGATCTCCTACCTTACCCCTTCAATCTTTGATCTCCTACCTTACCTCTTCAATCTGTGATCTCCTACCTAACCCCTTCAATCTTTGATCTCCTACCTTACCTCTTCAATCTTTGATCTCCTACCTTACCCCTTCATTCTTTGATCTCCTACCTTACCCCTTCAATCTTTGATCTCCTACCTTACCCCTTCAATCTTTGATCTCCTACCTTACCCCTTCAATCTTTGATCTCCTACCTTACCTCTTCAATCTTTGATCTCCTACCTTACCCCTTCAATCTTTGATCTCCTGCCTTACCCCTTCAATCTTTGATCTCCTACCTTACCTCTTCAATCTGTGATCTCCTACCTAACCCCTTCAATCTTTGATCTCCTACCTTACCTCTTCAATCTTTGATCTCCTACCTTACCCCTTCATTCTTTGATCTCCTACCTTACCCCTTCAATCTTTGATCTCCTACCTTACCCCTTCAATCTTTGATCTCCTACCTTACCCCTTCAATCTTTGATCTCCTACCTTACCCCTTCAATCTTTGATCTCCTACCTTACCTCTTCAATCTCTGATCTCCTACCTAACCCCTTCAATCTTTGATCTCCTACCTTACCTCTTCAATCTTTGATCTCCTACCTTATCCCTTCAATCTTTGATCTCCTACCTTACCCCTTCAATCTTTGATCTCCTACCTTACCTCTTCAATCTTTGATCTCCTACCTTACCCCTTCAATCTTTGATCTCGTACCTTACCCCTTCAATTCTTGATCTCCTACCTTACCCCTTCAATCTTTGATCTCCTACCTTACCCCTTCAATCTTTGATCTCCTACCTTACCTCTTCAATCTTTGATCTCCTACCTTACCTCTTCAATCTTTGATCTCCTACCTTACCCCTTCAATCTTTGATCTCCTACCTTACCTCTTCAATCTTTGATCTCCTACCTTACCTCTTCAATCTTTGATCTCCTACCTTACCCCTTCAATCTTTGATCTCCTACCTTACCCCTTCAATTTTTCTCTTCCCCAAACTTTTCACTCCCATTTATTCCCCTTTCTATTTTGCCCACCCCCTTTTTTTTTCTTCACTCTCCCATCTTTTCCCTCCTATCTCCTTAACCCCACCCCACTCTTTCCTCTACCAACATTTTTGTTATTACACCAAACGTGAATCTATCAATGGTTCTAAAACTGTTTCCTCATTTAGTCTAATAGATTGTAATAGAATCAGATGCAATTTTGACTCATTAAAACACATTATTTTTATTATATTATTTTCTTCGTTTTGTATGTACCTTTATAAAAAAATTATCCAAAGCCATTTAGTTTCCATGTAGATTTTAAAACTTGATCAGACTTGTAGAGTTAAACAAATTGTTCCTTCACTGTTCATGTAATTTCCTAATTACTTTATATCGTATGAGACATTGACTTCATGCCCCATTGAATGTCACTAAAAATGTTGTATCTGTTGAGTCAGGATGATTTTGACATTATTTGAAAATGTTGACTTTATATTTATTGGCAGATCGTATTGTCTTTATGTACAAGCACGCTGGGATTGTAAACATCTGTGCCTTATTGAACTGACCAATCAAAGGGTACAATTGGCCTATAATAAAACAGAGCGTGTAATTGTTGACATGATACAACGAAAAGACGAACTCCTTATTAAACAGTAAAAATAATACCATACGGTTATTATTTGTTTGTTGTTATTTTTGTTTACCTCTTGATTGATTGGATCGTCTGTTTACAATTGAATGGTATTCTGTGTTCGCTATCTCTAGAAGGATAACACACTGCGAAACATAGAGGTCTAATTCAGTGGCGTAGCATCCATGACCCGAAGGGGTTCAATGATCCAGGGCCAACGACCAACGTCCACAGCCTGTGGCGTAGCCACAGTGGCGCAAAGGAGTTCATTGCACTTGGGCCCATGACTCATGACCAGTTGGGGCCTACTTTAAGAAATGATAACTGTAGAGGAAAAAAATAATAGCACTTTTGTAAAAACCGATACAAAATAGAATCGGAAAAGTTTGATATGCCGGATCGTATTATTCATTTTGTTCTTGTATCTTTATAAATCATTGATAGTATTAGCATTAATGGGGAGGGGGGAAGAGAGAGAGAGAGTGTCTAGCGTATTACATACGGTAATTTGTACAGAAAAAGAAAGGAGATGGGCAGGGGCGACAATAACAATTAGGTGTATATGGATGGTCCTGATGGTCGCGAATTAAAATTTTGACACCGAATTAAAATTTCGACACCGCTGCTAATTATTCAATTTTATAAAAGCTATATCTGTTTCTTTTTTTTTTTTTTTCTGTACTTATAATTTTTAAAATTGCATTTCACTTTTGTAACTACAATTCCAGATCTTTGACAGATGTGATTCTCAAACTAAAGTATCCGATCCGACTGTGTAGACCCTGTAATCTAGTGTTAAAAATTTAACCAGGACGACTGCGTCTCTGAAGTCTTCATCACATTGTTTTGTTGTCTTCTGTATTGTGTAAACAAAATGTTTATGGAATCATTAGAAAATAATTTGTAAAAAAGGAGATGAAATCTCAGTGAACTAAAAAAAAACAACGAACATGAAATATTTCTCTGACCAATGCTTAGTATTTGGTTCATGTTCCTTATAGACCGTAAACACCATTATATATTTATATGAAAACTACTGATCAGACTTGAGTTAAAATTGATATGAATATTGAAATTTGACTGGAAAATAACGCCCCACAGATTCAAAACGAGATGCTGCTTCCAATACGAGTCACCAGTGGATAGTACGATGGCCTTCGGGCATTGTTTTATCAAAAGAAGCCGCTCGTGTATTAAGCTCAGTGTACTAACCACTAACCACTACCTTATACATGGTCTTAAAGGATTTCGTCAGCTGTCTTAAAGACGCTTTGACTTGGTGTGTGTTTTGAGTCTATGGCAAACGGCAATGAGATTCCGATATTTGATGTGGTAAAGCTGTTAATATAAATTTCTTTCTGTTGCTCAAAGGCAAAAGAGCGCCTGGAAGCTGCAGCACTTAGAGGTAAATTAGAAACCTTCTAGAATATTGTTCTGCTTATTATCAAGTACAAAATTGTAAGCGCAGTCAGCGTTTTGTCAAACAATGTTGGAAAGTGGAGCAGCAAGACCTACATAAAACAGAAAGTTTACTGAAGAAGATCTAGATTTGAGAAATGACTTTTAGAGAGAAATACATGAGGCTGCTTAAGTAGCTTGATCTTGGGCTGTTGAATTTTATTTGCACTACATCTTTGCTGAAAGTTATCTGGCAATTTGATGAGCCTACCACTAATTAATGTGAAGAAATAATTGAAATTCAATATTTAAGAGAAGACTTTTAAAATCAACGTATTTTACGGGACTATCATTGTCATCGGTTCACAATTATTTGACAGATTTCATCACATAAAATGTCATCATGTTTGAGTTGTTAATAACCAGGTACATTTCAAGTACAAATTAAAAAGTGTTGCATGATGCCGCCTTTCCTCTAGTCGCATTTAATCCATATAATATTGTCACAGAATACTGTTCATTGATGGAATCCTTAGAAGAACAGGACAAATTTGTACAAATACTCCTTCTTCCCTAGTGCTATTAGAGCATGCAATATGGGTTGCCTGAGCTAGTCAGGAAAACCAGTGACTTGGCAGAATTTACGTCATTGGTTAATATGCATGACTATATGCATGACGCGTAGGACGTAATCATCTTCTTTTTTGAAGTAACGTCTGTATTATATAAGATAAGATAAGAAGCAAGTCTGTGTTACTAGATTTAGCTGTTTATCATAAACAGCTACATGACATTGGGCTATTTTTATAAAGACAAGGACATTTTATCGTCATGGTTTCCAAACATTATCGCATCATGCTTCTTAGTTCTCACTTTGTCTGTATCTTTTTGCTCAGCATAACGGTCATTTTCGAAATTTCGATTGATTTCATTTTGTGTTCTTCCAATTAGCGGGAAACAGCCAAATGTTTAGAAAAAGATGCACTGGTTACTCACTTTGCTAGATACAAAGGTTAGAAAATAAATGTTTGATGTATTTACTGTAAAGTAATGGACGTAGAATCAGTTTATAGTTTGCATCAATATTTAAAAGTTTTACACCTAGAGGTATTTTAAGAATGTAAATGTGTAGAATGTAGGATTCCTAAAAACATTTCTTTATTTATCTGAAACACCTTTAGGTCGTTTAATTCTGTTCAGAAGTTGTAAGAACATTGACTTTTAAGACTATTACTTGCTGGAGTACTAACTGAATCAAACGTAGTGACATTATTACAATTGACTTTATAAAAAAAAGATACTTAACTTGCATTGGAGTGTCTTTTGGGGGCGGTGGCCCACGGGTACCTTGCTACGCCATTGGGATAATTCATTGTTCCAGTTCCACCACCCTAAATTTGGGCCGCCAGACAACTGGCTACCTGTGGTGCCCTCTGCCAGAAATATTGGACCCCAGACAACTGGGTACTAGTAGGGCCGTCTGCCAGAAATATTGGACCCCAGACAACTGGGTACTTGTGGGTCTCTCTGCCAGAAATATTGGACCCCAGACAACTGGGTACTTGTAGGGCCCTCTGCCAGAAATATTTGGACTCCAGAAAACTGGGTACTTGTGGGTCTCTCTGCCAGAAATATTGGACCCCAAACAACTGGGTACTTGTGTGACCCTCTGCCAGAAATATTTGCATTCCAGACAACTGGGTACTTGTGGGTCTCTCGGCCAGAAATATTGGACCCCAGACAACTGGGTACTTGTGGGGCTCTCTGACAGAAATATTTGGACACCAGACAACTGGGTATTTGTGGGTCTCTCTGCCAGAAATATTGGACACCAGACAACTGGGTACTTGTGGGGCCCTCTGACAGAAATATTGGACACCAGACAACTGGGTACTTGTGGGGCCCTCTGACAGAAATATTGGACACCAGACAACTGGGTACTTGTGGGGCCCTCTGACAGAAATATTGGACACCAGACAACTGGGTACTTGTGGGGCCCTCTGACAGAAATATTGGACACCAGACAACTGGGTACTTGTGGGGCCCTCTGACAGAAATATTGGACACCAGACAACTGGGTACTTGTGGGGCCCTCTGACAGAAATATTGGACACCAGACAACTGGGTACTTGTAGGGCCCTCTGACAGAAATATTGGACACCAGACAACTGGGTACTTGTGGGGCCCTCTGACAGAAATATTGGACACCAGACAACTGGGTACTTGTAGGGCCCTCTGACAGAAATATTGGACACCAGACAACTGGGTACTTGTGGGGGTCTCTCCCTTCTCCCTACTTTCAACAAATCTTCAAATACAATAACCAGAAAATCCCAGCTTCACGAAAAACGCATGAAATGGCAAACCTCATTCTGTTGGGTCCCCGGACTCTGGCAATGTAGCTAGAGATTATCCTACAATGTTGAGAATCTGGGTGAGCAGCTTGATGAGTGGAATGAAATTCTCGTTTGTGCGGATTGCTTATAACCAAGAGAAATGGAAAACTGTGTGGTTGTGCATCATGACATAAAATTGAATTATAATGATCTTTGTAGAGAATAATCATTTTGAATTAAAGCATAACCTATCAAAATAATATTCTTTTGCCATCTCCCCCCCCCTACACCTAAAACAAAAAGACCGATAAGATGCAAATTAAAAACGGAATTAAGCTGCTGGAAGTAATTAACGTAAATGGAAACAGCTTAAGTTTTATTTAAAATAAATGAGTAATTTGTTTCAACAGACAACTCTAACCACAACAAGCTTTTAATTTTCTCTAGTCGTGTCGCTTTAACAGATCTCGGTACGTCGCTAGACGTTTGTTCTCACATCGAAAGTCACGTTCAATATTGGATAACGAAAATATCGTTAGAGTTTGATCACGTTGTTAAGGATAGCTTAGATTGGAATATATCTGCCTAAATACTGGCCTGCTTAAGTGTCTAAATACAAGCCTGTTATGTGCCTAAATACAAGCCTTTTATGTGTCTAAATACAAGCCTGTTATGTGTCTAAATACAAGCCTGTTATATGTCTAAATACAAGCCTGCTATATGTCTAAATACAAGCCTGCTATATGTCTAAATACAAGCCTGTTATGTGTCTAAATACAAGCCTGTTATTTTTCTAAATACAAGCCTGTTATGTGTCTAAATACAAGCCTGTTATGTGTCTAAATACAAGCCTGTTACATGTCTAAATACAAGCCTGTTATGTGTCTAAATACAAGCCTGTTATGTGTCTAAATACAAGCCTGTTATCTGTCCAAATACTAGCCTGTGTCTAAAACTTCTCTAGTTATTTGTTTAAGGATTTTAGATTTTTAAAATATGTATTTAAAATGTTTTGTTTACCACTAACAACATTAGACTAACCAATTTACTATGAAGATTTATTAGCTTGGGGATATGCAGGATATGCATGAAAGTCAAAGAACAAGTAGGATGGAGATGGCGTTTACATGGAAATAATTTTAATATCTTCTACCTTGAAACTAGATATGTACTTTTTTAAATTAATTAACGTCAAGATATTCATTACAAAAGGAATAAGACTTTGAATGAAAAATATTTTTAAAAAAAAACAAAAAAAAGCCAGGTCGACTTAATTAAAAGAATGCGATGTTTGAATGTCCTTATTAAGTTTGATAAAAAATTAAACACAATGCGGTGCGGGGGAAGAACGAAGGGATATAAATTGCCAGTGCGAAGTCAGTAGACTCAAGACTTCAAGATACGCCTCCACAGAGATACGCCTTCAGAAAGATACACCTCCATAGATATACGCCTTCAGAAAGATACGCCTCCACAGAGATACGCCTTCAGAAAGATACACCTCCATAGAGATGTGCCTTCATAAAGATAGCCTCCACAGAGGGACGCCTTTACAAAGATACGCTGCTTCAAATATACACCTTGAGAAAGATAACCTCCACAAAGATACGCCTCCACAGAGATACACCCCCATAGTAAACATTCAATTTTTCAACCAATTATCATAAGTTACGAATGTTTAAATCTCAATTTAAAAACTTTAATTTGTTTAATCCTTTTCATAGATAACATTAAGTGCATGACTTATCATTGGTCCAATACGTATCATTGGTCCAATACTTGTCATTGTGACACCAGCTGAAGTAACTAGCTGAGGATCGATGCATGTGGTATTTAGTCGCTTGTATTCCCCGATTCCCTATCTCGTATTCAGAAACACTTCATTCAAGTCTTCAGGCTAAATGGGACACGAAGAGGTGAGGGAGGTAAGGAATGATCGCCTTGCTCAATGCTCACGGAAAATGATTTGAAAAGAACTTTTGCCGTCGATATGTTTGAAGTCTACAAAAAAAATCTGGCCACGATTGAAAACCTATTTGTCCGTGTCTTTCCATAATGTGCCAGAAAGGATATAGCATTACAGTGTTACAGAATATTTCTATAATATAGTCAACAATGTGAGTTCACTAAGTGTACTAGAAGAGATCGGTTTGAGTGACCTGTCAGAGTGTTTACACTGTAGCAGTCAACTGTAAGTAGATGTTTATAGGAAAAGACAGAAAAAAAGGATTTTTTTTTATTATTATCGTTTAAAGCTTCAGAAGTCGTCAGGCATTCACAACAAGTTCAACCCGCCAATTAAAAAAAATAATGAGATATATTCGATATATATTTATATATTCTTTATAGCGCAACCTTCATGCTTATAGCATGCCCCAGTGGGAGGAGACATCAAAAGCAGGGGGGTATCTGGGAGACGTTTTCATGCTGCCACATAGCGAACATAAGTCTGCTCAAGTCAGGATTCGAACTCGAGCCCCCTTGATAGGTAGCCAAGGGGTATTCGTCTCTCGGTCATCCATCCAATATTAAATATACAATAAAACATTATTAAAACGTATGAATCTAGAAGCTTCTCTACAAGTCAACATGGTTCGAGTCACATTTGGAACAAATGAATAACATTTTTTTGTGTGTTATGTGTTAGGAGGCGCGGTGTCTGAGCAGAAAAGCGCTTGGGGTCTCGGGTTCGAATCCCATTGAAGACTGGGATTTTTAATTTCGGGATCATTGGGCGCCTCTGAGACCACCCAGCTCTAATGGGTACCTGACACTATTTGGGGAAAAGTAAAGACTATTGATCGTTGATCTGTCCACATGACGCCCTCGTTAACCGTGGGCCACAGAAAAAGTCTCCTCCTGTTTCCTATAAACTTGTTTGTGCGAAGCAAGATTTTCTTACTATATGGTAACAAAGTCAAATTCTAGATAAAGACTCGATTATTATTGTTATTATCATTATTATATTTGAACAAATAAAGGAAAAAATCCAACATAAAATAGCAAACTGTTCCACTAAATTTTCCCATTGGGCAAAATGATCGGTCAAAAAAAGTTTAGGACACATAAGTCTCAATCAAAACTAAACTTTCTTATCCCACAGCTAAACATATTCAAATTATTGATGAAATCCAGTTGTTCACAACAAGATGAAGATATTTGCCAATCACATCTTGAAAAAAAAAAAACATTCAATCTTATTTCTGTTACTCAAAGTTTCCACACACTTATCACCCCTCCCCCCAACAACCAATAATGTCTGCTAGCAATGTAACACTTAAAACTCTACAGTAAGCCTGCTCATTGTGTGATACGAATTCATGACGTCAGCCCCCCACTGCGTATAATTACCTTGGGAAACATAAGACCTTATGATTTAATCAATGATTGGGTGTATTCGTGGTCTTGGGTTGGTCGAACTATAGCAACATTAGAAAGCCAACGGTCAATAAAGTTAACAAAACTTAGCAGAATAGCTCAATAGTTTTAATAATATACACCAAGTCATTCCAGAAAGAAACAAAACAATACAGCAAAAGTAAACCTGTTTTCAGAATACAAAAAAAACAACAACAAAAAACAGCAAAAGTAAATCATGGTTTCAGAAAACGAAAGACATCAAAGGTTTAATAGTAAACCTGGTTTTAGAAAACAAATTTAGAAAAATTTTAGGGTTTAGATGAAGAAAAGCCCAACTGTAAGTGTAACCGTCTTTACTTTCTGATGTACGACTTATTACAGTTGACTGGACTCAGGCAGGCCCTGAAAATTCCAAAGTTTGAGATCCCAGTCTTCACCAGGACTCGAGCTCGAGATCTCAGGCGCTTTGCCACTCAGCGGTTCTCTCAGCCACTAAGCCCCCCATGGTTTTATTAACATTTGGTACTTTTTGAGTATTTAGTTAGTTTAATGTATAGTCCCATCAATTATTTCTGTTGGTAGCATAAAAAAACAACGATGTTGTTGACTGGTTTTATTTGTTTCTTTACATGTTGGCTGGGAATTTGTATTTAGTTTATTGTATGACAGTATATAGCTTTGCTTTGTGTTAAAAAGCTTGAAATGTCTCTGTATAAAGCACTTCCCCAATCACCTTGTAAAATGGGTTGGGTGGGATTGATCCTCTAAAAATAGATTGATTTTAAATAGATATCCTTTGATCCTTGTCAAATCTTCTCGTCTAAACAACAAACTTGTCAATGATTCAAAACATTCGTGTCAATAGATCGCGGAGACTATGTATAGACGCATACAATGTTTTTAACGTTAACATAGGCCATAAACGTATATATCTAGATCTGCCTGGGATCAAAACTTTTCTCTTGGATATGCTGGGAGTCTGTACTTAGTATTTTTGTCGTTGATAGAAAGTGTATTCCAATGACATGATGAAGGTAGGAATGTAGGTACAGTATACCTCTTGGTTTTAGTTTTCATAAATGTCACTAGATCGATGACTTTCATTACCTTGTCATATAGCCACATTAAAAACAAATTCTTTCAACGCTTTTTCTCTCTCCCTTTCTCAGTCTCTCTCTCTCTTTTCCTCTACTCTCTCTAACCCTCCCCTTTCTCTGAATATTTCCCACCTTCTCTGTTTCTCTATTTTTCCCTCCCTCTCTGTCTAGTGTGAATGCATGTATGTATCGCTATATCTTCCATAAATACTTAATTATATGTCCATACAAATATATAGTTTTCAAGCTCGTTTACTGTACAAAACTGTACACATTGAATCAAAGTTTGAGTTTGAGTTTAGGCACATCGGCACAATTTAGGCCATGTCGTGCCCGTAATCCTTTAAAGATCACTCTCCCTTTACATAACAAGGGCCAAATTCTACAATTTTGTTATGTATATATGTGCGTGCGTACGTGTGTGTGTGTGTGCATGAGAGAGAGGGAGAGAAAGAAAGAGAGAGAGATTTTGTCTTGAAAGAAAACACGAGAGACTTTATCTGTTCATGTTCCCATGGTATAGGATAGTGCAAGGTCTGTCCTACTCCAGCCTACATTCGTTCAGAGAAAAGATGACGTCAAACAAGTGTGTCCATTGATTATAAAGTGTTTTTTTCTCAAGGCTAAGGCATTCATTCATTTCAGATTGAATATGGGACACGTTTGACGACTGCTAATCAACCTTGAGCGTTGAAATTGAACTCTTTAGTTTAAAGAGTTACATGTACGTTTCGATTCTCCAATTGGCAAGATTGTAACAAATGTTAGCACTAAACTTTACACGTGAATTCAATTGGAAATGTCGTAGTACCCTAACCTCGGTCTTTTTTTTTTTATAAAGTTTATTTCAACTCACTCTGTCTGTCTGTCTGGGAAAAGTTTGTACGCGATAAAAATCACGATATTTCTCCCACGCCCAAACTCTGATCAAGCTGAAATTTTGCACAATTATTTGTTTTACCTGAAAACAAAAAAATCAATTGAAAAAAATAAGCAATTGGTTAATTAATTATTGGTAATTAATTTTTTGGTTTGTTATCTTGAACAAGGGAAAGAAATAGTACTTGACAGATGTGGTGGTATAAGTTTAATTATATATATATATTATTGAATTATTATGTCAACATACATGAGCTCACCTTATCATACAGTTTTTTTTTTCTGTCAGATACAAATCGGACGAATTTGAAACTTTGCACAGTTGTTCATTGTTACAGACAATACTTCAATAAATAAATAAAAAAAAAATTAGTAGTATCAAATAGAGTGTGCTATACAGAAAAGGATATAAATCTTGCAGTATTGAGTGATAGGTCTATGCTGTGCAATTATTCTCCTTATATAAGTTTTATATAGAAAGGGAGATAAATCTTGCAGTATTGAGAGATAGGCCTGTGACTGTGCAATTATTCTCCTTATATAACTTTAATTTTTTTTATTTCGCTTATTTTGTTATTCTGCATGTATTATATACACTCCATTGTGTAGGCTGTTTTATCGAAATAGTAGACAAGACGTAATGCAGACAGTTGTTCATACCTTCAACCGCTCTCCAGCATATCTGCATGAAACCAACTCGGCATTGCCAATCTGTATACTCTTCACAATCTCTTGGCACCACCGACTTGATAATCGCCCGTTATACCACGTGACCCGATAATCAGATCTGAGGATTAACAGAGTGCAAGTTAAAACTATCACTTGTCTAATCCTTCAATGTTCAAGTTACATTTGTTGCCTGTGTTATCTTTAGAACGAGGCTTAGCACGCAATTAATATACACCTGATTGTCTTTCGACCAGTATAGGTTCTGAGAGTGAAATGAATTGGTGCCTGCGTGGCACCCAGCGGGGGTTCCATAATCTACTACTTTAGTTCACTGATTGAAAGTCTGACCGATGTGTTCATACGTTCTACCCATCACTAAATGAGAACCAAGACGAGGGCCGAAAGTACTTATACAAGCAGAGGCGTGGTAAATTACCATTAGGGCCCGGGTTGAAGAATATGATGTCCCCCTCCCGTAGATTCAGTGTTAGAAAAGCCAAACTGAGTCATCCTGTATGTAATAGTACTTTCTATATTATGTCCAAGAACAATGACATAAAGATGTCTCCATGAAGGTATTGAATCTCAAGTGTCATTACGTTCAATTTAGTGACGACTTTTAACAAGTAATACATGGTGTACATTTAATACATTGAAATTCTTAGAGTCAGTCTTTATACAAAGCTTATATCAACTCTGTCTGGTACACAATTCTGTACACGTTTTTTCTCCCAGTTCTCATGATCGAATCAAGTTGAAACTTTGCACAATTTTTCATTATCGACGTCAACACATGAACCAATCAAATATAAAAATTAGCTAATCAATTAGCGTAATTAATTACTTTTGTTTCATGTAGAAAAGGGAGATTACTCTTGCACTATTGAGAGAGATTTGGTAGTAATTATGCAGTAAAAATATTGTTTATATTTTGCATGTTTTCATTTTGTTTTTCTTCCAATGGGCCAATAGCTGTCATGGGCCAGGGCTCAATGAAACCCTTCGTGCCCTTGTTATGTTACAATGCCACTGTAAATAACAACAGGCTGTTGCTTGAATCGATGTGTAGTATTGAGAGGTACAACTCGTTACGTTTAGAATCAATGTCTGGCACTACGTTCTTTCGACTAGACAAAGGGGGGGGGACCCTAAAAATACTTTATAATAGTTACGTATTAGTCTTTGATGTGGCAAAATATGCAGGTCACAGCTGGGGCTGCGCAGCCAAGGGAAATAATGTATTCCTCATTAATCTTCGGACTCGAAGACAAGCCTTATTATTATTATTATTATTATTAGTCTAAATACATAACTTGTGTATGTCAATGTTGAAATATAGGCCTATAACTAATTTATTTGTAACGTAGTATTGGCAAGTTCAGAATAAACAACAATCATTAGGACATAACCATCTGGCAGTTCAATCCTTTCCTCTTAGAAGGGGAACTAATTGATTTCTTGAGGAAGGAGTTCCCTTTCCTTCTTTTCTTTCTCCTCCTCCACCCCGCCCCCGTCCCTCTAGCCACACACATTTTCTTAATCAACCAAATGACTTTTTTTTGGGCCGTGGGGGGGGGGGGGGGGGGGGGAGAGGACTTATAAGCTCGTATCACAACTCTGGTAAATAAACATAGATCTAGGAGAACTCAGGCTTTGGGGGCTAGAGTTTTGATCTACAGACAGCAGACAATAAGAGTATTGTAAGTACTACCAAGAATTTATAAATCTTTATCTTTTTACATGTTTGATCAGAGAGAATAGGTCTAATATGTTTTCTAATAATGCTCATGGCCTTTTTTAAAGAAAAAAATGTATTCTGGTATAAGGTCTATTTTCTAGCTAGATAAAACAACTGACTTGTACATGAAAGGTCGTTTTATGTTGCCACTTAGCACATCATGACACAGCCAACTGGTAGATCTAGACCAATGTTCTATTCGCGACCAAGAAATCATTTCAGCCACAACGACGAAGAAAGCTTGCAACCAACGCGGATATGATTATGTCATCATTCTGCATTGAATCCGCATCCAATTTATTGCGCTAGCGTTAATTAGCCAGTGATTAATTAATCATAGTGGATGTAAGACTGTAGACTGGACTGAAACAAGAAGACAGGACTCACTAGTTCATCTCCCCATGTATATAATCTTTTTGTGAAGTAACGTCTGTAATATATAAGATAAGATAAGAAACAAAGTTCGAATTATTACTTCTAAAAGTTGCATAGACTGTACTTTTAATTATCTTTGGTCCCGCCTCCCTAACACTGCCTTATAATGTAGTACGCTAGTGTCAGTTGACATTGAAATTATGTCACTTAGATTTTGTATCTAAACGTAATTATTTTGTTTACACACGCGCGCTCGCGTGCGTGTGTGTGTGGGGGAGGGGCGCTACTGCTATTGACGTGAAGTACCATGCGTGCAGCGGGGCTCATATAATGACCACGCTGCCCTTAAGACCATCGATTTTGTTTTAAGTCTGCCTCACTACTGACTCATTAAGATACTAGTTCTATATCAGGTAATTACCTCTCCTAATGCACCATTGGTCCCATGGACGTCTCTTGATGCCGCTTGGAGCTAGATCTATGTTTATGTTGACCCTTGTCTCTAGCAGTCTTGTAGTCAACACGTTTGAATTCACAGGATCAGCAACAGATAAGTAATACTCTGGTGTCAAGTCATCCATTAAACTACATTCAATGGAAGGGCCTACACTTGAAAGTGTTTAATCCGGGTATTCAGAATGTCACGTGCTGTATTAAACCTATTTAACCGTGTCAAGGGAGAGCAGAAGACTCAATCAAAAATCATTTCGCTCCATGTAAATAATTTGTTGACTGTGTTGGCTTTATAAATCTTCGTGTCTTTAATATGTCTTCCCATACAATCCACAGCTCTAGACATGAGGCGTGAATACGTGGCGAAATGACATGACGGAAGGAATTGTTGGAAATAATGACCCGCTCATTTCATCTCTTTGTGTCCACAGCGACAGTCCACACTGGAGTCTGGCAGCTTTTAAAACGAACAGTTGAGCCCAACACAATGTGATTTAGATTCCAGGACATAATTTATATTAAATTATATCAAGAAGGTGAACATCTTTAAAGAACAACAAGGGACATTTAAGCAGTTGGTAAAAGAGATAAAATATTTAACTGTATATATCTGCTATAATTTTAACATTATCTTGTTACAAAGTTGGATTATGTTTAGTTTATCAAGATTGGAAATCTCAAACTGAATCATTAGAACATTCTTCGGAAATTGTTGTCACTCTTCAACCAACAAAGACAAATATAAATGCCAACAGAGATCAAAATTGTAATTCCAGCGACTGAAGAGGAAGATCTGTCTGCTTCCGACAACGAGTATGTCCCATTGAGCCATCGTGGACAACGTTCTGGTACACGTTCAACAGACATTGCCACTGCTTCTTCTTTCGTGAACGACACAACAAAACCAACAGGTAGTGACAGAAAAGGAACAGGTAATGACAGAAAAGGAGCAGGTAATGACAGAAAAGGAGCAGGAAATGACAGAAAAGGAGCAGGAAATGACAGAACTCGTTCGCGCACCGGACGATACAGTCAAAGCAAAAACGCCACCAGAGTCTGCCAGAGTTCAGGAAATGGAAAAGACAAGCCCACCATTGGCAGGCGTCAGACGTCACAAATACAATATTTAAATGACGACTTCGACAGAACGTACAACGTAGTTCTAGACAGACAACTCTTTAGGCCAGTTACTAAGGTAAGCTTTTATTGATGGTTTGATTCTTTGTACACATTTTTGCCAACGGAGGTCTACAGCTAGATCAAAGCCTGATTGGGTTAATATTCAGATACTTCACCCGTCTAAAAGGGTGGACAGTTAGATTAAAACCTACAGGGATTGATACTCGGGTACTTCGTAATAGTAATAGTACTTAGAAAACAAGAATTATCAGAAAAAAATAATCTTAAATAATATGTTTTTAAAATAGTAAATAAAAAAAAACTTTTAAAAAAATAGAATTATTTTCCTCTTTCTTTATTTAAAAAAAACTGTAATTAACACTATTTAATGTACTATTTGTTCAATATTTTAATTGATTCATGTGTTGTCTTTGACAATAATAACACTTTTTTATGAATCACAAACTTTTAGGAATCATTTTAAAACTTTCGTAATTATAGACCAAATAAACCTGAAATCACTGATCAGACAGCTATAAGTTGGTACTCCGTCGAAATATAACATTAACGTTCATCATAGCTTTCAGTTACCTGGAAGATGAACAGTCTCCTAGAATATTTGATTTACAAGTTGAAAATCATTACATCCTACCCTAAAGTCTCCCTCTAGACGGCGGGAGTGGAAAGTGGTTCAGAGCCGAGACCAATCGAACACACACAGACAGCCATCCTGTTACACTTCACTAAGCCCATACATTATGTTTTGTTACAAAATTGTTGCTTTGCTCATTGCGTTTAACAATTTCTGTGGCATTTTATGTCTCCAGGGATGGTATCTTCCCTTTGCAACTTCTTGTGTGATTAAAGGAGTGCAGTCCTTAATACACAGCTGGGGTCACAGGTTACGCATCTGTAATCACCAGGCGTCATTGCACATTTACCCTTTTTTCTACTACTGTTGTGTATGGCATCTGCAAACTGAAACCCTTCTTTTATGCTCTCTCTCCATGTGGATCTATCCAGTGACACTTTTTCCCAGATGTTAGTGTCGATTTGGAAGAGCTTCATGTCGCGTTTGTAAACATTCGTGCACCATAAAGTTGACGACCAGCGGCTCTCCTGCCTTCTGATAGACTACTATACAGAATTTATGTACGAAATATGAGACACTTTCAGTGCTCTGTTATCAACAAAAGGTAGTCATGAGTTTTTAATATTCTACCCGATGATACTATCGTATTGTAGGAGGATATAGGGGGAGTAATTTACGTTTCTTACGCTGCATTCCAAATGTTTGCTGTTGTCGTCAATGTTAATTTAATAAACATTTGTTTATACAACATTTTATACTTTTTAATTATGTTATTAATATATTAATATTGAAACACTACGTTAGTAGAAAAAATTAAATCACATTATTCAAGGTTTCTAACTGTGATCGATACGTTTAAGGTTATAATAATTGAATTATGTCCCCTTGAGCACTATTTTATGAATAAAGAGAAAAAAAATGGAATCTGGCAATAGAAGCAAAATATCAAAAAATATACCGGTATTGATAAATTATTTAACTTTGGAATTTGATGTAAGGCTATTAAAATTATATTGATGGGGGCTTACATATCAATGAAATCAAATAGTAACCAATGACAGTAAGTACATTCTAAACTTGTTATATTTAACGTCACATCCTGTGATGATAACTTGCGCGAATGCTTCTTCCAATAGAGTTATTAGTCTTAATTGTTTCTGCACAGCCAGACAAGGTTGAAGATGAGCCAACTAAACCACAAGGGATCCATGTTTCAATTACTGGTAGCTACGGTAAGTACACTCATGCTTAAGCATTCTTTATGATGTTTCACTGGGCCCATATCATTATAGATGTCAAATGTCAATCTATAGTGTAGACTCAAATACTGAAATCACAAATTGTCGGCTCTTATATCTTTTACAAGATATCAATTTCAATTATTTGTTTTCGGGGGTGGGGGGGGGGGAGATAATATTAGAGGCACTGTATGTGAGAAAGAGGAGAGAGAGAGGGGGGGTATTTAAATTTATCCTAGCCCTAAACTACTTTTGTTCTTATTTGAACTAAGTGTTGATGTTTTTCAAGAGGCCTCTCTGTCACCCACCTCGCCCCTTCCAACCTTGTGACCTTTTAACGCATGTTTTTGACCTGACAGGCCTAGCATACACATCGTCTAGTCAAAGTCTAGTGTCTTAAAGTCTATAGTGTCTCCAAGAAACACACGCTCTAAGTTGTCTTGTGTCGCAATTATATATCTATACAAATGTAATACTAACAGATCAATTGAGGTACCGATTCCCTATTTGGAAATAAATGTAGGCCTTTAGCTTTTTTTCATTTTTGCTTAAAATAAAATTAAAACTTTTGTTAGTTACTCTCTATTGATAGACTTTGTAGGTTTCATTACAAATATTTACTCAATTATATCCCTTTCATTTTATTTATCTATCTCAACATCTCATCTCTCCTTTGACTTTCATCCTTGGGGTTCTGTGACAGTAGGTGTAACCAATCCCTCCATTTTTGTTCCGGTCAGCAGTGTACCTATTAAAAATTTGGATTTCATTTATTTTATCATTCGTTCCCTATTCCATGTGTCCATGTTTTCCGTTGTGTGTTGATTATTTGTGTCTGTAATTTGTGTATGTGTAATGAATGTGAACGTATGGTGTTTGTGAATGTGATGTTTGCGTGTACAGATATTTATGTTTGACTTTTCTTTACAACCCGTGTTGACTAAATGACCACCGGATCCAATCAGCATTGAGCGAAGCACGCGCGGCAAATAGTTTAGATAGAACAAACTTTGGTCTCACTTTTCCGAGACATTTTGAGAAGATTCCAAGTGGATGGTTTAGTTTTAGGCCAACACATATGAATCGATTATTGAATTGTTTTCAGTCATAGACAGACTCGCACTGTGTTTCTTTGTTGTGATAAGATGTTTTGATGAAGTCGCCTTTCGTCTAGTTTGGTAATTATTGTTTGCGGTTTATAACATCCATTTTGTTCGCATTCGAGTTGATCCCATAGTTCGTGAATGCAGTTTTCAACCAAATATTCTTTTACAACCATCACACTTTATTAAAGCGCTGTAAAGTTCTGCCCCTGCTGTCTAAACTAAAACAAAATACAATGGAATAGAATTAGAATATTTTATTATATAAATACAATTTTATCAACTTACTTGTATCGTAAAATGGTTTATAGCATGAGAATATTAATTTTATTATTATACTTGAGAAATTTGTTTTACCCTCGATCAAATATGTATGTTCTTTGTTTGACAAATGCCCCAAGAGTTGTTTTTAAAATACATATGAACATTGGCAGCGTTGTACTAGAATGTGCATTAAACTTTTAGTCCACCTTCTTGGGAAAGAAATTATCATTTTGATATCTATCATCTATGGTCTTGACATTTTTAGGTACATTAGTTTTTAATTATTTTGGCTGTGTTCGTAATTCAAGAAGTGAATATTTTGAAAGGATAAAAATAAATAAAACATTAGTAAAGTTATTGGCGAACACAACAACACACGTTCTTCACGTCCAGAGATTAAAAAGTAACTCAATATTTCACTTAGATCTACAGTATGGCTAAATTTGTTGGGTTTAGTCCCCTTAAATATTGTTAACGCTATTCCTCCCTCACGCATTCTCCGATCAAGTTGATACTTTTAACAATTATCTATTGTAGCTAACAAAACATGAATCGATAAACAAAAATGTTCAATTAGTTATTGGTAATTAATTATTTTGTTTGATATCGAATACGGGAAATAACTTGTACATTATTGGTAGATAAAGTTTTAAGGACGGAGTTCTTCCCCCTTAGATGAGCTTTGTTTTTTTTTTTTTTTTTTAAGGGATGTATTATATTTTGCTTGTTTTAAATATAAAAATTGTTTTTTTTTTAAATGTAATCTTCATTGGTCGGCCCAAACGTATCTTTGGTAGGTCTGAGATTATGGGGTAGAGCTGTTTATCTTTGAATACATTTCAATTAAAATTAACGTCATTAAAAAGTGTTCCCATGTAAATATTCAGTATTACATTGTACAAAAAAAAATGAACAGCTGTACTACAACTGTCACCATAGAGTGATAACAGCTGTTTCCTAATTACAACTGTTGACAGATATAAAGTCACTGCTTCAATCTTAGGAGTCAATGTCGCCCGCTGACAAAGTTTCAATGACTCGGATAATTTGATTCTTTAAAAATAAATAATTCAATGGCTAATGCACCAAATAGAAAACGAAATCAAGCTAACCCAGACAGACAGACACACATCTAAATAACAACATACATTGAAGCAATAGTTTCATAAAACAAAACCAAATAGGAGCAGATGTGTATACTCAACACCCCATTTACAACCCCCTTGTGTATTGTGATGAAGCATTTACATTGTTAATTTATTAATAAATGCATTTATTTATATTTTACAGCCAAATGCGTAGCGATTTAGTCTATAACTGTATATCATGCTGGTGTATAGACAGACGTACATCACCTTGGCTATAACGGTCCTTATATATGTTATATAGGTTATATAGGTTATAGTGTATTCAGAAAAAAAGCATTTTTTTTCGAAAAATTTTCATTTGGAACATTCCTATTCTGAGCCTTCTGTACAACAATCGTCTTAGTCATAATGCGTTCTTGTCAAGTAAATTCTTTTGTCATTGAGTTGTACTTTTACTTTCGCTAAAATCTAAACTTTACCTTCAAATGTCAAAATTTCGTTTTGTTATAGCTTAGGCATATCAAGCATAACCTTTTATATTTAGGCCTATACAGAGATGTCAACAAACGTTAAAACGTTACGATTTAAACCTGAATATTGAACAGGGCTATACCCCCTCCCCCATCCCATTGTTATCTAATATCCTGTTATTTGAATCGATATGTTCCGATGAGTAGACAAACTATTCCGTTGTTTAATTATAGTTTAACTCACTAGCGTGTTTACAAAATGTTAGGCTTCTACACGCTAACACAGTATAGTGTTAAGCCAAAGCCTCCCAAAAGACTTTGTAGGCCCTACAATAACTTACAATAAGTACCACGTGTATATAACTATAACGAGCTAGTCTCTTAACAATGCAGCTGACCACTTTGTATAATAAGTATCAAATGTATAGCTTATTACAATTCAGTGGATCACTTTGTATAATTTAATAAGTATCAAATGCTTATAACAACACAATACAATGGATCTGGGTTTCTGAAGTTCAAAATATGTAAGCCGCTCGCGCTATTCTTGCGAATGAAAAGATAAACAAAAACTGAACCTCTGTGTCTTCGATACCCACTTATCGATTTCCTCTTGGTGCCGCCTTTGTGACCCGAGTGAGATCCAAAATGAACTCCCCACAACTCTACCCACCCGCTGTAAGCTCGCGATGGAGTCGGCTGCTTTGTTAAGAGAGGGTTTCGATCGATAACTCTACTGTCTGACACAGCGACCATCTAGCACGGTTTACACAATATGGCTGCCTTGATGATGTTATGTCTTCAATCATAATTCAGTTTCGGGTACAGTTTTATCTCTTTAAGATTCATTTGTGTGAGATGACATCTAAAACTGTGTACAGTACGAGATAGGAGTCAATGCGTGTTGGTCAATTCAGTCCAAATTAGGTCTATTCCTGCTGTTGGAACACTAGCTCTGCGTGAGTACTTGATCTGTCTCTTTGACTCACCTCTTGTGGCACCGTTTACAACTTGACTCAATGCAATGCTTTAGAACCTGCTTCGTAGCCAATTCCAGCAGCTCGGACCCAGACAAGAGCGGACGACCTGTTAACGTGTTTGAGGCCCAGGCCTTACTTAGAAGGTAAGTATAGCCTCTGTGGTGTGTGTGTGTGTGTGTCACCTTGACCTGTTGGAGAACAATTTTTGTCACATGCTGTATATCCCCAGACATAGACCTGGAGCATCAGGAGATCATGGTCAAAGCTCTGAGGGCTTATAGCCGCCACAGGAACTCTGATGTCATCCTGGGAGACGCCATTCCAACATCGGCATGCGCTACATCATGTGTAAACAGAAAGGTTTCTGATACTCTAAAAGCAGCGCTGACAAATCATTCAAAGACAACCCCTTACGAATCTGACCCAAACATCCTTCTCCCTAATTACGCAAGAGGCTTTAAGCTCTCTCAGTGTCGTCTGCGCTTTTACGACGATAATGACGACATCAACACACTCACATCAGTGCCGAGCGGTAAAGGCCCGTCATTCTCTACGAAACGCAGACCGTTATCAACCTCTGCTTCCGCTACTGTGGCGGCTATTCCAACACTGTACCAGTTGGAAGAATCAGATGGAATTCTAGTCGATGCCGTGGGTCATGTTTACAAATCCAAAAGACTTCGCCCCTGGACGCCTTGTCCCATGAAAAATACAGAAAATATAATTCTGGAAAAAGAAAACACCCAACAACCACAGTCACCCAGGTATTTATTTTGATTTAGGGGACAAAATATAATGATTGTAGTTTTAAATTTTGCTAAATCAACGTTTTAAAGCTCTTGTATCAGCCTGACGCTGGGACTGGGATTATTGAAGTCATCCTTGAAAAGCCTGTATCTCCTTTTATCACTAACACTGAACGTTTAAGTGATTTACAAGAATCTTGTCTGCCTATTACGAAAAGCTGGGAATGAGCAACAATTTCGACTAGGATAAGAAACATTGATTACATGGAAATAAGAGACTTCTCCTAAACACAATGTTTTATCAATTGTAAACTTCATGAGATACGGTTTACAGAATTTAATTACAAAAACATTACCATGGAAATGATAATAACGTGGACCAAAGGGGATCCATCAAAGAAACGTCTTGCATGTCTACCTCAACAGTAACGTAAATCTGTCAGTCAAGAAGCAGCCAGAATGAATATATACCTATACAAACAACAACGGTGTGAATCAAAAGTTGAGTAGGAAAAAAACGTATCTATAAATGTAAAGATTAAATTGTGAAATACTTAGAATAGGCCTAGAATTTATATTCAAAACTAAATAGGCCAATTGAAGCACATAAAATACAGCATCCAAGGATAGATGACAAATGTTGCACTATATAATTTTGTACTCTGAACCAGAAAGGATCAAAGTATATTTCATTCATATCTAAACTTTCATCTTCAATTGAAAGAGAGAAACGGGATGGTTGTATTGGCTAACTCTTCTAGATATTACATCATCTAATCGTAATGGTTGTAAAGTAGTATAGAGTAAGCATATAACACATAGTCTCTAAAATGAATATATTGGTTTAAAAAATAAGCCAGCAATGTCTATCATTTCATAAAATATTGTTTTCATGGGAAATATTTGTTTAACTTGTGATACAGTAGAGTTGATGAACTATGTGGTATTGGTTTAGAGGGGGGAAAACCAGGTAATAGAAAGAAACACATATTTACGATTCAGGCGTTGAGACTAGTGACAAAAATATCTCTTTTTTAAATTGCAATTACTGCTATTTATTTATGTATCTATTACATTTTTCGATGAACTTTTTGTTAACATTTGTTCATGCTTGTACTCCCTTAGGTCTAGTGAGGTGCAGCCACCGGTAAGTTCTAGTCTCAGTTCCAAACCAATAAACAGGCGAAAAAGTGTTCCCAGTCCAGGACAGCCGGTCAGAGCAGCCTCAGTCAGGATGGACATTCCACAACCCTCTAAATCCTTCCAGCGTAGAAATATGACCACCCACCTGTGGACCGACGGCAGTCAGCTCATGAGCCGTAGCATGCCCACCTCGTCCTTCCTCCATCAGAGGTACAACAGTTCTTTCCCGACATCCCCGAGGTCCTCACGGGACACCGCCTCCGAGAAAACATCCCCCGTGGCGGGAAAACAGGCGAACGCTCGCCCGTCCTCATCTTATTCCTACGATGGCGGCTTCTTCCTGGGCGCCCACTCTGGACAAGCAGAGTACTTCGTCATCCACCCGGACTGGGTTTCGGAGGCAGTCACCATCAAAAAGTTGTCTGTCGGCAACAAGACTGTGGGGGCGCCGGTAGCCAAGAGCGCTAGCTTTAAAAGTGGCATTTGGTCTGGGCGCAGATGCTTAAGTGCGCCCCCTGCCAAAAGAAGAAACCCCATTACTTGGGAGTCTCTGGATTCAAACGGTGTACCGGATAAACAGTTCTAGGATTTATTAAGATCGTGTAGTTAGTTTCAAGAATTATTTTTAAAAGTCTGGTAAAAACATCAACATAGCAATGGAACCACCAGATCTTTCAAAGCTTCAGCACAGTACTTAAGTCTCATCCGCCTTTTTCTTTATTTTTCAATGTGTAAATAACACTGCAAGTTGCTAATGTCGTTAAAACTTTTGTCTTCACACGTATGGCTCTATCATCATCTTTCACAAAATAATAAAATAAAAACTAATTTTTAAATCAACTTTGAAATGTTCTTATACAAAAAGTTAAAAACCAGTCAATTTGGTTTTTGTCATCAGAAAATTGTATAACATCAACTTATTGAGACATAGGCATGAAACGGAGTCCAGGTTTTTTTGTTGTTTTTTTTTTATCTGGACCTCACTTTGTAAATACCTGTGATGTGTAATCAAATCTATTTTGTATGTTCATCGTTCTCTACTGCTGTACTGTCTGCTTCATCAGCACATCCTATTCCATAATTATTAGATCTATATATGTTGCAATGTTAAGCGGTGGTTTCCTAAGCGGTCACAATGTTGAAGTAATGGTAACTTTCATTCATGGAGACCCATTTCTAAATAGAAAGCTTTAGCAAGCATTGTTACATTTTGTCTTATTTTCTCTCTTTCTAAATTGGAGATTCATTGCTTAGAAATGTAAACAGCATCTTACACATCAAAGTCTAAACAAAGAGAAAATTACTGTAATTTACTTTTGGTCTAAAAATCTAAAAAAAAAAAAAAAAAACGAGAAAGCGATTTGAAGAAATGTGGTGGCGATTTAATGGAGCCTTGTGGTAAAGTGTATGAAATTGAAAAGGGGAAGATTAAAAGAGATTTGTAGAAAAAAAAATAGATAAGTAAACAATGTCAAGGACGCATATTGCAAGAGCAACGTTGCCAACTAACTAAAAATGTATGTGTCTACACGAGGACAGGACGACATTTGATTCTGCAGTGCTGGAAGGCACAAATTATTATATTTTGTATTAATATTCTTGACTTACCATATTTCCTTATTCTGTACACCGGATACAACAAAAAGCTTGCTATTTATGGATTGGCCTCCATGTATGAGACTCTCCACTAGAGTGTAAACTAATATAGCCTATTCGTTTGGATTTGCACACATTAAGACGAAAATGTGTAAGATTAAACTTGCCGTAATCTTTGTTTCTTGTGAACTAAGGCCTAATAGAGTCTACCGCAGTTTTAAATGTAACATTTGTGAAAACAAAACAATGTAAGACCCATAGACTTACAGATATTATATATATGTCTATGGTAAGACCCTTCTTGTTAAGTCCGTTGTCTCTCTGAAATGGCGTCAAGTCGTCATTGAAAGGTCGAGCATGGGAACCACTGCTGTTGTAGTATACTATCGGTGATTGTACAATTTGTGATTGACTTTTGTTAAAACTAACTCTTTCATTCATATCATGGTGTTGAATGTTAGCCTAATTCTGTTGTGTATAACATTGACTATATCATCTTTCCTTCTTTATACTCTGTTCATGTTGCAATGGGATGTTCCTAGTTAAACACTATACACCATTATCAATGGAAGGGTTTAGAACTTCCTATACGTAAAAGTCAATAGCCAATTGTTAAAAAATAGTTTGACCAACCCCTGAGCTTATAGTTTTCATAGTGAAATAATCTATCCCCCAGGAGTACATGTTTTGTTTACGACAGAGGAACTGTAAGGTTACATTAAACTATCTACCCACTGGCTAGTCTAGAAGTAAATGCTTGAAAAGAGGAGAGTGAACGTTTGGTCACCAATTTAAAGCAAGAAGCTTTCTGAGGCCTACATAAAAAGGAGATGAACCTTTTCTCTCACTGTGAAACGTTTAATAAAACTACTCAACCAAGTAGGCCTAAGCTTGACGTTAACTATTGTAGTTGCTGTTTGTAATTGAAAAAAAAACAATTCTAAAATGCCCACTATTCCATTGTCCTACTAGAGTATCTTCAGGTAGAGCCCATATACAGACATATATTTTTAGAAGCATTCTTGTCCTCAGCCCTCCAATCGTTTGTTTCAATGCTGAAGGAAATCGTTGTTGTTGTTTTAAAAGTGTTCTAGAAAAGTGACTTTAAAAAAAAAACAATAGGGGAGGAAGAACTATAAAAAGAAAAAAAAAAAGATGCATTAAGCCTGAATTAAACTAATTCCACATTAAATGAATATTAAAAAGAAAATGTTTCTTCAGTAGTCAGCAGTAGATCATGTACAAGATTGTCATAGAACCAGCGCAACAAAATATTGACTTTTAAGTTGCAACAAATTTTGATTCAAACCGGGCGGACAAATAAAAGTGTCCCGATTAAATAACTAAACTTATGCTAGGATTCGAACCAGAGATTTTATTCTTCAGCCCCATGCTCTAGATATCTTTTAGGTTCAAATGTAATGACTTCAAATTTCCTTTAAAAAAAAATAAAATCTTGTAGACATTTCCCACTTCACAGATGTCTCACTTCGGTGCTAAAGATTGTGATCAGATGAACATGGACTATAAATGATCAAAATGTTCGATACTTACTATCAACTAACATGTTCAGTGCAATGCATTCTGGGAGGACTGGAGTCTAGGAGTTTATACAAGCCAGGAGGCTCTCTGTTTTGGCCCAAGAGAGAGGGGGGAGTGTTTCTCAGCCTTTAAAAAAAACGTCTCCATACTTCGACATTCAATCTCTGCTTAATGCCAACTGCTAAGGTCATTCATTTTTTGCTTATAACAAACACGAAAAGATCAAAGTGCAGGAGTACTGCAAGACTTAAGTTAGTTTATCTTGCTACTTGGTCACCTTGCTTGCTAGGTTGACTTTTAATTGAAATACTTTATAAGCAAAGTCGATTTTTCGCATAATTGCTCATCTAGGAAATCAGTGTGTCAATTTGTTTTCATGCAAGTTTTTAAGTATGCTACTACTTATGTTACCATTAGTCCAACGACTAAGTTGATGTCTGTGCTAGTCATTCCATTAGAAAATTTTAGTTTGTTTCTAGACAGTTACCTCAAAGGATTTTGTTTGTCTGTGTGTGTATATATGTATGTTGTAATGCTTTTTTATTATTTGGTTCAATTAAAAAAACTTTGCTAAAAGTTATTGGTTTGCTCGGTTAATTTTTGTAAAAGATCGTTTCTAAACTATTTCAATGGAAAGAACTCAGAAACTTTCAGAAAAACACATTGACCTACATTGAATTCTCTCCCTCCTCCATCCCACCCCAGTACTGAATAATTTCAACTATCCAATTTGTAATGTCACAGCTTGACAGGAGACATGTCTTGTTATTTCATCTTTCATGTGCGATCATAATGTGTGTAATACTGTACCAGGTGAGAGAGTCTAACTTCTCTGTACAACTAAATTTGTCAAAATGTTTCTTTGAAATTAGCTTTAATGTTATATTGACATATGTGCTTGTTATTTATTATTATTATTATAGCTTTCATATAGCGCTACTTTCATGCTTATAGCATGCTCAGAGCGCTTTTGGTCCAATCTCATTTGTAGACCAGTTGGGGGGGGGGGGGGGGGGGGTATCTAGGAGTTGGTTTTCGGTGCTGCCTTTAGGCGCTCAGTAAACACAACTCTGCCCGAGTGTCGAACCTCGAGCCCCCTTCTAGGTAGCCAAGCCAAGTTCAAGCGCACTTGGCATCTCGACCACGCTTCCCACAAGTTGCAAATTTTACATCTAGCACAAAATAGCACTGCCAGTGATGTAGCATTGAATGACATCAAACTGAGTTATTTGTTGCAAATGTTTTACATATTTTTTTTTCAAATATCTTTTTTTTAACATCAACAATTCTTAGCAGCTTTACATTGTATGCTATTGAATAACTGAATTAAACCTTTTTTTGTGTTTTAAAAGGATGTATAGTTCTTTGTCTGAATTTGACTTAAACATATTTGGACTAAAAATTGATGAAACTTTGGATTTGTTACAAATATTTTAATGACATCATTTTTAATTTGAAAAAAAGCATAACTGCTGTATATATGACTTTCTTTTGAATCCGTTGCCTACAAAAAACATGTCAAGAATAATTAGGAAGCTTGGAGCTTTTATAAAATACACAAATATTCAGTTTAAAAAGTAACAAGAAATGTATGTCTGTGTATTATTATATACTACGATCTACATTTTATTCTACTAGCATGAGAATCAGATGCTGCAGAACAGAATATATTTGTCTTACAGATGCTAGACTATGATCATTCTGCATTTTAATTTCTTCTGTTTAAAGTCACAGGAGAAATCAGTTAGAAGCAGCTATTGGCCTAGTGTTTTTATCTTTCCTAGACTTTAGTTCAACCATCCAAGTTTGAATTTTTAACTGTTGAGAAAAGTTTGAAGTCATTTTAATACAAGGATAAGATCATAAAGCAGAATAAACATCCAAAAACTAACAAGATTTGATTGCAATGTTAGAAACCATATGCACAAGAGCTCAGTACTATTGTCCTTGTAACAAACTTCAGGAAAACTAGATCTTGTTCAAACAATAAAGTTCAAACTGTTTCCCTAAGACTTGTGCTAATCCCACAACAGCAAACAATAAAGCTGAAATTGATTCACTCTCTAAACGTTAGGCTAATCCCACAACAGCAAACAATAAAGCAAAAAAAAATGTTCTGATTTTCTTTATTTTTGTTCTACAATGCCAGTAGACTTTTGCATCTGAATAATTGCAATCAGTTGACAAAGTCATAATGAAGTGTCTTCATCAATGTATAAAATAAATGGAACTTTGTATCTGTATAAATCATACATGCAATACATTCAAACATAGAAATGGAAGGGGATAATACACAAGTGGTGGGAAATGTTTGAAAAACATCACAAACAAAATTTTAAAAACAAACAAGAATTGACATAAGTGGGGTTTTTTTAAACAATATTCTGGTTTATCTTTAAAAAAATAGTACATAAAATGCAATTTTAAGGAACTATGAAGATAATAACATGGAAACTCATCAAAGCTTAAAACAAACACTGAAGTTCATTCTAAAACTGCTATGGGACACTGCCACCAGACACATAACATATAGTGTCAATCAAATCACATTGAACAAAGTAACAAGGTAGAAATAACCTTTTAATGTTCTTTATATTTCATGTTGGGATTTCAATATTTCATATTCTTGATAACAGTAACTACATCCAGCCATCACAAGGTATAAAAGGGGTATTTTACTTTTTACAACCAGCCTTTGCCATAATTGTTCTTGGTTCACTAGCAACTTTATTTAAAAAGCAGACTTTATTACAGATACATAAAACATGCTCTTAAGGTTTTAGTTCTGATGTAAATTTTTTGATTCAGAAAATAATATATAATACATTAATAATTAAAAATTTTACTAAAATCTTCATTTTAATAAAAAACAAGTAAAAAATAAATAATATTTAAAAAACAACCAAAGCTTAACATATGGAAAGAAAACCACATTTACAGCTATATATATCAATACTGTAGATTTTATTTCCCTTTCTAGATATCTAACAAAACAATTATTACTAATAATTAACTGACTAATTGGTTAATGGGTTTTTTTTTTGTGATTTATGTTTTGTTAGGTACAATAAATAATTGTGTATCGTTTTTAACTTGATCCAAGAATATTCTGAGAGAAATACCATGTACAATTACCTAAAGGGACAAAACTCCACATATGTAACCATATTTCATACTGTAATATGCAAGGATTATTTTCTTTTTTTGGTACCAAACAAATAATTACCAGTAACTAATTGACTTATTAGTTAATTCTTTTTATTAATTCATGTTTTGTTAGGTACAATAAATAATTGTGTAAAATTTCAATTTGATAATGGGTGTGGGAGAAATTGTAACAGGCAGACAGAGTGAGTGTAAAAACATCTATACCTTGGAAAAAATTGTAAGGAATCTTCTGCATTTAGACTTTCTCACTTGTTTCTACAAAGCAAACAACTTTAATGCAAATGCTTATGTCAATCATAAATATGTATGTGATTAGAAATACTGATAATCTAAAACGGCATCACATTAGACCAGTCTCACACGAAGGAATGAATGATTTACGATGCACTACATATATAATATTATACATATATTTCATAGACTTTTTGTCATTACAAAAATTAGATACATTCTATTCACAAAGTGAAAAAAGACTACAATTAGAATAACCTTACAGAACCAAATGCAAGTCACTAATGGCCAGTTCTATATTATAAATAAACTCTTACACCTCTGTACCTGTCACACACAATATGTACATTCACAATGTTCAATCTTAAGAATATTTGTTTAAAAAATGTGAACTAAGACTTTCAACAAATGCTGCTACTCACTACTTGCCGAGACCAATGGATACAACCAAAATTTCAACACTTTTGTTTGAACACTCAGGATGCAAATATTTTTGGTAAACTTGACTTGGCTAACTGAAATATAAGGAAGTATATAGTTGTTTTGTCAAACGTACACTGAGCAAGGTAATCATAAAAGTCAGGCACACAAAATCTTTTTGTTTTTCTTGAATTAAAAAATGTGTTTTAAATAATGTCATTCTCCTTAAAATTCCTAAGAAAACTTACTGAGCTCATTCAATACACTTTGGATTTAGGGCTGACAGGCATCACAGTTTTCTTGAGTGCATAGTAAATAATATGGAAGTTCTGTTTTGTCAAGAAATAAGTCAAATATTATCATTAGTTTCTAATGTTGCAAATGATGCATGTTAAGTTGCAACATTCAATGGTTGTTCAAACTACTTATCAATGTTTCAGCGATTACCTGAGCACACAAATATGTCAAGGCAAGATAACCAGCAATACACAGAGCCAGAAACAGATCGAAAACAGCTGGCTTCACACTGCAAACAATAAGAAACTTTAATATGGACAAATCATCTAGATATGAATTATGTTCCTTGCCATTTTTTTTTTTGCTATAATCACAATTTTCACACAATTGGCTAGAGTATTTTTTTTTAAAGATTATATTTTAATGTCTCCCTTTTTTTTGTGGAGTTATCTTCTTTTTCTTAGGGTATAAAAGGTTAATGCAATTGTCACCCAGCATTCACCACACAACAGATTTTGATAAAAGCGTGGAGAAATGGAAGATGACAAGACATGAAAAAATAGACTCCATACACAGCATACAGTATTTACTTCTCTTTCTTATCATTTCCACCTCCACCATAGCCACCACTAGAAATATATGACTTTCGTTATCTATTTTGACCAGGACTTTATACATTCATTTTTAGTTTAAAAAAAAAATAAAATAAAAAAGTAATTTTTATTTGAATTTTCTAATTGGATAAGGGAACTGTATGAGAAATTAGTTCCTTTCCAAAATATCACCTAAAATTGTTAATTGTTTCAAATAGATGCAAAATACAAAGACCTTATTCCTTTAGAAATATTTGTGTTATTTTGTTTTAAATTAAATCTGTTCCCTTTCTCAGACACTTTTATTAGACTGCCTAAGTACTCTAAACCCCCAACAGCCAAAAAAAAACAAAAAAACACACTGATAAATGTTACTTCAGGTCATAACAGAGTTTGGAGGTTGCATACAATCACTACAATACACATTAAAAATAGTTTTTGTTTATCTTACCTTTAACAACAAATAAAAAAATTACAATAATAATTAATGTTCCAATCTAAAATGATTTACTTTCCACATTTAGAACTAATCACTTGCTCATGACATTCACATATATTGAAAGTTAAGTCTTAACACATTTTTAACACATTGACTAACTTGAGACATGTTCATTGAATTATACATGATAGTTATTTCTGTGTGCTGAGATTTAGGCCTGGGTTAACATAATGTAATAATTTAGGTTAAGGTTGGCTAGACTTATTAAAATATAAATGTTGGAATCAGAGATAATATATCATCTAGATTCTAGATAAATAAAGCCATTCATGGTAATACTGTCCCTTTCAATGTTTCTTAGAAAATGTAGGTTAATAAATAAATAAATGTGTTCTTACTTGTAAGCATTCATCACATATTCAGCACCAGAGTAGAAAACAAATTCTGGATCCCTGCAACAATGCATGTACAACTAAAAATTGTGTAATAACATAATGTACAACTTATACTAGTATCTCTAAATGTCACAAATAGGTTGGCTCATTTTTAAACACTTTAATAATTTCGTTTTCCATTTCTTTCCAACACAAACAGTATGTAGATTAAATAACTTATCCTTAATTTAACTCCCTGGCCTTAGTGCGCAGATTAAGGCTGTGGCTTCATCAATGCTTTCAAATTTATTTTTTCCTTTTCTTTTTTTTTTTCTAATATGTATGTTTTAACTGCATAAAACTTGATCTTCAATAGTTTCCCTTTGCAAACAATTACTTCTTAACATGTTGTTACAGAGAAAGATGTTTTTAAAGAGTGAGGGATTATAAAATCTCTATTTTCTATATAATGTTGATATGGGATAATGAGCTCAAGACAATCATTTAATGTGCTTTTTAAATCTGTTATTTAAAAAGTTATATGAAAATATGCATAAATATGAATAAATATCCATAAAAAAAAAAATACTTATGACTAATTTAGATCATAATATATATATTTCCTAGATCTAGAGCTTTTGATTTGTCCACAGATTTAATTTCTTCAAGATTTCCCTTTTATGTTTTAAATGTGTTTTGTGACAATGAGGACAAATATGATAAGATAAAAATCATGGTAGTGCACTTCAAAAGGGTTAAAAAAAATTAATAACCATACAAATGTGGAGTATAATTTCGGAAACAAAAAGTTAATTTATGTTAACAATTATTCAAATACATTAGTCAGTGACAAATAACATTTAAAACAATCTTATCACCTTTTGTCTGCTTTGATTACAGTTTTCTTGACATCTTTAAGGTAACGTCCCATAGTCTGCTCTAATGTCATCAACAATTCAGAGTCTGGTTTCAACAGCTGTGCAGCCCTTGCAATGCTGGTAACATAGTCTAACCATGACTCAACAACAGTCTCTTCCACAGCCTTCAAGAACAATATAATGGTTTTAAAAGAGAGGCACAAGATTTAGTTGGATCAAATCGGTTGCAAACATAAAAAATTAAGATTTCCTTATTTTTCTATGGTTGTAACCATCAGACAAGATGTTTGTTTTTCAAAGCCTAATTTCATGCCTTATCCATTATTTAATATAAAATAGCTAGTGAGCAAAATATAATGAAAGAATTTTTCAAATAATAAACACCAAAATCATGCTGAAAGTTAATTTTATAACTGATAAGCTAATTATTGTTTTTACCATTTGAAAAGAATTATTTCATTTAAAACATAAAAAAAAAAATTTAAAAAAACAGGGCTTTTAGAAAAAATTTTTAAATGTTGAAGTTAGATTGATACTGAGCAAAGTTGTTCATAGTAAAAAGGTTTTCAATAGATTAGGTAGGTTTGCTTGTTTAGAAACCTAGAAGTAGCACATATGTAGCACATAAAGGCAGGTAGCCAACATTTCAAGTGAAACGTATGCATAAAAAAAATTTCTGATGATTATCAAGTAGACACATTCTTAAGTGATCAATTGACAACAGGCCAATGAAATCTGAGTTAGCACTTGGTAATAATACCTATCAAATATATAAGAACTCCTTACCAAAGTATCTTTAAACATTCTTAGGTTTCCCTGACTAGTTAAGTTGTAAATTTGACGAGCGAGTCCCTCTGCAATGAGCTGAGTATTTCTTGATATCACAGACAATTTAACTTTTTCTCTAGAAAACATTTGGACAAGGAAAATGTTAAATATAGGTAATTATATAAATTTTACCATAAATAACTGGATATTGTTTTAATAGCTTAGACACTTTATTTTAATAATTAGGTTTATATATATATATATGAGAAATACATTACTTAAAATGAAATGTAAAACAAAGTCAAAATTTGTTTTTTAAGATTGAAATATAATAAAAAACACAAAAAGTTGGGTTTTCTTGTAACGATGAAGTATTTCTATTTATTGACATTAAGGCCTGCTTAATAACAAACCTTTGATCTAAAATTGTGGTTCTTTCAGGACTTTTGTGTGTGTCTAAATGGCTCAAGGTAAAAGCTAGCATACGTTTGATGCTGAATCTCTCATGTTCCCATGCCAACATTTCATCTGCCAAGTTGATTTTTTTGTGTACCATCCCTACTTTGACTTCTGGGAAATACTCACTAGCAACATCTGAAATATGCTACAAACCAAAGTTGTACACATGAAAAAAAAAGGTTTAAAATAATATAAACAAGATGAAAGTATTGTAGAAAGATTTTTCTTCAACTTACTTAAAAGTTCTACCATGACCTTCAATCTAGTTCAAAAAGTTTCTAAATTATGTTCTATCATGTCAAGGTCATCTAGATTATATGGTCTAACAGTAAAAAAATTGTTTTTCTTTACACTCACACACAAACAAAGTGACCTAATAATTCTAACAGTTCATGTCACCCTGGCCAGTTGCTATCATGCACAAATACTCACAAATGTGACAATCATTACTAATTAAAAAAAAGTGTAAAGGAGAACTAAGAGGATCTTATCCACCTGTTTTCTAATCTTTTAGTAGTGGTGTACATCATCTTCACCACATACATCAAATAAATAACATCAGCTGCAATTGTTCATCTTTTTAGAATTATAGTTTGAATTAACAAAGGGTCATAAATTACATTCAAACCTATATGCAGTATGATGAAAGTGACAGTTAAATTGATTTAAAAAAAAAACAAGACAGACGGATAGATGGCTAAAAGTAATAGTAAAATGGACAGATAAGGTAAAAGTAAAGCTCCCTAATTCACTCTGATGTAAAGGTTATCTGTTTCTGTGGTCTATGGTTAACGAGGGTGTCATGTGGCCAGCAAAACGACCAACAGCCTTTACTATTCTTCAACTAATGTCAGATTGTCACAAGTTTATTATGTTTATTTGATTTGAAGATATTAATGATATAAACTTGTGACATATGCAAGTCCGGAGGTGCCTTGATTATAGTTCAAACACTTTAATAATCAATGAAGTAACAAAGTGCTGATATGTTTTTCTTGAGTTTTAATTATTTAAAACTTGAAACAATAAATGTATGTACAAAAATATTTAAAACAGATACAGGATTCAGTAAAAATGATCAATGAACTATTTACTTTAAAACTAGTGACTTCTAAGTCTAACTTTCTAGATCTCCCTCGTCTCAAACTAACACTCCACCTTTTATATCTTTCTTTAGAATAAAGAACCATGACATCTCAATACTCATCCTTGACTCCTTGAACTTTAATTTTTCCTTTTAATTGTTTTTGTAATTTAACCTACATTAATTATGTTTCCCTGCTGTAGCTTTGAACTAAGTTTTAATTGGCATCTTTCTGGCATTTAAGCATGGGTACGCTGACCTGATTTGAGATAGGTACAATGTCCTCATTTTGTGAACAATGAGGTGTCACTAGGGACGTGACAGATATCCATTTAAACTGGGTGGACTCAGAGGCAACCTAAAGATCCCAAAATTAAAGTGACCAGTCTTAACCAAGATTCGAACTCAAGCACTTTACCATTCAGCCACTGCACCTCTTTTTAGACAGATGATTAGACAGCAGAAAAACATGGTGGCTTGTTCATACATGAGTGGTAAATAAACAATTTAGAGAACTTTAAATTCTTTAATATGTTACGAGTAAGTACCAGTTTTCATTTTAAAGTCAAACTTAATCACACAAAAATCTATTGTTTTGATAAAGTGTGTACTGAAAGCTAATGTAAAAAACGCATACTATACCTGAAAGAACTGTCCACCAGCGCTGTCTTCTCTTGGTGGCTTTGACACATGTAAATTAATGTTGTCTGTGGATCCCAATGTATCCAGGCACAAAACAAATGCAACATCAGACAAAATGTTACCCTCTGTTGTAACAGAAAGAAAACAATGTTTTTAAAATTGATAAATGAAATCAACAGTCAGTGGATAAAAATAGGAATGGCCCTTAAGTCTCTACAAATGATAATGCATAAATAGCTTTCAGCCATAAATTTTATTTGATTCATTGAAAACAAACATAACTTAGATAATGTAACAACAAAGCCTTGAACTTTAAAATCCTTCAATGGTTTATTTAAAATAGATTTCACATAACATTGGGATTTTTTAGTTGTTTTTTTAAAAAGGCATTTCTTTAAACTAAGCACTGAGTTAAGAATACCAAGATTGATCAAATCACTGAATATGAAAGAAAGGTGGTTTTGAAAAACTGTATGAATATTGTGTTTTTCTGATTGGGCCTTTAAAAAAAACCTTTTATTATAACTTAAACTAAAAAATTTAAATAGTTAAGAAAGAAGGCTGGTTTTAAACATTTAACTCAACAAGCTTAGTATTCCTTAATGTTCTATGTTAGTATGACAAACAGTGCTTAAAAAAACAACATAAATTTCAGCTGCTAGTCTCAACTCTACCTGCTCCTTCAAAGTTGTCCTCAATCCATTTCTTAGAACCTTGGTAATTAAATTTACCACCTCCAGACAACAAAAATACAAGGTTATATCTTGAACAGGTTAAAGTTTGTTTTAATTCCAATATAAAAAGTTATCTGGTTATAACAAGAACAACTGCATTTTAAATTATCATTAACTAGCTTTACCCACCTAAAAAAGCCTGTTTTTTTCCATGCTTCACTTTATTTATTTTGGGCGGGACCCCCCCCCCCCCCCCCCTATTGCACTTTCAAAAACAAGTGGTTAAAAAAGGAAGTATATTTTGGGCCATTAAACATTTGTATTTAGGTTTATATATATATTAGGGGTGCACCGGATAGTACTTTTTGATATCCGGCCGGAGCCGGATATAACCGGATAGTAAAATTAGATATTCAGCCGGAGCCGAATACCTACATGACTCAAACAGCTCGTTTTACTGAAGTTTTTGCAAATCTTCTATATAACATACCTATATTCATATTATTTTGTTATTACTCTCTTACTTTAAACTCTATCACTGATTGATAAATTAAATCAACAGCATTTTTTTTACTGATATGCTTATCATAAACTAATCTTTGTAACATGAGATGGTGTGTGGGTATGTATGAGGCCGCTAATTGTAAAGTAGAATGTGAGATAACTCGTGCAGAATATATAAACTTATATGTAACTAATGTAAATCTTTCAAAGGTAAAGTTCAATCTTGGTTTTATAGCGTAAATCTCTCTAAAGTACAATCTAAGTTGTATAGTGGGTAGATGTTTGTGTTCATGTATTTTACACCATCAACTTGTCATTAGGCTCGTGTTTTAAAGACCACAAACCGCTTCTGGTTTGTACCTTATACGGATAGTGGCTTAGTAAATATCTTAAGTAATTCCAGTAATAACGAGGAGTTACTTGACACTCTTAAATTTTATTAAGAATATTGTGATTCAATCAAGACACACACATAACACAAGAGTAAGATTTAAAGTTAACACGTTAGAAAAAGTAATTCAACAGTGATATTTATTTGCTGATTTCAATGCAGTCATTTCGTTGAATAAGTCTGGGTGTTTCGAGCGTAGATGACTAATCATATTGCTGGTTGAGAAGTCTTTAGGTTTGCCTAGTTTACCACGTGACAGAACTATTTTACAAGAATTGCAAACTGCTTTAGAGTTGTCCATTGTTTTGACATTAAAGTAACGCCATATAAGTGATGACTTTTTATCAGCCATTATTATTGCTTTTCAATTTACTAAATGCCCTTGCAAGCCACTTTTATACCCGTGGCTTGTGTAACAAAATACTTGTAGGGGTGTGTCCTTAAGTTCAGCGCTCTAATTGACATTTCTCTCCAAGTAAACAAACTTAATGTCATCATCTAGTGACCTCTAGACAGTTTCAATATGTCTTAACAATTTGCGTTAATCCAATCTGGCTTAAGAATGGTCAATGTTTATATTCTCTATCAATACATTGTCATGGATTAAACAAATAAGAAGTTGGGGGTGTTGAGTCTCTTGAGCCCTCCCTTTAAAGATACCCTTGGTCAGTGTCTGTTTGGCTTGTAGTCCTGACCCATAATTGAGATTTAACTCAAGGTAAACAAACTTATTACCCGCCCAATATTATAAAAGGTGTGGTTTGTGGTCCAGACCCTTGATTGACGACCTATCTCATAATAAACAAACTCATACCAAATTAACCTTATAGAGATTTGGCTTGTAGTCCCGCCCCTAATAAAAATTCTACTCCAAGTAAACAAACCCAGTTACCTCATAAGATGTGACCTCTAGGCAGTGTCAACACGTTGACATCTGGCTTAATGTGGTCAGCTGCCTATCTGTGAACTCAATGTTATGGACTAAACAAACAAAAGGAGGTGGGGGTAGCTCATTTCTACATCTAGAGATATACCCGCACATCTAGACAGACTATCAGCGTGACGTAGTTAAGGAATATGACATGTTTACTAGACCACTTAAAGGTCAAGACAAGCCAGTGTGCCAGACATCGCTGCTACGTATGTAATACGAATTTATAATGTAAAGTCTAGCCCCCCCCCCCCCTCAATAACAAACCTAGTTCCGTCGTGTGACCTCTAGAGAGTGCTTACGTCCATCGTATCTGACTTGGGGTCACCTGTCAATCAATGAACTCAATGTGATGGGCTAAACAAATAAAAGGGGGAGGGAGTTGTTCATCTAGAAATATACCTGGTTACCTTAGAGGTGTGGCTTTTGTAGTCCAGCCCCCCCCCCCCCCAAATAAAGATTAACTACTAAGTAAACAAACTCAGTTCCCTCGACAGGTGTGACCACTAGAGAGTGTCTATACGCTGACATTAAACCTACGTCCATCGTATTTAACTTGTGGTTACCTGCCTATAAAAAACTCAATGTGATGGACTAAACAAATAAAAGGGGGTGGGAGTTGTTCATCTCTACCTCTGGAGATATACCCGCACAGCTAGACAGACGTCTGGTCAGCATGACGTAGTCAAGGAATGTAACATTTTAACATGTTAACTAACTAACTCAAAGGTCAAGACAAATTGAAAAAAGTGCCAGCCATTGCATCTCTGTATGTAAAGCGCATTTATGATGTAAAGTTTCATCTCTATTTATATTAAGTTATTAACATGCCTTGTCTTTATAATAAACGATGTTTGGTGCATATTTATAATGGCTCTATTTTTAAGCACATTATTTCGTTTTCATATAAACATTAATACATTCTATAACAGACAGTAATGGAACGAGGTCCACTTTATGCATATTAAATAGGTGTATTTTTTACTATCCGGTAGTGATATCCGACCGGAGCCGGATAGCACCGGATAGTAAAAAATGCCGGATATTCGCCAGAAGCCGGAGGGACTATCCGGTGCACCCCTAATATATATCAGGGTTATATTATATTATAATATTATTATATAATATATACTCATAGACCAAAAGAAAATCCGCTGCCGAGGACAAACGCAGACAGCGAAAAGAAAATCTAAATCGACAACATGCTGACAATGTTGCTGCACGGGAAATACTGTACTCCTCACTAATCTTCAGACTCGAAGACAAGCCTTATTATTATTATTATTATTATAGACTTCGTTAATAGAAGTCTCACGTTTTTTTTAACTTCCACAACTAGAATGTGAATCAATTATAACTTTCTAAGTGAGCAAGAAAGAAAAACCTGTGTACTAAATTTCAGGATGTTCCAGAGGTTTCCTGATAGATAAGTTAATGGTATTTGGCAAAATACAGAGAGAGAGAAAAACAGAGAGAGGTGAGAGATAACGTTAACTACATAACCTATTAATATGCATTGAAATAGTAATATTAAACAAAACAAAAATTCTTGAAAAGGATACTTTGCATGCGTACGAGAGTTGGTGTACAGTTTTGAGAATAATCTGGCAAGTTCTAGCAAAATAATCATACCAGAGCCATTAGAATCAGCTCCATAAGCTAACCCCTGTAAATATATCAATTGTAAAATGTGTTTACATCTAAATAAATAACAAAAACAGAAAATAAATTTTAAGAATAAAAACTATTTACTGGTGCAATGCCAGATGCATCATAGTGTGCAGAAATAACAATGGAAGGAAGCTGTTCCTCAATGCCATAGCCAGATAATCGCCCCTGTGAATGAAAATATAAGCGTATCAGATTTTTTTAATGCACAAAGACAGTTTACAGACAATAAAAAATAGGATTTCTGTTTGTTTCAATCAATAGTTAGTAGATGTCATCTTCCAATGAAAGAAAATAGTATCATCTTTCCTTTCTATTTGCTAAAATTATTTATCAAGCTACTTCAATTGCATTTTATGTTTTAAGTAAAGTGCATGTAAGTGTTAAGAAGTATAAATTCATGATAATGAAATTAGATACCTGAATATTTGCTATTTCAAAATCTGGCAAAGCTTCTGCAGGATTTCCTGACAGAACAAGCTGAAAGCCATTAGCTAAAGCAGAGCTTAACAAAGCTGGTAAAAAAAAAAGATTAAAAATAAATTAAAACCACAGTACTCAACGTATTCACTAATATGAATATAATTTACATATTAAAATTACAGCTTTTATTGTTACACATTTTGGTCTTTCAAACATCCCATATAGCTAATATGAGTGACATACTCTTTTTTTTCATTCACTTTGTATTATTGTGTTACCAAAAATAATCTAATGTAACATGCTTTAGAAAAAGGTCAAAATATGTAGCATCCAATCATAAAGTAGATTAAATATATTACATTTGGAAAACGAACCACCCAGTTAAAATAATATAGAATATATTAATTTTCTAACATGATAGGAAAATCTGTTCACACAAGATTTTTAAGGTACTGGTTCATTTATTAGAATAATGTATTTAGAATTTAAAGAAAAAAAGTACTGACCTTCCCAAGCAGTAGCCGCATTGTCGCCTGAAGTACCTTCTTGGATGTCCTTGTATATATCATTGATATATTCGGATTCTACAGTGAAGTACACAGGTACAGTTGATGGCTCCACAAGTAAATCTTGTTCTAAGCTTTGAAGATGCTGTTCAAATATTGTTTTAGAATGCAACATATTACTTAAAGTTTTTAAAGAAAAGTTACAACTCCTCAAAACTAAACTTTTCAAAATCTAAATCATGTAAGATTGTTTTAAAAACCTGTTTTTCTTCAGGTGAAAGTGCCGTCAAATTTTTAGGGAGAATCACTAAAAGTGAACCTGCATTTTGAGTCATAAGCTCTTTGTACTTAGCCATAGTGACATCTTGCAATCTTGCAACAGCGCAACGCCGTGTTAGCAGTTTTGAATCAATCGATCTTGCCTCCATATTTATGATAGCATTTTTACAACCTAGGAATTAAAAAAAAAAAAAAAAAGAGTATAGATTTTAGAGTGATAGGTCTAGAAAATTGCTGCAAATTAATTTAATTATAATAGAGATCACAACTAAAAAAATAATCATATTTTTCTTTTACAATTAAAAAGCTGCACATTAGATGCACATTTTTTTCTAAATTAAAAGCTGTCTTTATAAAAATAATGAACTGAAAGGAGTATGTGTAAAACAGGTAAACTGCTAGATACTAAATATATAGAGGGACATCTTAGTCTAAGCCCAATTGGTAGTATCTAGTTTAAGTTCAGAAGGTTATGTTTTTTTATTTTTATCTTTATTTTTAACTAACTAAAGAGAATGCAAGCTATTAAAAAGTCCTCATTCAGCTACTTGCAATACAGTAGTAGGCACTTTTTATTGGGCAGTGTGATAACCACAATTAGTATTATTTTATCTTCTTATCTTTATAATATAGACATTACTTTAAAAATATGATACGTCCTACGCATCATGCAACTAGTCATGCATGTTAACCAATGATTTAAATCTGCCAAGTCACTTTTTCCTGGCTGGCTCAGAAGGCAACCCATTCCATGCTCTACTAGCACTAGTGAAGAAGGAGCATTTGTACAAATTTGTCCTAGCATATGGAACGAGGAATGTGCCTTTATGTTTGTGCCTGAGTATTTTATTAGATTTTGATTTTATATTGACGATTATGGTCCAGTGTTATATTTATAATTGCTACTTTACTTTTGAGTCTTCTCTCCTGAAGACTTTCTAAATTTACTGATTTTACTAAAGATGTTACACTAGCCGAGTGTGAATATTCGTTTGTTATGAATCTCACTGCTCTATTTTGTGTCTGTTCCAGTCTCTTAATGCTTTCTTGAGTTGAGGGGTCCCAAACAGAGGATGAACCTGCCACGCCCCCTCCTAAAACTATACGTATTAGCACAAAGAATACATCTAGATCTAGGCCTGTTTCAACAAGTTTGAAAAATGCAGAGAAGGGTACTAAGACAGAAATCAATTTTAGATTTATTCCTTCCAATAAATCTAGATCTACTTCTGCCAATGTAGTACATACAGGTGTCAACATGAACTTACTCAATTCTTTCTGAGTCATCTGAGCTTGACTGTTTTTTTACTCTACTAGATACGCAATTGTTGATAATCTTGTTGAAGCCATAAACAGTTATGCAGTCTACATAATAAAAATAAACACTCCAGCACACAAGACATTCATTTTTACAAAATGGAAACAGTTTCTATGAAATTTATAAATTTTTGTCCATGACTACAATGATGGGATTAGACTTGTCATTACGTGCCACACATCCATTAGGGTTGTTTTAAATACCACAGTTAAAACACGGATTAAATTAATAATTCCGTCAGAACGTGGAAAATAATTACAGAGAGAAAGAGTTTTTAAAATCTGGACTCAATGCACAACATATTTTATATAACACACGTGTTTATATATGTCTAAGTCTAATATAGTCTCTTTGAGCTGATGAATCATCAGACTTAAAAATAGCCCATGACCCATCTCCATTATCTAAAGGTAAAGAAAAATATTATTTTTTACTACCAGGTAGTGAAGGAAATGGGTCATGTTCTTATGGCTATTTTTTAAAGTCTGATGGCTCATTAGCTCAAAGAGACTAAAGTTGTGAAGCATGGGAAAGGTGGCAGTAGATGGTGTTCTTGTACTGGAGCAAAAAGAAAATGACTTCATCTGTGAAAATTAAAGATTAAAAAATGTTTTAAATATATTTTCTTTGATCTGATTGAGCCTTCCATCAGCCCGATTGAGCTTAGTAACTAGGGGAGAAATCCGATCGAGGAAAAGTAACGCTTGGCGATACCCACCCTACACCTCTTTGACCTCATAATTAATTTTAACTAAGCCTAGTGATACATTAAAACAGATCTAGTTTTATAGACACTAAGACGAATTCAGAGATACCATTACCAGTTTTTTCATAGGTCAGACCGATGCGTCACGATAAAAATCCAAGTTACATGAAAATTGCTGCTAGCTGGCTTATTTAGAGATAGAACTTTGCACTTTACACTATTCTAGTTGGTCTTACTTAGTCATGTTATTATTGACACTATGTGACTATTGTTATTGTTGACATTTTATGATTTATTATGAATATTTATAATAATTATTATTAGACTATATTATTAATATAATCAATTATAATCTAGATATGATTCAATAATTACCATAACTTGTTCCTTGCAAATCATAATGCTGCATTCTGTACACTCCAAATTCTTGAGCTGCATTTACAGGACAAACAGGTGATATGATGATGAAAATAGGAACAAAAAAAAGGAATGACAGAGGAAAACTACCCTTGAACATCTCAATGATTTCTCCCATTTCATCAAACCACATTTTCGTTGAGACCTCTCGTATCTAGATTTTTAATATTAAAATAGATCTAGATAATTTATTACAAACTGCTTATGGTCTATATAGATATACTAAGCTGGATCTAGACTCTAGATGTAGATCTATATCTAGATATTTCTCCCTTCGTTGACTTGGTGTATGCAAAGAGCCTAAGAGGGGAATATTATTAAAATGTTTTTTACATTTGGTCAGTTCCAAACTAGATATAGATTTATCTAAATACCAATAGTACACAAAAGCATTATCTCAGTATGAATATGGTTCAAATATTTTGATTCAAGTAGATCTATTTATATTTTCATTGATAATAGAGTAAGAAAAACTACCAAAAAAATACATCAATTCATTGCAAACTATTTAAAAATATAGATTCTAAAAGAGGAATTTACTTTTCAAAGTGGTCAACTTTTTACTAATGCATTTTTACGTCAATGACGGTAATTAGGCTGATAACATTTTTTTTTTTTTTATGTTTTTTTTTTTTTTTACTAAACATGCGAGCACGGCTTCCTGTATAAGGGAGTACTCATTTTTTTATTTTTTTCTAAGATTCTAGATTTTCTTTTTCTGGTTGAAAATTAAAATTACTAGGTTCTAAGCAGCCACAAGAGTGGACTGGCTATAGCGCCCTTTTTACTAATGCCCTGTGGGCGGCAGCCAAATGGGTCGGTGGACCTGCGTCGCGTGGATTCTGCACTAAGGCCCGTAATACTCCAAACGATTTTTAAAAAAGCTCTAGCAATAGTTTGGGCCGTAAAGAAATTTTTCATCTAGTTGTGTGGAGACACTTCACCCTCATCACTGATCATGAGCCCATGAAACATATTTTCAATCTAACCAAAGGTATTTCAGCTATGTCAGCTGCTAGACAACAAAGGTATGCTGTATTCTTATCAGGATTTAACAATTCAATTGAATTTAGAAAGTCCAAGTCATATGCCAATGCTGATGGACTCTCCAGATTACCACTATACCCATTACAACCCCAGTAAATGGAGACAACTTTATTGCAGATAATCTCTTCTACAGTGAATTAATGGAAACAATACCGTTAAATGCGACAATCATTGCTAAAGAATCTCGCCACGACCCACGAATAGCACAAGTATTAAGTTTCATCTCACAGGCAATTGGTCCAGATTCACATCACCTGGCATTGAACCATTTTTCTCAAGACGTCATGAACTAATGGTCCAACAAGGATGCTTACTGTGGGGTTATCGAATAATAATTCCCAAAAAGCTACGCCCAAAACTATTGGATACTCTACACATAGGCCATCTGGACATTGTCAATATGAAAAATGTCGAACGAATGTATATTTGGTGGCCAGGATTAGATAAGAACATAGAATCTATCATAAAGTCATGTGAGGGATATTCTTATCATCATCCAGATCCTCAAAAAGCACCAATACATCCATGGCAGTGGCCAGGGCGGCCATGGGAACGAGTACATATAGACTTTGCTGGACCTTTTATGAATATTAAGATGTTTCTAATAATGATAGACGCTCACACAAAATGGGCAGACCTATTCCCCGTCAGTTCTACAAAATTATCTTCAACAATCGACTGTCTCACAGAAACGTTCTCAAGATAGGAAATACCCGACATCTCGCAAGTGACAATGGCTCTACGTTTACTTCAAATGAATTTAAAGACTAAACCAAAAGAAATGGAATCAAACACATCACAACCGCACCGTTTCACCCGGCTACCAATGGACTTGCAGAAAGATTCGTGAAATCATTCAAAATAGCAATGAAAGCTGCAAAAAATGATACAGGCACATTAAGTAAAAAAAAATCTCTAGATTTCGTTTCGCTTACAGAAACGCTCCACAATCCACAACTAATGAGAGTCCAGCATTCTTTATGTTTGGAATTAGACTACGATCTCGTCTGGATTTACTTATGCCAAACATGGACATTCAGAATAGACTAACGAGAAATTACTACAAGGCAAAGCTGAGATAATTCCAAGTTGGGGACAGTGTTCTAGGCTTGCAAGTGCGCTTGAACTTGGCTTGGCTTGGCTACCTAGAAGGGGGCTCGAGGTTCGACACCCTACTCGGGCAGAGTTGTGTTTACTGAGCGCCTAAAGGCAGCACGGAAAACCAACTCCTAGATACCCCCTCCCCCCCCCCCCCCCCACTGGTCCACAAATGAGATTGGACCAAAAGCGCTATGAGCATGCTATAAGCATGAAAGTAGCGCTGTATAAAAGCTATAATAATAATAAATTAAGAAGAAAAATGGCAGTATGGTGTAATAAAGTCCAAAAACAGGACCTCTAATGTATAGGCCTACGGTAGAAATATACCCAGGCATTATATGGAGAAGACACATCGATCAGTTGGTCAGCACTCCAAGACAAGAGAATGGTATATCTACTACAGAATATATTCTACAGAATATATATCTTCACTTAACCTTCTATGTCTAATAGTGTATGCAATAGAATCTTGATAAGTCACGACAGCACCATATATCTATTATAAAAAGTCGCCCGCTAATCCTAGTGACCGTAGCCCTAACAATGAATAACAATGAACTTCCGGGGCGCTGCACAGCAGGCGACCTGATTTTACTGGACTCTTTTTTCTAATTTTTTCTGTTAATATTTCATGTAATTTGTTACTACTCCAATGTTTCAATGGATGTGCACTGTGTCTTTTGGATTCTAATGTTGTTATGAATTTTAATTTGTGTGGAAACGTGTATTTCAGTGGAGTTTTGTGGTAAGACGCTTGACAGTATGGACTATACACCCGCCATCTTGGAACCTAATACCGAGCCTAAGCTTAAGGCTCTAACCGAACAAATCCCTAGCACAAAACGTAAGAAGAGAGGACGTAGAGGAGAAATACGAGTTAAGTGTAGAAGAAGAGGCTTCCTTCCACCCATCGTAACAGGCAATGTTAGGTCTTTACAAAATAAGATGGAAGAATGAACAGGTTGCTGTGAACATCTGTATCAATTTAGAGAGTGTTCCTTAATGTGTTTTACTGAAACCTGGCTCAATGACACGATACCCGACTCTTCTGTTGATCTCGATAAATTTTACGTTTATAGAGCAGACAGAACAATTAATAGTGGGAAGTCAAAAGGAGGAGGACTCGCAATCTATATAAACAAGGAATACTGCAACGCCAATAATGTGAACATCAGGAATAAAATTTGTGACTGTAACATTGAACTTATGTGTGTCACACTTAGACCTTACTACTTGCCTAGAGAATTCACCCAGGTGTGTGTTGTTGTTGTGTATATACCACCGACGGCTGACACAGCGACTGCGTCGGAAATAATTTTTGATGTGCTTCACAATGTACAATCAAAACACCCGGACTCTATCGTAACTGGAGATTTCAACAACCTAAATATTGACAACACACTGCCAAACTATTGCCCAGTATGTCTCCCTCCCCACAAGGCAGGGTAGAACGCTCGACAAATGCTACGTAAACATTAAGCAGGCTTACAAATGTAAAAGTTTGTTCCCACTTGGAGAATCTGACCATGTATTAGTCCATCTTATACCAAATTACAAACCTAATCATAAAACTACAAAGAGAGTTATAAAAACGGTCAAGATGTGGTCTGAAGAGGCTGTAGAAAAAATACGAGGATGCATTGAGAAAACTAACTGGGAAATCTTTATTGAAAACTGTCCTGACATATACGAACTAACAGAAACTGTTAACTCATACCTATCATTCTGCGAGGAGTTAACAATTCCAACAAAAACAATACAAGTCTATGGAAACAATAAGCCCTGGATGACCAAAAAAATCAAACACCTTATTACTGAAAAGAAAACAAAGTATAAGGCTAGCAAGGAAGAGTTTATAAATGCTACAAATAAACTGAGAAAAGCAATAATTGAAGGAAAAAAAACATACAAAGAAAAAATTGAGAATTTCTTTGCAAAGAACAACTCAAAACAATGCTGGGAGGGATTAAAGAAAATAACAGGCTGTGCCTCAAAACGAGAACAAATTTCAGTGGCTGATGATGAGAAATTCGCCAACGAACTAAATTATTTTTATTCTCGTTTTGACAAAGAAGATTTTGTTGATCTACACAAAAAAACTTTTCAACACTCTGTCCAAGGAAAACAAGAACCCTACGTCAATTTTGTAACTGGGGATGAAGTAACCTTGTTATTTAAAAGAGTAGATGTAACAAAAGCTTCTGGACCAGACAAAATTAGTGGCAAGCTGATCAAGCTATCTATCCCAGTGGCGCTACATCCCATGGAGGGTTCTGGCCTGCTTTAACACATCCTTCCATTCAGATCTCTCCTGGGCCTTTCGTCTCCACGCCCTAACCCCAAGCTGCTTCAGATCTGCTTCCACATCATCTATCCATCGCATTTGGGGTCTGCCTTTGGGTCGCCTGCCTTTTGGTTTTCGCCTGTATACGATTTTTGCTCCTCTGCTATCTGACATTCTTTCAAGGTGACCTGCCCAACGTAGTCTGTTCTTTTTTATTTCGTTCACTATTGGTGGGTCTTCATACAATTGATATAACTCATGGTTAGTGCGTGTCCTCCACCCTGTTTCATCCTGTATGGCACCATAGATTTTCCTAAGAATTTTTCTTTCCCAAGTGTTAAGTAAATTTTCAGAAGTCTTTGTCAGTGTCCAGGTCTCACTTCCATACATTGCTGCAGGTCTTATTATGGTTTTGTAAATTATTTTCTTGGTTTTCCTTGAAATAGTTTTGCTCTTAAGTAAATGGTGGGTGCTATAAAATGCCCTGTTGCCTCCTGCTATTCTTTCCTTTATTTCTGTTAGTAGGTCATTTTTGATCAAGCTATGTGCGGAGCAAATCTCTTCTATCTTCTGTCATATCTTTAACCAGTCATTGCAAACGTGCGTAATTTCACACATCTGGAAAACTTCAAAGATCATACCAGTGCTTAAGAAACCAAAAATAGATTGCTTAAATGATTTCCGCCCAGTAGCACTAACACCTATTGTTATGAAATGTTTTGAAAAATATATGCTAAAACAACTTGTAGCAAAAGTCAACAACAGCCTAGACCCTCACCAATTTGCATACAAAGCAGCTAGAGGAACTGAGGATGCCATTCTATTGCTTTTGGACCAGCTTTATAAGCATCTCGATATACCCAAAACATACGCACGAGTCCTCTTCGTAGATTTCTCCTCGGCTTTCAATACCATACAGCCACATCTAATGATAAACAAACTGAGTAACTTAAATGTAAGCCCTTACTTACAAGCATGGGTTCTAAACTTTTTAACCCAACGGCCCTAGTATGTTAGTCAACAATACCAAATCGTCAACTCGAGTACTATGTACGGGTGTTCCACAAGGTTGTGTACTTTCTCCTCTACTATATACTCTTTACACTAATGACATAAGAAGCATCTATGACTCAGTTAAACTCATTAAATTCGCTGATGATACTGCAATAGTCGGTCTTATTTCAGGAGACGAAACTCAGTATCGAAGCTCGATAGAAGAGTTTACAAACTGGTGCACCGACAACTTTCTAGAACTGAATGTAATAAAAAACTAAAGAACTTATAATAGATTTTAGAAAGAAAAAAACATACTATACGTGAACTGCAAATAAACACTACATCTATAGAACAAGTAAAGGCATATAAATATCTAGGCGTTATCATCAACAACAAGCTTTCATGGGAAGACCACCTTGGAACTCTGACAAAGAAAACAGCCCAGCGACTCTTTTTTCTATACAAACTCAATTGCTTTAAACTAAGCAAGAAGATCCTTGAGACATTTTACGGCGCGACTATACAAAATCTGCTAACATACGGAATAACTTGTTGGAAAGGCAACGCCTCATCTAAACTGTTGCGACGTCTAGAAAACATCATTAAAAAAGCATCAAAAATTACACTTACAACATTACCACATTTAAAGGAACTTTTTGAACAAAAGTGCCTAAGAAAAATCGAAAAAATCTTGGAAGACAACGGCCACCCGCTCCATCAGAGCTACGCCAGGTCGTCGCGAAGTAGGCGACTGCTGTCAATCAAAACAAGAACGGAGCGGTACAAAAACTCGTTCGTACCTCACTCGGTCAGACTCTATCACCGCCACTCATTGATCAGGGAACATGAAATGCACCAAGATACCTGTGTGTAGTCGCTGAATGAACTCTTTATGTTGTCTGTTGTATTTGTGTGTATTTTTCTGTTGTGTTGTCTTTATATGAGAATTTGGATTTGGATTTGTGATTTGGGCACATCGGCACAATTTAGGCCATGTCGTGCCTGCAGTCCCTCAAGGGCCACTCTCCCTCCACACAGCAAAAGTCAAATTCCATGCAGTCAAATCATTAAAATCAAGGTCTATTCACAGTTAAAATAGTAGAGGTAGTAAAAATTTAATAATTTGGTAAAAATCTAATGTAAATAGTACATGTCTACAGAATTCATAAATCAGATCTTCGTAGACAACCCCACTTCCCGGATAAAGCCCAGTACCTTCCCGGGGTCGACATTATTGAATAGTGTTTTTAAATTAGTGGCTCTAAAATATTTTTCCCTGACATCCTGGTATCTGGGGCAGTCGATGAGGATATGTTCCACGGTGAGGCGAGAGTCACAATACTCACAAAGTGGGGGCTCTTCTTTCTTCAGCACAAAAGAGTGCGTGATGTAGGTGTGGCCAATCCTAAGTCTGGACATGGTCGTGCTACCACGCCTTGTCAGACCCTTAGATGTGGACCGCCACCTGACATCCGCCACAATCTGCCTGAGTTTATTGTGAGTCTCAGCCTCCCATCGGTCCTGCCACTCTTGGTAGATGGCAGAGGCAATACTTTGTCTCAGGTCTGAGCAGGGAATTTGAGTTCCTGACACCGCATGATTTAGGGCTCTCTTTGCTTCTCTGTCTGCGGCTTCGTTTCCCTCAATGCCCACATGGGAGGGGACCCAGATGAAGGTGACATCCGTATGGTCGGCTGTTATTTGGTCCAACAGCTTCAGGCTCTTATGTACCAGTGGAATGTCAGTCTTCATCCGCCCCAAAGCTTGCAATGCAGATTTGGAGTCGGAGCAGATTATAAATTTCCTCCTTTCTGATGCTTTGACGGCCATAAGTGCAAGCGATATTGCATGCAATTCGGCCGTAAAGATGGAGCAGCCATCGGGGAGTCTACGGGAGATTGTTTTGTTCCGAAAGGAGCAGGCACACGCGACCTTTCCATCCATTTTGGATCCGTCTGTGTAGATGGTGCCACAATCTCCGTAGCTCTCTTGCAGTTCCCTAAAGTGTAGTATGTAGTATGCTTGGGTCTGTATTTTCTTTTTTGAAATTAAGGAGGGATAAATTTAATTTGGGTTTATTCATTAGCCAAGGAGGATTCTGAGGGGTTTCTATTTTAGAGATTTGGTTAATGGGTGGAGTTAAATTTTGGATGGGTTCTCTCATTCGAAGAGTCCTTGTAATCACAACAGATTTCCGTAAGGATCAATAAAGCAGTCTTAGTCTTAGTCTAAGTCTAATAATGTAATGGCATATATCCGTTTACCATGCTTCTTATGAGCTGCAGTTCATTGTAATCCCATATACGTAGGCTACTAAGCGATTAACATTAGTTTTACTGCTCCTACCAGTGTAGGACACTGACTTACGGTCCACCACCAAGCTAGAGGAATAAACTATCAACAAGAACATTAACATTCGTGGATCTCCATAACAGGCACATCAGTAGCCTACAAAAAAAAAAAAGATATATTTCTCCAAGGTTATGTGAATCAGCTAGAATTTCGACAGTGTAAATAAACAAACGCGGTGGCATATATATTCCACAAGTGAATGTCCCAATACACTTCAGAGACTACACTTTATTCTCATTGGCTGATCACAAAAGTCACTTATCACAAAAACTAATAGTCAAACTCAATGTTCAAGACGGGGGTTTTCCAAATCATTTTCTAATATGCTTTAAAATGCGCCCATCAAATCAAAAGGCCTGTGAGAAATGTGACGGCGCGAACTTGAAGCTATAGACATTAAATTGCCTCTTTCAAGTTAAACGCATCAATGATGTCCCCATCAAGTAACATCGACTTACAAAACAATTACGTTTCTTGCTTGAAAAGGTTGATGGACAGCCATTCCACGCTTGTTTCTGGTACAGTCTCTATTAAGCCTTCAACACCATGTATGTTGGAGAACATAAAGGCAGCTAAAGTTCTTCGTGAATTCATTGACAAATGCATATAGGCCTTTACAACAACAACAACAGAATTAATCAATATGAGACGCCAAAGATGCCAAATAAGTCACGAGATCTTGATGCCATTTCAACTTCCTTGCTCCTCGATTGTAATTGTATAAATGCTTTTGTCCCAACAATTTCAAAGATCATTGTCTCTTCACTATTTTACAGATTCAGTATCACGGTAATTCAAGCACGCACTTGTGAGGTCTATACTAAAGAAATCAAATGTCGGAGTGTCTAAAAGAATAACACTAATTCCCGGTATCTAAACTCCCTTTCTTGGCAAAGCTTCTGGAGCATATTGTGCTAGGGTAAATTCTATCCCATTTGGAGCGGTACTGTCTCTTGGACAAATTCCTATCTGCATGCACTAAGTGCAATAGCAAAGAAATAGCGATGGTCAGGATACTAAATGACCTACTCAGCAACTCTGATGTAGGTCACATATGAAGTACCGTCTTTCCATCTTGGACTAATCCGCTGCCTTAGAAACGCAAGACCGTGTGATGATGAAGGCCTGATTTTCTGCTACTTTTGGTTTCCCAGGAGTCGTCCTAAAATGACTTAGATTCTACCTGGTCGTACGTGCCTTAATTAACGGGACAATCTCAACAAGTGTAGGCCTACTCTTAAAGTATTGTTCACTATTTGTACATATCCACTCAATGGTGTCACTCGTGACCTCCATGACCTCTATCGAGGGTTTAGTGTCAATCGTGTCACATAGCCAACTGGTAGGCAATATCATACCACTTCTTTGCTCACACCTGTATGATTCCTCTTCGCCTGGGAACCAAGATCAGCGGAACCTTTGCAAGGGTGAAAACAAGAGATAGAGAACTCAGAATGAAAAATTAAAATTAAAATTCTTTTTTTTTTTTTTTTTACAAAAAAAAAAAACAAAGCTTATATTATGTGTAGTTGTGTCAACTAATTTGGATCAGTTATGTCACTAAATTTGTAATAGATCTAGTATACAAAAACAAATTCGTGCAATTAAAAATATTTTTACCAATTTTTTTTTGTTTAGCACCATTCCATGCCTTCATTGTGCCAAGGAAGTACTTTATGAAAATAGATTAACCTTATACATACCACCTAATTATTACTAGTCAAGTACAATTTCTTTCCCTTGTTCGAAATACATAACAAAATAATTACTTATCAATAATTCATTAACTAATGGTGAGTTTATTTTTTACTTGATTCCTGTTTTGTCAGGTAAAAGAAATAATGGACCTCATTCACCAATCGTAAACAAACAACATTTAGTCACGTGATACAACAACGGGAAAAAAAAACTGTCACTTGATAGCCATTGTGTATTAAAAATTGGATCGTAATTTGTATAGAAGAGATAGAAAATCGTGTGGCTAAATGTTGTTTGTTTACGATTGGTGAATGCCATTGTGCAAAATTTCAGCTTGATTCGAGATTGAGTGTGGGAGAATTAAAGTGTACAAACTTTTTTACCAGACAGACAGAGCATGTTGATATAAGCTTTGTAAACAATGTTACAAAAGTGGAAATTACAGATTTACTTACATCATAATCGCGAACAGTCAGATTTCTATTATCTATATATAGTTCGTAATATTTGACTCAACACTTTTTTTTCACACATACATACGTCAGCTCTGCAAGATACTCGATCTGCAGCTGCGCAGATTAGGCAAGATCCAGACATATTTAACAACAAAGAAGCTAACTGTTGCATTCATACTTTCCCGCCTAGATTACTAAAATGCCTTTCTGGCGGATAGTTAAAAGTGAAAGTAAGGGAGGCGCGGTGGCTAGCTGGCGGATAAACCTGATGATAAAGTCGCTAAGCTGCAGCGAATTCAGAACATCTCGGCTCGGGTAGTTCTACGCAAAACAAGACTCGATTATGCTACTGCCTACACTTTTGCCACTACGCCACTGCCTTGTAGGCCCTACCTTAGAGAATTGATCATACTCCGTTTGCACATAGACCTATAAAATATAATATATAGTAATTTATAGATATGTGCATGGTATTATCATCGATGAGATATACTCTCCATGAACCTCTAGTAACGCAGCGTTTTCCCCTCAAAAGTTACGATTTACGGTCTTTTTCAGTGGGCTATAGGACAAAAGGTTTGAAACACGCTCCAATACTGTGACAAACCACATCACTGTATTCAAGAAAACGTGTATTAGGATTAATATTTACCTATTCTAAACATATTTATTTTATTAGTTTGCCATTTTAAATATTGCAATGTGTTTATTACTTATTATGTTCTCATAGCCTCCGAGCCTACACCATGAACATCTGCCTCTTGACTTACGATGCTGTAACAGTTCGCGTAACAGGGCAGGTCTTGTATTGGAGGCCCTATATTATAAGAGCCTAGGCAAAGCTTAAATTTGGTTGCCCCAGATGAAATAGAAGAAAAAAAATAATGTAATGACCAAGAAAGCTATGGACAGCGAGAAATGATGGGCCTTAACTCTTGAAGAAAAGCGTGCCACAAGGAAAATGGCCAGCTCCTCTACCACCAAAGCGAAGGCCACCCTGAACTGCAATATATGTGGACGGGACGGGAGTGTCTCTCCAAAAACAGGGCTCCACAGCTTTATGAAAAAGTGTTCGAAATGAATCATAGTCGTTCTATGACTGAAGGAGGTGATTATATATGGGTCACATAATGACAATCACCAATTTCCATGAGCGTCGTCAAGAGTTGTTTTTTTTTTTGCAGAGTTTTTTTTTTAACGTTAAAAGCTTCTTGTATGGGCGCCCGCAGTATTTTTTGCAAGGGGGTGCAAGCTGCCACCCATGGCTCAAAATCGTATCCTCAACTTTCTTGTTATAATATTAAAGAAAAGAACTCCCCCCCCCCCTTTTCGGGCCCTCATACTTAATCGATATTAAATGCACAGTAAATATTTTTTTCATGAAATACAAAAATAAGAAACTAAACACGTGAACAAAGTATTTACTGTACACATTGTTAACTTTATCAGTGCTTGCCTATGTTCGATCAAACACAAACTGCAAATGTTGACTGTGGTTGCAGAAACTGTCAATAACTTTACTTATGAATTGCTTTTCGTCGTGATGGACAAGCTGGCGATGAGCTCTTATCGTGCAGTTCTAATATTCTTCTTGGCATTGCAGCTTTTGCATCGTTTTAGGTTGAAGACAAAACAAGTTGAACTGACCATTTTTATTGCTCGAAAAGCGAGACATAGAGAGGAAACTTAAGAATCAAGATATGTAATGTAAAGTCGTGTTCTGTAATAACTCCCAAAATCCAAACATGTGTTTTTCTCAGTGTGTCTGTCGACTGCGAATTCTGGCAACAGCAACTCAATATCTGGTATAAAGTTTTTCTGCCAGCAGTCTCTCCTTCCTCAATATGACGCCTCTGACGTGTTCCTCGGGATGGTCAAGCTGGTTTTTAATTATGCCATTAATGTTACTGCTGATGTGCTGTTGAGCGGCCACTATGTTAAGTTGTAAAGTTGGAAAGACTGCAACACCATGGAAGCTGGTTCAAGAATAGATGAATAATTGACGACAATTAAAAGACAAATCAGAAACACAAGAAAAGGAGACATTTACTACACATGTGCAGTTCATCTGGTTTCACTTGCAGTCGTTATTTAAAGATCCGCCAAACAGTAAAAGAGCTCTAAGTTGAGATTAAATTCATTGTGTCTCGCACAAAAGATGTAAATTTAGCAGTAGCCCCAACGCTATCAATAGGGATAGTTACGAAAAAGAATGCTAGCCATCACGTGGCAGCCTTGGCCGATTAGTTTGTCCATGTCTAGACTGTACAATGACGTTAGACACATGCAGTTCGTCTCCCTGAACAACAGGAACTAAATCAATGAAGTCGAATACAATGGCAATCAACAAACCGAACACTCAAAGACATCTGCTCTGTGCATGAGATATCTGCAGTTCTGATCACTAAAATACCCAGCAAATGCATAATTCAAGATGTTGCAGCTCGGATTTTTTTTTTTTTTTTTTGGTTATTGCTTCTGCCAAGGCTCTGTTTTTCTTAGTCAACGTTTTGACTCGAACGATGGCATGTGAAGAACTTTCTAGTATCTCTTTTCTTGTAAACTGGTGGACATCTTTAACTCCGAAAGACTCTTTACTTTTGTTCAAAGAAAATATAACATTTATCACATCGAAAGATAAGTGCCAAAAAATATTCTAGACCTTAACTAAATATTATAAAAAATAATTGTGGCATTTTACGTTTCGAAACGATTTTTCCCTTTGCAACTTCTTGTGTGACTGAAGAGGCCAATCCTTTGTACTTTCACCGTTCTTTCTACTAGGCCTACTATTGTGTAGGGCATCTGCAATCCAAGACTCTCCTTTAATGCTCGATCTTCATGTGAATCTATCCAGTGCCACTTTTTTCCCCAGCTGTTAGTGTCGATTTTGAGGATCTTATTGTCGCGTTTGCATACATCAGTATACCTTAGCAGTGGACGACCAGCGGATCTCCTGCCTTTTGTTAGATCCCCATACACATTGTCTTGTGAAAGTCGACCTTGTGGCATTCTTAATAACTATAGCTATGTGCAAATATAAACAAATTGTCACGACTAACATGCTATAGAATATGTGACATCCTTTATAGAGCAAAGAATTTTAAGCCTAGAATAAATCGTACATGGTCGGACTACCGTTGGACATGAACTACAGATTTGCCTATTCTAGTTACAATAATAGCATATCTTTACAACTGTACTTCAGTGGAAGCACTACTTGTTATGTTACTACACTTTATAATATTCTAATGATAGGCCTTTAGATCTAGACTTAGAAGACGATGCGCAAAATTTTCTTGAACATTAATTTATTAAACTCTTGAATCAATACTGCATGGGCGCCCGCAGGGAGGGGTACATGGTGATGCAGTTGCACCCCCCCCCCCCCCCGATTCTGACTAAAATACTTCTATGTAATAAAAAAAAAAAACAGATCTGGAAGATGTATTTCGTTATAAAATAAAAAATATGTCTACAATGTGGCATCAGAATTCAGAGGCGCGCACGTACAAGGTTGGCCAACCATTCCATACGCCACTGTAAAATAGTATGTCCACATACATGAATGTAGGTCTTCTGATGCTTGATGAAGGTAGTTTTGTTACATGACAAATAATTTTTTAATATTTTTTTTTGTTTCAGCTGCTGCATGGAAGTCAAAATATGATCGCTTTACTTATGTCGAAATTATTGCCACCACCCTCGAAGTTAGCCTTTAAAGAATGTGGAGTAAAGAATGAAAATGCTTTCTTCATTTCTTGTTTGTGTCATTATATTTGTCTTTTGTGTTGGTTTATTATTATGTGAATAAAGATTTTTTTAAAAAATGTCCTACTTTGTGTAAGTTGAATTTTAGAATGAATGAACAAAGTATGCAAGTCTTGTATAGTACATTTCCGAAACTGTAATAATATGTCCATTATTGATTAAATATGTTGACATTATAGCTACATGTATAAAGGTCACACACTGATTGTACCAATGTGGCTTATAATCTAGCCAGGAAAACCAGTGACTTTGCAGAATTTAAGTCATTGGTTAATATAATATGCATGACTGAATGCATGACCCGTAGGACGTAATCATCTTCTTTTTTGAAGTAACGTCTGTATTATATAAGATAAGATCCAGGTCTACTTATTTCTACTACTAATGTACATTAACCAATGGAAGCACTACTTGTTCAGTTGCTACTTATAATTTAATTGATTTGAGGGTGCAAAAAAATGGCTAGAATTTGGCTACTCAGAATCCAGGGGGGCACCACCCCTGCGGGCGCCCATGTATATATATCTATATAGGCCAATTATAGTCGTAGATCTAGAATCTAATCTAGATTTGGTTTAGACTATAATATGTACTTTTTTGAAGTAACGTCTACATTTTATAATAAGAGATAAGATCAACAGAAATATCCTTTTTGATTGATACTGCTAGTAAAGTCCTGGCATAGATAGACTAGTCACCAATTGCATAGATCTATATAAACTGATAAAGTTACATTTGTCTATGACTATTCCTTGGTTACATTATTTATTGAGAATAAAAAGATCGATGCATTTAGATCTATATATCTAAATCTACATCTAAGTAGACCAAACAATTAGCCACTTGGATTTTGAAAAACAAAAAGTCATTAATAATCTAGATCTATATCTAGGCCTGTTATTAAAGTATTATTAAATTATTATTATAATTATAGTAAATAAGACCATTTATAATTTAGATCTAGACTTTCGTCTAGAAGAAATTTATATCTCAATTTATATCTCAAGTCCAACTTCAAGTGACTCAAGACACTTGACTCAAGTCTAAAGAATTCAGCTACAATAAAAAAGTTATGGATTTTGTGAAGTACGTAGACTTGAGAAATCTAGAGATAGATCTGTATATAGACTATATTATATAAAACTCGTCATTTGTTCCTTGATTTTCCTCCTGTTCTTAGACTTAGTAGGATATCAAGAGAGAGTCCAGTCCATTCTTTTACATTGTCCAGCCAGCTTTTCTTTGGACAACCCTTGTTCAAAGTTGTTCCAGCCTTCTTCGCTGCACCTTGAAGGATTACTTTTGACAGTGAGTCATGTGGTACAATATGACCAAACCAACTCAGATTTCATCTCTTTACAGTATAGACATGTTTCTCCATTTGCCAGCCATACTCATAGTGTTGACTTGTGAATGTACAAACTCATTTGTCTAGTTTTCATGGTATCTGATACCCAGCATTTTTCTTTCGCATTTGCTCTCAAAGGCTTAAATTCTTCTTTCAACCTCTGTGTTCAGTGTCCAACTTACAACCAAATAGGAGTACAGAGAAAGCAAACAATACAGCTTTAATTTTACTTGGAAGCTTCCAGATTTTCCAGTTAGCTTAGGGCAGTGGATGCCAAGCTTAAATGGATTTAACATATATATATATTATCTTATAGATTGCAGATGTTAATTTAAAAGAGAAAATAGTTACATCCTATGTATTTAATGTATCAATCTAGCTATGCATTTAAGAAAACATAAAAAAACTAGAATATGTGCAACATAAATGTGATATTTATAACAAGCGAATATTCACATTTGACAAGAGTGCAGCATTAGTATAATCAGTTAGCATAAAGACGCTTTAGAAAAGTAAAAAAAAAAAGATAAATGCACATTTCTTTTTCCATATGCTAAAATTATATAAGAACTCTTCCTTTCCTAATGCCATTAAAGCATGAAATGGTTCACCTGAATCTGCCATGAAAACAAATGACATAGTAGAATTTAAGTCTCTAATTAACATGTTATACTGTCGTAAACCAACAGCATTGCCTAAACTTCTTTAGCAAGGGGGCCAAAAAATGTTCAAATGCATGTCATTGTCCACATTATCGCAGAAAACAACATGATGCCCAGTGAGGCTTCATCATGCACTGCTGGCAAAAGTTTTGAGGGTCTGAATAACACAGCATCACGGGCTAGATGTGGCCTGCGAAGGGAGGTTGAGCATTGCTGTCATAAGAAAATGCATTATTTTAAAAGTACGGAAAATATTATTTTAAAACATTTGGACAATTATCAGTGTAAATTCTTACATTCATTTTTTTTTTTGCTAATTTAACAAAAATAAACACTACTTACTTTGAGAACCCACTATGGGTCAGGTTTCGGTCACATCTCTTCAGGTTTTGGTCATGTGTATTCTAGTCGCATACTTACCTTGTTTTAAAATTTAAAGTTATCAATAATGAATCCTTATAGAACACTTAATTAAGTCCTTTACATTTATGACATTGTAAACTACTCACTCAAGTTAAATTTGGTTTGGTTTGTACTCATATATTAAAGCTGCCCGCATTTGTAGAATTGATTTATTGTAAATTATTTTCTTTTAGGGTATCATCTTCCAAAACAAAACTTGTTTCTCTAGATGAAGAATTACGCTTCTTCAACCAAGGGGATGTAAGAGGTAGATTTCTTTTTTTTTCTTTTACATGATAATATAATTATTACATTAATACAAGATAATTTGACACATAACATTTCTGTGATTTTACGTGCAGAGTACTATTTGTTGTGACTAAAGCTTATAAAGCATGTTTGAATGTTTGGCCAAACTATTTATCCAATTACTTTTTTTTCCCCAGCATAGTCAGGTGGGATCAAGCAGATGGTAGGCTACTTAAATCCTAAGGAAAAAAAATAACCTCAGCAGGAAGTACTTAATTACACTGACACCACAACTATCTTTTTTTTTATTATGGAAATGAAAGTCTCTTTGTAGTGTTCTTGTTACACAATTCCTTTTCTATATTTGATTTTCTATCTTATCTTTATTATAATTGATGTCTCTACCATTATATGATACATTGGTCAGTTTATGCATATATATATGCAAATGGATGTTTTTAGTTTTCTTTATTGCTTTTTTTTTTCATCTTTTGGCATTAGTATTATTTTGATAAAGTTGTGGTGAAAATAGCTGTTTTCATATAATTGAAGTTTGAATATAGAAGTTAATATTTTCTTCTAACACTGATTTAGCCTAGCTACCATTCTAAGAATGTTTGGTATAATTTTAATTCTGAGATTTAGAGATGTATTTTCTGAACTCCTTTAGCTGCCTGTTGTTTTTATTTACCCATATTTCATACCTTTTGTAGTAATCATACTCTTGGCAGACCAAATTCTAGAAATAAAGCTCAAACATGTCCACCTTGTTCAGATGTACTTGATAAATATAAAGCTTAAAAAAAACCCCTGAATTTTGTACGTTTATATAGTACAGTTGTGATGAAGTTAATTTTTCATAGTCACCCCTACAGCAGTCTCAATAAATCTGCTATGTAGATATGGTCTATTTAAATTATTGTTCAGACTCTTTGAACAGCATGGTCTAGAAGGATTTCTGTCACTGTTTAGTTTTTAAAACTTTTTTTCTTTAGGATTTAAGTACGGTAGCCTACCATCTGCTTGATCCCACCTGACTATGCTGGGGAAAAAAACTGTTTATATTCTAAATAAATATGCATTGTTTTCTGGAGCTAATTTTTCACAAGTATGGTACTGTATTGCAGTGCAGGTAGAAATATTTTTGGGCAAAATGTATAATGTTAATATATTTGTTTTACAATAGGGGGTGAATACTTCTTGACATTTTCAGAGGATAAATCTGTGTACCCAATATCCGAATTTATGCCAGGGATTCCAGTAATGGTGAAAAACCAACAGAACTCCTCTTTTCAGAATGGGATAATTTAATTTTCCAAGTTGAACATAAGATAACTTGCTCTGCACATCATAATAGTTTTTCAGTTTCAGAATAGTTTTTCCAAACTCTGTTAGAAATGAAAATAAATCAGCATTATCTCCCCTACATTGTTTAGTCCTCTGTGTTTAAACTCTAAGCCACCATGAGCCTACGTGTAGAAACTTCCTTTTTACAATTTTCTGGCTACTTTGACACTTTATGACAATTTGATATAAAATATATATACAGATATATATCAATATGTAATAAGATTTCTGCAAATTTTTATATGGCATTAATTACTTTTTTTCAAGTTGTTGAACAGTTGGAAGTCTTAAAATCACTGAAACTGGCATCGAGTTTGATAGAGTGTTGTGCTAGTAAACATGGATTCAATCTCCATGCTTGCCAATTTTTGTTTTTTTTCAAATGGCGATTCTTGATCAAACCCAATCCAATCCCATGTAATCATTTCTAATGCCATTTTCTTTGAAACTAAAGAGTAATAGATTAAATTAAAAAAAATTATATTTCTTTTTTCTATTTAAGATTGCATAGACCAGCCTATTCCAGCACATAATTACTTTACATACAAACTGGATCAACCTGTTCACATGAAAATGAATGAATCAATACCTCTGTCTATTATACCATCATTTTTTATAGAAGCTGTGTCAAAATATGCAGACAGAGCTGCATTAGGTAAGAACATTATTAACAAGGTGTCCTTGTTTGTTTTTTTTTTTCTGATCTAACTTTTACGTTTAAAAAAAAAATAATTAAAATTTGTTTTTTTTTAAATTTCAGTTTATGAGAATTCAACTTGTCCAGTTGTGATCACTTATAAAGGATATTATACAGCTGTTTTGAATGTGGCTAGTAGCTTCATAGCTGTAAGCAATGTGATTTAAAAAATAAAAATAAATAGTTGTCTAATATTATCCTTCATTTACTGTTCTTTATAGCAATAGATTAATTTTCTTTAACAAAAGCTGGAAAGCACATGAAAAAAATCCAAACTAAAATAAATAAAAAAAATATAGAATCAACAATTTCAGAATTAATAAAACATATATATTTGTTAGTTGTAAAAATTCATTGAAATATTTCCATCTCAGATGGGATTAGAGCAGAATGGAGTCGTGGCCATGGCTTGCTACAACTCAGCATGTCATTTTATATCTACACTTGGAGCTATATTTGCTGGGTAACTACTTTGTCAGTTTCTTTTTAAATAGTACTTAATGTATTTATGTAAGTAAGGTAAAAAGTAAGGTTCCCCTTTAAGACCTTGCAATCTATTGGGCAGATAATGTTAAGGTCATTTGTTTCTTTGGCCAATGATTAATGAGCACAGCACAACGACTAACAGCCTTTACTTTCCCCAGCTAAAGTTAGGTACCCATTAGTGTTGGATGGACTCAGGGGTGCCCTTACAAATCCTTACAAATTTAAAGTCCCTAGGTTCAGAAGTGAAGCGCTTAACCACTCCAGCCCCTTATTAGTTTCCATCAAGTCTCCTTAGCAGGCTGACTTAATTTAAAATTATTTTTTTTTAAAGTGCAAAACTTTTCATGTGACTGTGAAGTCCTTTTTTGGAGAGACCCCACCCCCGCCATCTGTCCACAACCCATATGTTGCAGGTTAAGGTTGCTTTCACTTTCGTGGTAGAGGAGCCAGCCAATTTTCATATGGCAAGCTTTTCTTTTAGATCTGAAGCCCATGTTTTTTTCGTTTTCCATAGCTTTCTTGGTCACCATCTCTCTCCACGTAGTGCATAGTGCACTTTTGGTCCAAATAACCTGTTGGTTTGATTACTCACACATTTTCTGTGTTCAGAAACCTAGAATACTAAAATAATAAGTCTAAATGAGCAGTTGGTTAAATGAAGTGCTAGCTCAATTAACCAGATTGGATGGTATTATGCAAATGTAAATAAGTCAATTTTCAGAGAGAAATTGTCATTGCACAATTATTTACTGTAGTTGTTATTTAATAAATACTGTCTTAAAAAAAAGGATTGATATAATTAAATCTGTTCTAATTTCTTTTTCTGGATTACCTTTCCTCAGTGGGATCATCACTGACCTTTACAGCTTTAGAAAACTGTCATCTTTATTCAGCCTGCTGGAGGACTCCAAGGCTTCTTTTGTGGTCGTTGACTCCACCAGGAAAATTTCACAGGCAGTGTAGTTAAAAAAAACAAAAAAACAATTGGAGATATATATAAATGTGCACAATATATGAAGTGACATAATTGAAAATGCTATTTTTAGATTTGTTAAACCTACTACAGTCCAACTAACAAAGTGTCAGATTTGAGAGGGCGATTTCACATTACAAGGTGTTCAATATTTAAAACTAACAAATAATTCAAGTTTTTAACTGTGTTGTACTATTCATAAAGAGTTCTTATTTTTGCAAACATTATAGTTATATGTTGACCTCAAGACTCTACGTAAAATAGTAATAATTGGGTACAATTTTCATTTGAAATAGTGGCTATTTATGAGTTTGGTATAGAATTATGATAAGAGTATGTGGTTATATCATAGGAAAAGGGTATGTGATTAATACTTTTCATGTTAGTGTTACAACATTGATATAGTGTGCTGTTTTCTAAATAGCTTCTTTGTTAGTTGTAGTGTTGTTCTAGCCTTGTATTAGGTTTGGCTGATTGTTATCTTAATTCTTATTACAGGGTTTCACTCGACTTAATGACTTAATGACTTAACCTCATGAGGGTCAACATAGTTAGTGTTAGGATTTAATCAAGTTAACAGTAAGAGGGTCATTATAAACTCTTCATTTAGTATCATTTTTTTATATCTGCCAACAACTTGAAAAGTTACATTTTTTTACTTTCTTTTTTTACTATTCTAAATGAAATATACTTTTATTCCAAACTTGAAATGTTAATTTTTCAGTTGTTAAGTTTATGGAATGAGCTTCCCAGTTTAAAAGCCATTATACTTATAACTGAAGATTTGGAATTGGAAAATTCTCGGCCAAATGTTTATACTGTAAGTCATGCAGTTTTGTTTAATTTTTCCTGACACTAAAATTTGTATCGATTACGTAACATTAATATAAAACAGAGTAATGATAGGGTGTTAACGTTACTTTCAAAGATTAGTGATGATTTTTAGTATTTCAAATGAACTTGCAAACTTTATAATTATATTATAAATTAAAAAAACTTTTTTTTTTATAAGTATATATATATATATATATATATATATATATATATATATATATAAATATATATAAACTATAAATATATAATATTATATATATAAAATATATATATATATATAGAGAGAGATATGGCATTTTTTGTTATTGTCTTAAAAAGATTTACATTTATTATTCCTTGTTTTGAAATCCGTCTGAATTTCATTTGATCTTACAATACAATGGTTCTTTAATGTTGTTTTTGCTGGAAATGGTAATGGATATAAATGCTTCAAAAGGCATTCTTTGCAAATAGCCTATGACAATCAGTCCAACTTCTGGCTTTAACCTGTGGCTCACATATTGGGTCCAGGGTATCTGTTATCATTGACAGGAGAAGGGATACCTAAATATTTAAGCTTTGGGAACAGGTGCTAATTAGCTTCTGGCTGGCTACTCACCTAGGATGAGAATTCTGAATCCAAACCTCTGCTTTTATGTGGATATTCATTGAAAAGTTCCTTGGGGGTCAACCCTGAAAAAATAATCAAAGAGTTGATGAACCTTAGGCAGCTTGCAGCGCTAGTCTTGGTAGAACCTGCAGTACTCCTGACACCAAACTGTATCAGCTAACGCCATTTCTTTGAATACATCAGCTGCATGAAGAGAGGGAACTGCTTCGTGGTCCACAACATTCCTATCATAACTAACTCACAGGCTTTCATCTCATTTCTATTAGATTATCCATAAGTGTTCCACAACTGAAAGTTAAATATGCTAGTTAGCAATTAGTACTATCCATAACAACACATTTTTGGGAACATTGTTAATAATTATTTCTTCCTTACAGTGGCCTACATTCCTTCAGTTGAGTTACAGGACTCCTGTAAAGAAATTAGCAGAGAGGCTGGATCAGTTGGCACCAAACAGATGTTGTGCCATCTTTTATGGGGTAAGTAATGTATGTCTCATAAGTTATAGATAGTATCTTTCAAAGTCTTTGTATGTCTTAGTTTTGCTTTATTTGGTCAAATTTTTGGAGACTTTTTTTTCTGTTTTATTTAAGTCAGACAAACTTCTAGAATTCAGTAAGCCAAAAGGGGTGCTGATGAGCCACGACAATGTAAGTATTTAACTTCATTATGCATATTATAATGATATAATTAAAATATAACATTTGTGAATTAAGAAGTTAATAGGCAAATTTAGTAGAACAATAATTAGGCTTGTCTTTGAATCTGAAGATTAAGGAGTAGTGCCATATTTCATGTTACTATGCTGACCAAGCAGAACAAAATAAACTATACATAATTGTGACATCACTGAAATAGTCTTGCACTTGATTTATTTCCTGTTCATGTGCATATGATATTGATTTCCTATTTAAATGCTTCATTTTTCCTTGCACAGGTTTAGAACTGATTTAGAGTTATGCTGTATTTGGACTATTATATTTTAAGAAAAATCTCTTCCAGATTCTTTCTTTTTATTATTATTACTTTTATTAATTTCTGTAATAAAAGTACAGTTTTGAATTTTTTTTTTTTTCCAGTTAACCTTTATGGCTACTTCTTTTAAAAGCCAAATTTGGACTGAGGAGAACCTGAAGCCAAATCAAACCAAAAGAGAAATGTCTATAAAAAAGAGAATGCTAAGTTATCTATCACTTAGTCAAGCATACAGTCTGGTCATTGAGATACTTCTTCCCATCGCCAGTGGTACTACAGTGTTTTTTGTTGGTCCAGACATTTGGGAGGTAAAAAGGATAAAAAATTTTCATTACAGTCTTCATAAATCTTCATTAAAATATTCTATAAAATCTTCATTACTGCATAGAAAACAATCAGGCTCAAAAGTAGACATTGAAAACACTGGGAAAAGAAATAAAATATAGAATGACTCAGACTCTTTCTAAGATAGAAGATGGCTTGATTTTTTTTTGGTCTCATCCTCGACAACTATATTATGTTATTCCCTAATTTTTTATCATGACCAAAGGAAATCAAATTATTTCTTTTTAAATAGCTTGATAACATGACTTTTACCTTCAGAGGAAGCAAGATGAAAACAAAAATTATATATTCACAAAATACCACTGAGTCATTGATTGATCCATCTATCAAGAGATCTCTGGAACTGCTGAATGGTTTTGCATGACATTTTGTACACAGGTGTTTTTTTTACCTTAGATCTGAGCATGACTATTCACAAAATATCCCAAGCTTGATGTTAAACCTTTGCATTACATTTTGGTATTTCCACACATTGGCCAAAGTCTATATATAAATCTTAAATACAAATGCTCAATATAGACTGCAGTATTTTTTTAAAGCATATTTTCTTTTTTTTTTTCCATAAAATAGGAAATAGCTGAATGCTTGTGATGTTTAAATTATAAAAAAACAAAATGAAATCAATAATTCTTTTGTACATAACTCACTGTTGTGAACACTTAGTTAACTAATAAAGCCAAAGGGATATATTCATTTTTTATCTTTTTTTTTTTTTTTGGTGGAGATAAAGGATACTATAATTCACATTGTGGGTAGCCATATAATGAGGACCATTCATCTGAAGTGCAATCTAAAAATAAAAAATAACTTGACTCTCAAAACTAAATGTTTTTTTCACTTTTATTTGACTAATTTGTAAAGTGTTAAATTAGAATGATCAATCTTGCTTGCCCATTTTCAAACCTGGTTAAAATGCTCTGAACTACAAACTTTTCTTTATTTTAAAATACTAAGAAATTGAAATTTGTAGTGACTGTTTTTTTTTTCTTTCTTTCTATTTGTAAAGGGACAGCTAGTTAAAACTCTGCAGTTGATCAAGCCAACTGTTTTCTTTGCCACATCTAGAACATGGAAGCTAATGTATGACAAAATTAAACACCAGTTTGATCAACTAACGTTGTTTGAAAAAATGTTGATTACCAACTTCAAAAGTACCACTCAGCAATTAGTCAATAAAGTTAAAGTAAGTTTTATTTTCATTCAGTGTTTTCATGTTTTGGTTGTTATACATAAATACTCATCTTTTTAAAGACAGAAAAAAGCAATGCAGTAGACAACCTTTCAAAAAAAAGATGCACAATCAGCATTCTCTTACATTTCCTATTACATACATAGCAAAAATTCAATAGTAATGATTTATATAGGGCAGTGTGTTAACGAGTGCAAATATAAATGCTTTTTTTTTAAATAAAGAGGAATGTCAAAAGTCAAGAAGAAACAGTTGAATCTGGCTGTTTGGACCAAAGCAAAAGTTTACTTTTGTTCATATAACTGGATTTCTTTGTACTGCATAAGTCACCTAATGTTGACCCTTCTTCGTACCAGAATATTGCATCTAAATTCCAGGATAGCATCATTACCAGTGGGTTCTAGCAATGCTAAGTTGAGAAAAAAAAAATTAACATCTTTTACTTCAATGCTCTAGAATTGACTTGTACAGAAGGAAGAAAATGAGAATTTTGTGTGTGTGGTGTCACAGTGCACAGTCTTTAAATATATAGAGGACATGATGTGAAATAATGTAAAAAGAATGTGTACACCTTATCAGGATTCATTTGATTCACTCTGCTTATTATATTTATACATTTAGATTGGCTTAACCAATCTATTTTATTTGGATTCAACTTTGTGATTCAAACATATAAGTAGTCTTCTTGAATTTTTAAATTTGTATGAAAGTATTTCTATTTCAACTTGTGAATATTTCTTATTATATTGGGTTCAATGCAAGGACAAGGAGCCTGCTAAATCTTCACATCAGGAAATATTTTCTATACATAAACAAGCCTAACACGATAAAGTAAATTTTAAGCAAAAGTAATAGAGTTACTAAAAATGGAAGAGTAGATTACTATAGAAATGCTTTAATGCATTGTTCAGTTTAGCTCTAACTAACATTTGGTTTTCTTACTTTTACAAAAAATAAATGACAATGACCATTTAACTACTATTTCCAGTTTTAAATTAAAAAAAATTCTCATAAGCATAGCAAAAACTCTAAATAATTATTTTTCAATTTTCTAAAAAAAAAAAATATTAAAAAAATTGAGATATAGAACAAATTTATCTAGTTTTGTTATCTCTTAAAGATAAAAAATATTTCTTGAATCTTTTTTATAGCCAATTTTTTTTTTTTTCTCTTTACAGTCAACAATAGAGAACCAGAATACTGTACAAAAGTTAGTCTTATTTCAGTTCTGTATTTTCCATTTTCTTAGAAGTTAAATGTATTAATCTTGATTGATGTGGATGATGTTGTCTGATTTTTAAAAAAAGTTTTGTTGTCACCTTCTTGCCTCCACAAGAGAGATTTGTTTTCCTCAATCTTGTATTTCCATTATGTCCCCTTTAGTTAGCCATGAAAATGAGAAAAAAAAATATCAAGTGCATATAGAAATGAAAAAGTTAATCTATTCAGGAGACTTTCTGTATGATTTGGTTTGGTTGTAAAATGGTTTAGATGTTTTGAATGTTCCTTCACAGTTGAAGATAATTTACTTCCTGGTCCAAACCTCCCTCAGGACAATGCAGTATGGCTGCAGGCAGGGTATGACCATTGAGACAACAGTCCAGTGTGATCACATGACCAGGCAGCAGCCATTCTTGTTGCTGGAAAAGTTGAAAATCTTATTTTCAATGACTCAATTCTTTTGTGGTAGCTACAAAAGAAACCTTGACAATCAGAACCTTGTCATTATCTTCAGATTTCTCCAACCTGAAGATTGATGATGTTTGCTTTCAGATCTAACAAACATTCTTACCAGTAGCCCATATCATTAGATTTTTCATTGGGCCATGTAGATCTAGTAATAAGAAAACAATCTTCTATGAGTCATTTTTTTCTTAAGTTATTGCCAGCTACTTTTTCTGATGCAAATTATTTTGCAAGTGGTAAATGTCTATAGAAAATGTTTTAAAATTTGTGAGAGTTGGACAAAAATATACTTGTCTGTTGAACTAATTCTGAAGTGCCTTTACAATGGAAGTATTGTGGAGCTCTATGCATAAGCCTTAGTGTATTTTGTTTAAAAACTTTTTAAATTAGTCTCTTCTCTGTAAAGAGAACACTAATTTTGTTGCTTTCTTTTTATTTTAATATTTCTCTCACTAGGATTATACTTTTTTCTGAGGTAATAAATGTTATTAGTTAAATGTGCATTGGCAACTGTTGCCAGCACCAATTCTAGATGCATTTACAAAGAATCCTTTAAGTCCTCTGGATTTCAAATTATATACTTTTGTAGAACTTCAATAACAAGTTGTAAATAGTGGAAACAACATAATCCTGCATAACTCTAAAACTAAAGAGTTAAATCATTCTGTGTTGCTATGGCACTATGTGTTCTGGAGAGAGAAATATAATCTAATTTTGTCTTTGAGCTGTCTTAGGCTTCAAAGATCTTCCACTATTTTTCTTTATCTCTATTTCTCATATGCAATCGATGAATGATTCACTAAGTACATTTTTCATTTTTGTTATTTGTCATTTTTTTCAAATGTTACATAAAAAGTGACTTCTGTAGAATGAGCTTAAAAAATAAGGTTACATTTTTAGAACCTTTACTTTGGGAAGTTTTTTTTTTTTTAATTTTGCATGTTATTATTTTTTATTTATGAGATATTATTATCAAACACAATACAACAATTAATATTATATTTTTAACCATTGGTTACCTGCTCACCATAAATTTAAAGTTAAATTAAAAGTGCATACAAGCATTTTTTTTTCATCATGTAAAATGAAAATGAATTCCATCATGTTTTTATCTGTGAAATGCTTCCTGTAGTCCAGCAATCAGACATTTTCTTTTCCTTGAATTTAAATTATTATTTTTGTTTTGTGCTTGTTGTATGTTGGTTTTTATTCAGTTAGCATTTTGGGTTAATCGATCACATTTAAGCAGCCGCCTTCTGTTTTTATGTTTCCTCAGGACAAACAACTGTATGATATCGTTACTCTTTCATTTCATTTAAATTTTTAATAATACGAACACTCACATGTACATATGTATTTATCTATAGTAAAACTACCTCAAATATTTTCAGTTTTAGCATAAGAAGTAAATTGAATGCCTTTGGACAAAAAAAACTAAAAAAGCAGTTAGGTCTTCACAAGTGTTCTGCATTCTTTATTCTTGATGGGCCCCTTAGTACTGAAGTGCAAGAGTTTTACTTTGACATTGGTATTTCAATAAGAAATATGTTAAACTCGCCTTTTATGTCTGGTAAGTGTATTCATTTCTTTAAACCATTTAAGATTAAGAAGCTGACTTTATTTTGTGTTAATGATAATAAAATTGTTAATGGATAGGTTATGAATGAGAAGATGATTTTATTATTTTTTTGAAAAAAAAAAAGAGCTTAATGCTGGGTTGATAGAGTAACTTTTTATTTCAATGGTCCCACAAAGGGGGGAAGTCATTATTAATTTTCTGTTGTCTGTTTTTCCTTTTGTCGCATTTCGAGTCAGTGCGTAGGTTATATTATTCTAGCACCATTCTTGTTAGGTGCACAATTTTTGGAACGCACCTTCTTTGTTGCATTGCTATTTAGCTGATGGGAGTTTTTCTGTTTCTTTGCTGATATGACGTTTCTTTGAGGTTTGTCTGTGTACCCCTGTTTAGGGTGAGTATCTAAGACATTATTGTCATAGTATATTAGATTAGTCCTTCCAATATGTCATTATTACTTCTCCACAGCAAGTTAGTGATGGGATTGTAGAGTCAGCAGTAGGTCAGGGTTGTGCATTTGTTGTGTAGAGGCCAACTACGTACTAATATGTTGTGTTGGTAGTATGGGTCACAAGGTGCAGAATAATTATTTGATTAACGTAACATCTATATTATAATATTTGTTAAATTCAATCATATATTACTTAATCAGTTTGCCCATTGTAAATTACTTTCATCTCATTAAACATTATATTGTTAACATCTAGTTAATTATTTATTTTACCTATAAAGGTGTATTTTGAATGCCAGAGGCCCTGGAAAACCAGCTAAGGCTTAAAACACAACCTTGACATTGAGATCTAAAAGGGATATTGAAAATCTAATTTTACCATATTTGTGGCATGCTATAAAAAAAAAGTGCATTAGTTTACAACTATGTGAGTTTACATTAGTTTACAAGGTCACAAACTATATGAGTTTACATTAGTTTACAAGATCACAAACTATGTGAGTTTACATTAGTTTACAAGATCACAAACTATGTGAGTTTACATTAGTTTACAAGATCACAAACTATGTGAGTTTACATTAGTTTACAAGATCACAAACTATGTGAGTTTACATTAGTTTACAAGATCACAAACTATGTGAGTTTACATTAGTTTACAAGATCACAAACTATGTGAGTTTACATTAGTTTACAAGATCACAAACTATGTGAGTTTACATTAGTTTACAAGATCACAAACTATGTGAGTTTACATTAGTTTACAAGATCACAAACTATATGAGTTTACATTAGTTTACAAGATCACAAACTATGTGAGTTTACATTAGTTTACAAGATCACAAACTATGTGAGTTTACATTAGTTTACAAGATCACAAACTATGTGAGTTTACATTAGTTTACAAGATCACAAACTATGTGAGTTTACATTAGTTTACAAGATCACAAACTATGTGAGTTTACATTAGTTTACAAACTCTCAAACTATGTGGGAGGATTTATAAGAGAAAAAAAAAGTAGTGTGTGTTGATTGGGAAAAGCCATTTTTATTTCTCATTGTTTTGGCTTTGAGGTCCACATCTTGCAGAAGACATAGAAAGTGGTGATAATATTGAGTTGCCTGGATGTGCTACATCATTTCAGTCAAATTTAACAAATGACAATTTTGAGGTACAGTACTACTATAGTTTGTCTGTTTCCATTAAGTTTGAGTTTAATTACTTATTAGCAGTGTAGTTAAAACCTCATTAAAACAGGACAAGTCCTAATTCTAGTAAGAAAACTTTCATTAGAGTCAAACTATTAGAAATTTTTTTCTTTTAAAGTTCTGTAAAGCTGTTATTGCCAAAAGTAGTGCCTATAAAATACTTCCAGCAACACTTGTATCACATAGCCTCTCACAACAAGTCTCAACTGTTTGCCTTTACTTATAGCCCAGGTATTGGGCTGAATAGAAAGGTTAAACGCATTAGAAAGGGCAAAGTAAACCTCTAGGCTCTTCAGTCTTTGTTGACTACCCATCCAGGAGAAGAAAAACTGAATCTAAATCTCTGATGCCTTGTGGCTAAACCTAAACACAGCAAAGGTTTTGGAGAAGGACAAATTATTTACCTTGGTCAGCTTACATCAAACAGTACTACATTCTGATAGAACCTGTCCCAAACTGTACTGGTTACTTTCCATTCCCTAGGACCCAGCTGCTGCCTTGAGAGAGGGGGGCTGCAGTGGGAGTACTATTTCAACCCTAGCTAATGTAGTAGTCAGCTCATCCAATCTTATGAGGTGAACCATAATCATATGGAGACTGATTGCAGCAAACAGGAATTTTATAGCTGTGGCTTTTCACATCTTCAATGGCTGCCTTTCATTGAGTCCTGTCAAGGGAGACAAATATTATACATAGTCCAGAACCTGACTTGTTTGTGTAAATATTACAATTTAATTCCTATTGAAGATTTATTTAATCATTGTAAATTTATGAATAGCAGCTATTTTTTTCCCTGCTGTAGGAATGCAAAAAGAGAAAAGAAAGATCCTAATGTTAGCCAACTGTCTGCTGTGTAAAAAACAATTAATGCATAAACTTTTTATTTATGCAAGGCATATTCAAGTTTCTCCCCCCAGTGATTATATCATGTTTCTATATCACTAATCACTGGTAAGTCAGAATTTACTGATAATGTACCCTTGTGCTTATAAAATTAAAGTCATAAAGACATTCAATTTAAAAGTCACTATTGAACTCCCATTTTTGTTCACAAGTTTACATATGTGAGATGTAACAAATATATCTATCAGCATTAAACCATCTTCCTCAGCTGCTTGGAACAGGACGACATGTTTGTATGGGTATACTCCATGATATGGCCACATTTGATAATTCTGATCTGTTCCAAATAGATCTTCATGTCTCTGCTGCAAAGGATGAAGCTGACAATTTTGTACTTACCAGGTCAGCATCAGGTCAGTGACTAAACATCACATCTGTATTATTGTCAAGAAAATGTTCTCCTTTTGCACATTTCCTGTAAACAATGCTGTTTAAATGCTGTAGATAATCTTTGTATTTTTCAAAAGCCTTTGTGGGCCTTAAATTGATAGAAGCTACTTAAAACAAATATATTTTTGCATTCCACTACCACAGATATGAAAGTGGTCCACAAAGTGATTATATTGTGGAACTATAATTTTTTAAGCAGTTTCAATAACCTTTGAAACATTTGAAATACAAACTGGGTAAGGGGTTTCTACCCTTCAGAAAAACTCAGAATAAATGATAGGCTATCATTTCTTGATAAATATTTGTATAAATACATAATTGATGTTTTCAAGCTAATATATTCGATTGAAAATGGAGAAGTAATAGGTACTAAATAATATATTTTATTTTCACATTGTATCAAATGTTAACGTGTCACATTCATTTGTTTATAATACTAAAAACAAATCAACAGTTTTGCTAACTTTAGGTCAAGGTCGCTTGTGTTACTAGCTTTGAGCTTTGTTATCTTCTATAACAGATATGTCACAGTTGTCCAATGGCTATTTTGTTCACACCGAAGCAGTGGAAGAACTAATCAAGAGTTTAGTTCCAGTTTTCAGTAACTGCATGTTGATTGGCCCTAATCGACCTTATTTCTCAGTTCTGATGACACTCCAGGTAAAAGGCAATTATGCAGTAGTGCGTGCATGAAACAAAGTTTTGTAATATTGTTGAATATATAGTGTACCTGCATCGCACTAAACATACATTAGCTCTGATAGGAAATTATGGATAAAAAAAAAAGCTAAACTGAAAACTGAAGTCTATCAAGCCCCAAAAGTTTATAGAAGAAAAGTTAACATGTTGGTGGCTAACAGTTACCAAGTTGTTGGGTAACCAACACAAAAATCTACTAACTTTTCCAACTACTTTTTAAAAACATGTCAGAAACCATATGTTAAATGCCAGCCTTCATTGGAAACATGCACAAAGCTCTTATTTGACCTCATTAGCTGGTATTTTACACAATGTCAAATGTACGAATAACAATGTTATGATGGTATCTGCCAGATCAGGGTGCTAACTCAGAATCCTTACATCAAGACCTATCTCAGTCTACTAACATAGAAAATAATAGTAGTCTTATTTGAAGACCTACTGCAAAAATACTATCATAAGAAATATATAGGGCCTAAAAAAAATGATTCCTATGTGTTTAATCTACTTTATGATAAGCATCCACATAAAAAAACACACACTCATAAACATTGAAGACATATTTGTAAATATTTCTAAATGATAGCCCCAGAATAGATGGATAAATAGATCTCTGTATATACTGATCAATAGATGGATAGATTTAGCTCTGTATGTATTAATCTATAGGTTTAGCTCTCTATATATTGATCTATAGATTTAGCTCTGTATATATTGATAAATAGATTTAGCTATGTATATATTGATAAATAGATTTAGCTCTGTATATACAGTTAGATCCACCACTACATTCCTATTTCAACATGTCTAAGATATTCAATAATAATTCTGTGTAGACTGTGACAGATCGAGTCACAAAAAAATCTACTAAAAAACTGACTCTATCAGCACATGATTGGTTTAAAAGAAGTGGGATTCTAGCAAATACTACAGCAGATCTAACTCCTTCCAATACACTCTGGTTTGAGGTGAGTTAAAAAAAAAATGTAAAAAATGTGACTATGATGTACAAGTTTGTTTTTCTCTTAGTAAGTAACAAAGAAAGGCAACTTGTAAACAACTTCAACTTTTACAGTCAGTACATATCATTTTCAAAGCACTTTTTCTGCAAGATGTATAATGACTAACTAATGACTAAGTACAATTCTTTATGAACATTTTAGCTATACTTATTCATGAGCATATTACTCGTTCTTTTAAGAACCAGACATGTTACCAAAACATTCTTAATGTGCAGCATGTCACACTGATCCATTAAGGTAAGCTTTTCATACCCACAACAAAAAACAGCCCTATGTGATTTAATCAACTTATTCTTTAACCATGCTTTTAAATCTCCACAGTGAATTTAAGCAGAGCATTTGGTTAGTCCTGAGTTTCTAATTGATCTGAATGATTCTCTTTTTATACAGTTTGCTTTGTTTTGTTTTCTTAGTAAATTTTGTTATAGCAGTAACTCTCAATTTTAAGTAAACATTTTTACTTATGTCTGTATGATGTAACTACTCTAAACTTTTACTTAAGAAGCTAGTTATTTTGTTAAAGGACCAGGTGACATTTATAATGTAATATAGACTCATAGGTGTTGAAAAAAACTTAAAATACTGAGCCTGTTTTAATTTCAAATCAGATGGTGGATAATGCACTGATGTTGGTGAATAGACAACTAGGAAGCAAAGCAGCTTTTATCGTGCAGTGGACTTTATTAGAGACAGATTTCTCTGTTCTAAATGGAGAGATTGGTGAGGGCTCTGCTTTTTACTATTCCTTTTTTTTAACTTGCAAGCTCTTCATGGGTGGGTGGACAGAGATTTGAAAATGGCTCTAACTATTTTTATAAAAATTAAACAACTTATGTATATTTTAGGAAAACAATTACTAGCTAATTGGCTACTCAGTGATAATTCTTGTTTGTCTGTTATAGTTACAAAGCTTATATCAACTCCCTTAGTCTTGTGTGGTAAAATATTTGTACACATTATTTCTCCAACACTCAATCTCGGATCAAGCTGAAATTTTACACAATTATTTCTTTTACCTGACAATACAAGAATGAATTTAAAAAATTAACCAATTATTTAACTAACTATTGGTAATTAATTATTTTGTTTGGTGTCTTGAAACAAGGAAAAGAAATTGTACTTGACATATGGTGGTATAAACTAAATTAATCCCCGCCCCCTTACTCGACTCAAATGTACTTTGTATTTTTAACTAATTTTAATTCATCAAGAATTCCACAATTGACTCAAATGTTTCTTTGAATAAATAAATAGACGTGCATGAATAGTTTATGCACTGTCTTATGTAGAAACCATTAGCCAAACTAATAGAAGAACTTGATTGTGCAAAACTCACCTGAAAGACTCCTACAATAAAATGAAGCATTTAAAGAAATACATAAAAATGTGAAATTATAGACCACCATCAGCTTCATAAAGGAGAAATTGATTTTAAAAAAACTTTTGTATTTAATGCTACTTGTTATGAAAACCTGGGGAATATAATTTTTGGTGCAATGTTATGCCTACCAATATTCTGTGGGATAATGCTTTTAATAGTCTGTCACAATGATACTTTCTCTGTTGAGCGAATAGTCATAGGCACACTATTGAATTAACCAAGGAACACAAAGTGTTTAAATACAAAAAAAAAAAATTTAATGTTTAAGGAAGTATTAGATTCAAGAAAAAGAAAATATACAAAATGGGAAGATGTTTCATCACCCTATTGCCTGCATAATTTTATTGCTTGCTTGATGCCTGGAACTTAGCTTGTTATTTTTCCTGGTCATGGTATTTGTCAGTTCAGGGCAGTGTAGTCGCTGGATGGTTCCACTTGTTTGCCCGACCATTTGTCTCCATGTAAACCAGCTAGGAATACTGGAGGTTCTAGGAAGGCTGGTGCCGTTGCCAGGTACTGGGTTTAGTTGGAGCAGGCAGGCTAGGTTATTGCTGTAGTTGCAGTTGTAGTTGTGCCCCAGACACAACACATTTGAGTATCAGGGAACGATGTTGTTATAGTACCAAAGGTCTCTCTAACTTCTCTGACCAACCCTCCTTTAATAGGAATGCTACGATCATCCTCCTCACTAGAAATATAGTGCCATGGCAACGCAATAAAGCTGGAGAGAGTGGTTTAAGAGTGAAGATGAATAGAGGGATTAAGAGTAACTAAGGCTCCATAGTGGCATGTGTAAAGGCAGTGGAATGTTAATCTTCAACCAAGGTCAATAGAATGAAATCAACGGAATGGAATCAAAATCATGTTTTAGTGTTGTCTTATACAGCAAGAACTGAAAGAAATATCTTGTGTGCAATTTAGTGAAAATCATTAATTTTATTTAAATGGACATTTGGCCACACTTCTTATCAGCTAATGTTATTAGCTTAACATTTCCAACATATTAATTTGTACACAGTTTCCTTTGTGAGTAACTTTTTCTTGCCTATTATGTTCTTTGCAAAGAAAGATATTGAGCTTTTTCTTGTATTGAATATGTGATTCAAACTGTTGTAAGGTCCTGTGCTTATGTCTTGAGGGTAGAGACTAAATGAGTCCCAAAGGAAAACAGATAATATCATTTACATGAGGAGATGGACAACTAATAAAAAGATGAATAATTTATAAGCTCAGACAGCTCCTTTAGGGCATAATAGGAAAGTTGAAAAGTACCATCATATGGTCTATGTGGTCTATGCAACAGTCTGTTACAAGGACTGAACTTTTATTCCTACCATGAAGATTGAACTCATCCTTTTTATACCAATTTAGATAAATTATTTAGGATAAATTATTTAAGATAGTCCACTTAGACCACTTGAAATAAACCACCAGGCAAAGGCCTGATTATTGAACATGCATGTAAAACTTAAGCAATCAGATATAAAGAACCAAAAATTTATAAAACTCAAGATAAAATAAATTGCCTATAAACCTATAAGGATACTATTAAGTAAAATTCAAATCTCCAGTTATTACAAAAAAAGATTTTGTTCAATATCCAAATGAAAGCTAAAGTACTCATTTTCTTTTACTCCAGAATACCATCTAACTGGAACACTTGAAAATTTAAATATTCAGACTGCATAAAGTGCATATAATTCTGTTACTTATAGGAATATATAAACACAGGAATGTAACTCTTTCATACATGAATAAAAACAAAATCTAACATAGTCTCCTGGACTTAACCATTGTGGAGCCCTATGCGAAACGGATTTCACGGGGCCAAGTTTGGGTAGATATCTTATCTTATATAATACAGACGTTACTTCAAAAAAGAAGATGATTACGTCCTACGCGTCATGCATTTAGTCATGCATATTAACCAATGACTTAAATTCTGCCAAGTCACTGGTTTTTCTGGCTAGCTCAGGCAACCCATTCCTTGCTCTAATAGCACTAGGGTAGAAGGAGTATTTGTACAAATTTGTCCTAGCATAGGGGACGAGGAATGTGCCTTTATTTTTGTGTCTTTCAGAGTATTTTATTAAGTTTTGTTTTTGTATTTGAAGATTATGGTTCAGTGTTTTATGTATAATTGCTACTTTACTTTTGAGTCTTCTGTCCTGAAGGCTTTCTAAATTTAGTGATTTTACTAATGGTGTTACTCTAGTCAAATGTGAATATTCGTTTGTTATGAATCTCACTGCTCTATTTTGTGTTTGTTCCAGTTTCTTAATGTTTTCTTGAGTTGAGGGGTCCCAAACGGTGGATGCATATTCTATTATTGGCCTAACCAAGGTTAAATAACATTTTAGTTTTATGTTCTTATTTGATTTATGGAAATTTCTTTTAATAAACCCTAATGCTTTGTTGGATTTTTTTGTAGTTTCATCAATATGTGGATTCCATGACAGTTTTTCATTTATTATAACACCTAGGTATTTTGCGTTTTTAGTCTGTGTTACTGGTTTGCCATGAATAAGATAAGTGGAATTAATTTGTTTTAGTTTTTTTGTTACTCTTAACAACTGACATTTTTCTGGGTGGAAAGACATGCTCCAATTTGATTCCCATTTCTGTAATTCATCTAATTCTCTTTGTAAAATATCTGTGTCTTGTGTTGTTTTTATTGTTCTATATATTATGCAATCGTCTGCAAATAATCTGACTTTTGTTCCTGAACTAATGCAATTTGGTAAATCATTTATGTAAATTAAAAATAGTAGTGGACCCAAGACTGTTCCTTGAGGTACACCTGAGTTTACTGTTATTGGTGTTGATTTAGAGCCATTTATTATTACAGTTTGTTCTCTCCCTATCAGAAAATCTTTAATCCACTGATGCAGTGGACTATTAATGCCGAAATATTTTAATTTTTTAAGCAAACTATGGTGGTGAACTTTGTCAAAAGCCTTGGAAAAATCTAGTAAAATAGCATCTATTTGTTCACTATTATCTAAACCTTTTGAAAAATCATCAATTAGTCCTATTAGTTGTGTTTCACATGATCTATATTTCCTAAAGCCATGTTGGTATGGGGTGATAACATTATGTTTGTCTAAGTGGTTTATGATGTTGCTACATATTATGTGTTCTAGGATTTTACATGTGATGCTGGTAAGTGATACTGGTCTGTAGTTTCCTGGATCAGATTTTTCTCCTTTTTTAAATAGGGGGGTGACATTAGCTTCTTTCCAGTCCTTTGGTACTCTGCCCTGGTTAAGCGATGCCTGAAAGCGTATTTTGAACACTGGGGCTAGCTCATTGCTTAGTTCTTTGAGTAATCTAGCTGGAATACCATCAGGTCCAGATGCTTTATTTGGTTTGGTGTTGGATAATAGTTTTTGAATTCCATTTTCTTGTACTACTAAATCTTCTATGTTGTCTACTTGGTTCAAATTAAGAAATATGTCTTTGTCTCCTGGGGCTGAAAATGCTGATGCAAAGTATTTGTTTAGGATGTTTGCTTTAGTTTCATTATCATTATGTATTATGTTATGTTCATCTTTTAATGGTGCTATGCCTGTTGTTTCCATTTTCTTAGACTTAATGTATGACCATAGGTTTTTGTTGTTATCTTTAGATATTACATTGTTTATGTATTCACTCTGCAGCTGTCTGCTTACTTTTTGGGTTAGGTTTTTAATTTTTATATACTTTTTGTGAACTCTTTCTGCCTTGGTTTCTTTAAATTTTCTATATAGGTTTTCCTTCTGTTTACAAAGCTTCTTTAGTCTATTATTAAACCAGCATTTATTTATTTTGCTTGATGTGTATTTAGTTGGTATATGATTTTCTATAATGCTTTTAAGATGGTTTTTGATGAAATTCCAGAGGTCGTCGACTGGTTGGTTAATGTCTTTTTCAAATAAGAATGTTTGTTGAAAGTTTAATGCAGCTTGGTATAGTTGTGTTAGGTTACATTTATTCCAGAGTAAGATTTTTCTTTTGGGTTTTGTATTGGCTACTGCTTTACGGATAATAAGTGAAATTTAAGAGTTTGTATTAGAAAATAAATTCGTCTTTGCATTTTATTCATTCTTTACTATGTACAGAATTACTTTACAAGCCTTGCGTGTAGCGAAGTTATACAGTATATCAAACAAATTCTATTTCCCACATAGGTCACGCTCAATAGCAAGAATAACCAAATGTTTTAATCTATCTACGAGAATTGTTGACCTCAAGTAATTCTTCATTAGTTTGAGGCGCTAGAAGCTTCTTTCGCTAGATTGCCCGTAGGATTGGCATTTTCCATATGAATGACACCCCAAAATGACAATTTTTGTCTATATATTTCAGGAGACTTGTATGAGTTTTCAAAAGATTTTAATAATTTTCCGAGATTTCCAGGACTTTTACGTATATATTGTAATTTCAGGAGATTTCCAGGAGCTCTTGGTAAATTAGGAGGCCGTTATTCTGTTATAAGTTATAAAATGGTTTAAATTATAATTTATACACCTAGAATTACTGCGGGTCCTATGAAAATGCGGGGCCCACTGCGGTCGCATAGGTTGCAGTTGCCTAAGGCGACCATGCAAAATAGCGGCGTATGCTACGTCGCCGGTTGACTAGTATGTAATATTTTTTCTCTTATTTTTTCACAGAGCCAGCTACTAAAACTTTGAACAGAGAACTTATAAAGAAAAACTATGAGAAAGAAATTGAGTCCATGTATCCTGATTCGCCTCTACCAACACTTGCTCCAATACGCTTTCCTAGGAATTTATTAGGTTTTAAATAAATATTAGCTGGGTTTTTTTGTTTCTTTGTTTTTGGTGAACCATTATTTGAAAAAAAATAAAACCACACAAGAAAATAAAATTTGATTAGCCCTGAAAATAATGAAGTTTTGTGTTTAATAATGAAACTTTGTCAACAAAATAATAGCAACAGCGATTTTATTCTTGTCAGAGCTAATGTTGAATACTGGAACATAGACCAAGTGTACAGCAGCTGTACTCTTTTACACAGCTTCCTGTGCAGTTTTCTAATGTTTTTTGTTTTTTTTTAAAAATAAATCTGAACTTGGAATACATTTAAGTTCAATATTTGCTGCTTTGGTAAGAATAATTGTTATGATATCAAACTGGGTAGGTGAAGTATATTGCTATAAATTTACAGGAAAACATTCAACAGGTTAATGATAGCATAGATAAGGATTTAATGATTAAATAAATAACACACACAAACCACAGAATGTCAATTTGTTCTGGACCTTGTTTGATTCAACGAAAAATAAGCAGGCATTTACTATCATATCTCCATTTCCTCCCTTCTCTTGTTCCACGCTCGTGTGGAACAGTGTCTAGCGCGCACCATGTATCCCAGTGCGGGAATAGAGTTACAACACTGCTCCCCCTTCTCAAACCTGTTCGTCCCGAACAGAACCTGTACTGCCACAGTACTGATGAAGTCGATCTACATGGACGACCTTCAGCTTAGACCGGGGACTTTTCTGAATGCGGTACACGACGTCGTTGATTCTTTTAATGATGCGATATGGACCTTCCCAGTCTCTCTGAAGCTTTGGAGACCTGCTCTTTCGTCTCTGCGGATTGTACAGCCACACCAGATCGTCCTCGTGGAACCCCGGAGGCATTGGCCCGTTTATCGTATCTTTTCTTCATCTGGTCATCTTGATATTTCTGCGGGCCAGAGCATGGGCTTCCTCCATTCGTTTTCGGAGATTAGTGACGTACTCCGTCGAAGTAGCTGGCTTATCACCTGGAACCCCGAATAGCAAGTCACATGGTAATCGCAGTTCTCGGCCAAACATCTTTGCTGGTGTAAAATTTGTGGTGCCATGAACGGATCCCCTGTGCGCCATGAGGAACATTGGGATATAGGTGTCCCAGTCATCTTGTCGTTCACTGGCGACCTTCATTAGGTGTTGTTTTAGAGTTCTGTTAAAGCGTTCTACCATTCCATCCGATTGGGGGTGTAGAGGCGTGGTGCGAGTCTTTTCGATGCAGTGTCTGGCACATCTCCTGAAAAACTCTGGCTTCAAAGTTTCGGCCCTGGTCTGAATCTAACTCAATTGGTGCACCGTACCGACTTATCCAGTTCTCTACAAGGGTTTCCGCTACTGTGGTGGCTTCTTGATTAGGTATCGCATATGCTTCAGGCCATTTAGTAAAATAGTCAATAACTACCAAGATGAACTTATTTCCTTTCTTGGTTTCAGGGAATGGCCCGGCAACATCGATTGCGATCCTTTCAAAGGGGTACCCAACATTGTATTGTTGCATATGTCCTCTTGTTCTACGTTGAGGACCCTTGGCTGCTGTACAGACATCGCATCTTCGGCACCATTCTTCAACATCTTCCAGGTAACGGAACCAGTAAAACCGCTGGCGCAAACTTCTCCAAAGTTTTGTTGACACCAAGATGGGAGCCATTATGCATCTCTTTCAGTACCCCCGACACCCTAACCTTAGGTAGTATTAGCTGAAAGCGTTTGCTTGTCCCGTCTGGCGTTTCCCATACTCTCTTGAGGACACCGTTCACAATTGTTAGGGAGTCCCATTGGGCCCAATAAGCCTTGGTAGCTGTTCCCCTATCAGAGATGTTGCCAATCTGGTCGTGGTTCATCTTTCTTCATTAAGAGAATGGGAGCCAGATCTTCGTCTCTTTGCTGATCCTCTCGGATTTTTTCGTCCGATCACGGTCCGGAAGCTTCTACCCCAAGACAATGGCAATCGACGACCGCCTCCTTTTCTTCAACCTTTCTACAGTGTTTGCATTCAGTTTTGCAAGGTCTTCGGGACAGCGCATCAGCATTCTGGTGAGTCTGTCCTTTTCGGTGCTGAATCTCAAAGTCATAGGTTTGCAGACGTTCAATCCACCTAGCGACTTGACCTTCGGGACTCTTAAAGGAGAGCAGCCATTGTAGAGCGGCGTGATCACTTCTAAGGGTGAACGTTTGTCCATATAAGTATTTGTGGAAATGTTTTATGGCGTCCACAACGGCCAGAAGCTCACGTCTCGTGACGCAGTAGTTCCTTTCAGCCGTTGACAAACTACGACTGAAATAGGCAATGACTCGTTCACTTTCATCCACTTTTTGGGACAAGACGGCGCCTATTCCGGCACCACTCGCATCTGTGTCCAGTATGAATGTCGTGCCTGGTATAGGGTAGGCCAATATGGAAGATGAGGCAAGTGTGTTTTTCAGCCTTTCAAATGCCTGTTGACATTCCGTCGTCCAATAAATTGCTTCTTTTGTTCTGTCTGTAAATGAAGAACCCTACTAATGTTGGAGAAATTAGGCACAAAACGTCTGTAATATGTACAAAACCCCAGAAAGCTTCTCAATTCATGAATATTCGTTGGGGTAGGCCATTGCCTTACTGCCTTAACCTTGTCGGGATCAGTGCAAACTCCGTCTCCGGACACGATGTGCCCAAGATATTTTACACTCCTTCCAAACAATGAGCACTTCTTTGGGTTGAGTTTCATCCCAGCGCCTCTTATCCTTTGAAACGCATCCTTCAAATTTGCAAGATGCTCTTCAAACGTCCTACCTATGACGATAATGTTATCCAGATAGACAAGGCAGATGTTCCAGTTAAGTCCTCGTAAGACACGCTCCATCAGTCGCTCAAAGGTTTCCGGAGCATTGCAGAGCCCAAAAGGCATTACAGTAAATTGCCAGAGACCGTTTCCTGCAGAGAACGCAGTTTTCTCTCTATCTTCGGGATGCATTCCAACTTGCCAATACCCGCTTTTTAAATCGAGAGTAGAGAATATCTGTGCTCCTTTAAGTGTATCAAATGTGTCGTCGATTCTAAGTATAGGATAACTGTAGATCTATAATCTACACAGAATTGCATAGAACCGTCTTTTTTTTTCACTAAGACTATAGGTGAGCACCAAGGACTATTTGAGGGCTCAATGACTCCCTGTTGTCTCATGCATTCTATCATGTCCATGGCTTCTTGTTGTTTTGCCAGTGGAAGACGATGTGGTGGATGTCGAATTGGTCTGGTGCTTCCTGTGTCAATACGATGTTGAACCATATTCGTCCGCCCGAAATCTGTCTCTACAGTCGGAAAAATATCACTTAACTCACAAATCAATTTTTCGGCACTGGCATATTGTTCATCCGATAAATTCGTCTTAATCTTCCCCAAGAGCTTTGTAATATACGGGTGGGCTGATGCAGTGCTGTCCCTGATGATGTTATCATCGCTGCAATTTTGTATCAGGTAGACCGTATAGCAAACAGCTATGATGCTGTCTGTTCTTAGGTTTTTTTTCACCCAAGCTAAGGTTCATAACTCTAACATGTACTTTCTGATCTCTATCGATCATGACCAACGTCTTACCTACGGCAAATTCACTGTAGTTATCTTCCTTGCCCTCGACCAGTGCCATTCTCGTTTTTGTATGACCAGGCTCCAATTTTCCTCAAATAATCAATTCAGACTGTGCAGGCAAACTCGTATCTTCCGTCAACATGATTTTTCTGATTCGATTATTCTTTTCCTCATCCTCATCATTTAGTAAAGGAATCTCTACGTCCCCACATATCAAAGCTCCTCCGCCATTGTCAATAGAAAACCCGAATTTCTGCATAAAGTCGAGTCCTATAATGCAGTCATCGGTTATATTGGCGATCAGGAATTCATGAATGAATAACTGATTCCCGAGCTCAAATTTAACACTCGTCAATCCTTGTATAGGCATCAACTCACCACTGGCGGTTTTTAAGGAATATGAGTTCACTTTGGTTATAATGTTTTTGTTCACGACCTCCGGCCGAATGACTGATCGAGAAGCACCATTGTCTAGCAGAAAACGATAATTTTCAGCACCAATTTTGCCTTCTACCTTTAAACTCTTATTCTGCCCCAGCACGGCGACTGGGATGACGGTTGCGGGGGCTCTTATTCTCTGTGTCGCCGGATTCTGCCCCTTGAAGCCGGCGCGTGCTAGTTTCCCTGGTAGCCCCGGGAACCAGTTCGTGCATTCATTTCTGATCTGTGATGGGTTCCGGTTTTTCGAGATCTTTCAGTGCAGCTTCTTTGAATATGGCCAAGGTCACCACAATTCCAACATCGTACAGGGGCCCTGGGTTGATTTTCTGGTATCCGGGTTGTTCGCCTTTCGTCCAGTGCCTCTGTCACCCTTTTGACAAGTTGTGCGAATTCTTCCTCCTTGACGTCCAGCCTTCGGCCCTGGTGAGTGCCCCCAGATGCGTCTTTGGCAGCCTCGTATGACAGAGCGTAAACTAGGGCTTCGCTTGCCCTTCGTTTACCACTAAATCTTGTGGCTTTCTTCAACTCAGGGTCTCGAAGCGCATCAATGAAAGCGTCTGTGATGATGACCTCCAAGAAATCTTGTGCGGCGGTTGGGTAGGCCAAATGTGCGAGGCGTTCGATGTCTGTCTCTAGCTCCTGTAGTGTTTCATCGGGGCGCTGTTGTCGGGTTTTCAGTTGAACTCGAAATACTTTTTGCAAATGTTCATCAAAAAGATAGGTGTCGGATCTGCTTCTTCCTCCATCAAACCCTCCCGTAGGCTTGCCTGTAGGGTTTCCTTATTTCCAATTGTCTTCAGACCTAGGTCACGGGTTAGTAGTAGTTTGTCTAGCGTTTTCGTGGTAGCCATTATAAATCCCACTTCTGACACCAAATGCTATAAATTTCCAGGAAAACAGTCAACAGGTTAATGATAACATAGATAAGGATTTAATGATTAAATAAATAACACACACAAACCACAGAATGTCAATTTGTTCTAGATCTAGTTTGATTCAACGAAATAAGCCGGCATTTACTATCATGTCTCCATTTCCTTCCTCCTCTTGTTCCACGCTCGTGTAGAACATTGTCTAGTGCGCACCATGTATCCCAGTGCGGGAATAGAGTTACAACAATATCAAGGAATGTTTATAGTTAATACATGACATTGCTTGATACACTAAGTTTTTCTTTGTATTATTATAGAATTCAACTTTGTGTCAAGAATAAACAAAATATATTATTTGTAAAAATAGTACAAAGAAAAAGTGAGTGTATCCAGCAATGTTTATAGTTAATACTTAACATTGCTAGACCTGTTAGAATAACAGTTAGAGGACAATACATAAAGTATTGCAAGTTGATAATTTCAATATTCAAAGTTGTATCTTTCCTTAATATCTGCAGCTTATCTTGTTTTCCCTAATGAACTTATGGTTCTTTTTTTTTTTTTTTGTAAAAAAATATTACTGCTAGCTTGATTTTATCTTTTTTTTTTAATGGATTAAGGGAGGGTGCTGCAAGTCAAGTTTAGGCCTACCTTTAAAGATCAACTCTCTACCTGTTTTTGTAAACATGTTTGTGAATCATGTAAATAAATAATGAGAGCTAATAGCTTGAGCATTAAGTTCTGTAGTAAGGACATGTCTGAGAAGCCTACTTAGTCTACACACACATACACTCACATGAAAGACATGTTTTCAGGCCAGACTTCTGAAGTCATTCATTTATTTATTTGATATTATGTTGCTGGTGTCATTCATGTTATGTGATATTATGTTGTTGGTGTCATTCATGTTATGTGATATTATGTTGTTGGTGTCATTCATGTTATGTGATATTATGTTGCTGGTGTCATTCATGTTATGTGATATTATGTTGCTGGTGTCATTCATGTTATGTGATATTATGTTGTTGGTATCATTCATGTTATGTGATAATATGTTGTTGGTGTCATTTATGTTATGTGATATTATGTTGTTGGTGTCATTCATGTTATGTGATAATATGTTGTTGGTGTCATTCATGTTATGTGATATTATGTTGTTGGTGGAACAAAAGTCAGATTATTTGCAGACGATTGCATAATATATAGAACAATAAAAACAACACAAGACACAGATATTTTACAAAGAGAATTAGATGAATTACAGAAATGGGAATCAAATTGGAGCATGTCTTTCCACCCAGAAAAATGTCAGTTGTTAAGAGTAACAAAAAAACTAAAACAAATTAATTCCACTTATCTTATCCATGGCAAACCAGTAACACAGACTAAAAACTCAAAATACCTAGGTGTTATAATAAATGAAAAACTATCATGGAATCCACATATTGATGAAAGTACAAAAAAATCCAACAAAGCATTAGGGTTTATTAAAACAAATTTCCATAAATCAAATAAGAACATAAAACTAAAATGTTATTTAACCTTGGTTAGGCCAATAATAGAATATGCATCCACCGTTTGGGACCCCTCAACTCAAGAAAACATTAAGAAACTGAAACAGACACAAAATATTAGACCTATCGTCATAACATTAAATTTAGATTCGGCTCATCGGAAATTCTCGTAATCGACTCAAGTGTTTCTTTGTATTCATTAACAGTTCAATAACTAGGTGTAGGTAGAATCTTGTTGGATTGTCACTAGAATATATTGTTTATATTGATCACACTGGTAAGAGTTCTTGCAATGATAAAGCATTGAATGAAAGAAATTGAATGAAAAATAATATACTACCATCATATTTATAGAAGAGGAATGATTTATATTGTTGCGAAACGCTATTTCATTATTTGAGAGTACCGGTAATCTGAATGAATGAACAAAAATACTTGGGCCTTGTAAGTAGTAAACTAAAAGGAAATTGAAAGTAGTCAGTAAAAAATTTCCCTTTAAGACTTTGCGATCCATAGGGCAAATGATGTTAAAGTCATCTGTTTCTATGGCCAACGGTTAAAAAGCAGGCCATCGCAATGACCAGCCGAATTTACTTTCCCCAAGTAAAGTCAGGTACCCATAAAAGTTTGTAGGACTCAGTGGCGCCCTTAAAATCCCAAATTTCAAAATCCCAGTCTTCACCAAGGTTCGAACCCAGCTCATCCACCGCGTCCCAAAAGGAAATTTACACTGTAGTAAATTATTTTATCTTATAAATTACAGAAGCTACTTCAAAAGAAGATAATTACGTGATTTAAAATGTGCTAAGTCGTTGGATTTCCTGGCTAAGACATTGCATGCTGTTATAGCACTAGTAAAGAAGGAGCAATTTAGCAAATTTATCCTAGCATATGGAACAAGAAAAGTGTCTTTGTTTCTTTTAAAGTATTTGTTTACGCTTTGTAATTGTAAAAAATATGTCTCGGCAGATAGTGTAGGCCTACATATCTGAGCATTCTAGTCTCAAATTAATCATCTCTGTCTAGGGAAATAGATATCCACATGGCGTTAGCCAGCAGCGTCACTGAAGTGGGCGTCATGCGTTGCGGTTAGCTAATAGTGTCCTCTCACTCCCTTTTACAAATCTTTTCAAATAAAATTTCTCTGTTTTCTTTTAGTTGAACTCTAATGAAAGTATGAGATAGGAGTCTACATTGAAAGATTAATACAAAACTGTAATTATACATAGACCACAGACACCGACATAATTTTGTTTTTTATGAAATTTTAAGACATTTTTTTTACATTACAAAAATGTGTTTAGAGAAGAGCTTTCTCAAAATCATGTTAAACCAACGTGGCATTTGCGTAGATCAAATAAAACCATGTTAAACCAACGAACGATTGTAAAAAAGCTTCACTAGTTGTCACCATAATGTTCAATATTTCCTAAGCTGTAACGTTTCCTTTCCCTCTCTTCACCCTCCCTTTAAAAGTCAGCTCTAGATCGTCTGAGGGAGTCCAGGACGGAGCTTCGGTTCAAAGTGTTTTCCTTCAGAGTTACAGAAATGCATCCTCCTGGCGTCACATATTCCTCCTTATGAAAAAGTGCAAGCCAATGTCAACTTGAAGAACAACTGAAGTAACAACAAAAAAACGTACAGACCTTCATCAACAGATGTCTGAGAAATATAAATACACTGGTATAACAAAATAGAAAACACCAAACTGTGGGAGATGAGTGGACAGAAAAATATAGAGGTGAAGATCTTTGAAAGTGGAGATGGATTGGTCACACCCTTAGACAAGATACCAACAACAGAGCTAGACAGGCCTTAAAGTGGAACCCCCAGGGCACAAGACGTTGAGGAAGACCAAAAAGAGCGTGTCGACGCAGTGTACTAGATGAAGCCGAAAGGACAGGAAAGACCTAAGAAGCCATTAAAAAACTAGCAAGAGACCGTGGAGAATGACATGTTTTTACCGAGGCCCTATGTTCCGAGAGGAACGCAAAGGAAATATGATGATGAATATGTGGCATGGGCTGACACTAAAATATTACAAATATAATTCAAAGGTAATGTAGCCCGTACACTTTTTTTTATAAGCTTATAGTCAATCAGCCAGTCATCCTTCTGTTCGGTAAAACGTTAGGAACCTGGTTTATTTATGCGATAAGACGATGAAACAACGGGAGATATCGACTGTTCACCATGTATATATATATACATACAGACATTGCCAGCGACAGATCTTTGTGGAGACAGCTTGCCGCCCAATTAGTCTTTTCTCAATTTTGGTAGATGACTTCCATGTCTTACATGCATATGTTGCTGTTGGGATGACAATTGAGTTAAGAAGGTGTATTTGTGTATCAAGTCCAATGGCTTGGCATGTCAAATAGGTTGCAGCCTTTGGAAAATGCTCCCTGCCTTTCCTATTCGGCACACTACATCATGGTTGGCATTCCCATCGTTTGTTATGATGCTGCCAAGGTATGTGAACTTGTCCAACTCTTCAAGCTTTGACTCGCCAAGTCTGACGGGGACACCCTTTGCCTTATATCTCACTCGCAAAATTTTAGTCTTATCCAAGTTTATCAGGAGGCCAATTTAGGGAGCCTGTCTATCAAGGCTCTCCGTCCCTTCTTGTATGAATTTATTTGTAGCCCCGAGTAGTTCAACGTCATCGGCGAAGTCCAAGTCCTATATTCGGTTTTGTTCACGCCATGGAATACCAAAGCCAGTCTGATTCATTGCTCTTCGAATTATGTAGTCGATGGCTAGGTGGAAGAGGAAGGGAGATAAGATGCACCCATGTCTTACACCTGTCTTGATGCTAAAAAACTCGGTTTTTCCTTCTTCTGTTTTAATGCAGCAACTAGATTGACTTATAGGTGTCGTAGAATCTGGAAGAATTTTTCCTGGAAGCCATGTTCTCTAACTATTTTCCATAGTGATTCTCGATGAACACTATCAAACGCTTTTAAAAAGTCTACGCAACTTCGTTCTATGATATTTCGTAGAGCAAAGATCTGCTCATGTGTGTGTGTGTGTGTGTGTGATGTAACGTAATAGGGACAACAGGAACTTAGAATGCTAAGTTTGTATGACTTGATTACATAAACTAAGTTACTTTTCATCTTTATTTTATATAAAAATACAAAGGACTGCAGGCACGACATGGCCTAAATTGTGCAGATGTGCCTAATATCAAATCAAATCAAATCATATTAAAATACAATTTCTAACTTCTTTCATTTCAAGAACAATCTTTCCATTACAAATAAGAAATAGTTTCTACATAAATGCAAACTTCTTTTTCTGCATCGCTCATTGATAGACCAACCCCAGTCTCTTTTTTCCTCTTTACGGCCAAATTCCGGCCCTATTTATATGGGAACTGGATATTTCAAAATATCTCCCATGGCATCGTTAATCATGCCTTTCTCTTTCTCTCGACCTGCCCCTTTCTCACACTCACCCACTTTTTTTTTGTTTTTATTTATGCGTATCTCTCGTGAGAGCCCGACAAAACCGTACGCCACGATAATCGTATGACTACGTTCATGTGTGTGTGAGGCTTGGCGGGAACGATGCAATACTGCATGCCGGGTAGTTCATTCATGCTATCTGGAATTGACTTGTACTGCTTGATTCTACTACACGAGGAATGTATTCGATACAAGCTTGTTTCCAAACAATTGCACGCAGTCTGTGTATGTATGTGTGTGTATAATCTACATGCATATTGTGCCTGGCATCGGACATTTGAATTCATTTAGGCGTGAGTGTGTTAATTTTTCTTTTTATCTGGAGCTGTTTCGGAAATTAGAAATGTGTTACAGCAGTGAATAGTGAGTGCTAAAGACAAATAATATTTTCATTAGACTTTAACACACGCATACATATATGTATATACTGTCATATATGAGTCCGAAGATTAATGAGGAATACAATATATATTTGCAATGCTATATTTTTATATTGTATATATTTGATATTTATATTTATGCAAAATGAACTAATAACATTTAAAGAGGCAAACGCTTTATATAAATTACATTTCCTGACCCAACTCTGCTAAGCTGCAATGGACATATTAAAAAAAAGAATTATTACATCCTAGCGTAAATCTCCCTCAAAACGGATCCCGAGAAGTTGTTGTTTTTTTTTCGGACAATTTCATGATAAGTACAAAAATACTTTCTTTTAAAAAAGCAAATCTTATCAAGTGGAAGATTACCGCATTTACAAATATATCTCTTAATAATGTAGAAGTTATTTCCCTTCAACTATATCAAACAAAATAATTAATTACCAATAATTAATTGACTGATTGGTTAATTTTTAATTGATTCATGTTTTGTTAATGTACCGGTACAATAAATAACTGTTTAAGGTTTCAATTTGATCCGAAAATGGGTGTCGAAGAAATAACGTGTACAATTATCTAAGTGGACAAAACCCTTCATATTTAGCCATATCTCAGAATAGTGAATAATTAATTTTCTTAGTCAGTATAAAAAATAATTAATTACCAGTAATTGATTGACTAATAGTTTTATTACTATTATTATTATTGATTCATCAAATATTGCCTTTGTCAATGAACAGTTGTGCAAAGCTTCAACTTGATCCAAGAATGGGTGTGGTAGAAATATCGTATCAAACTTTTGACCAGACTGACAGAGTGAGTTGATAGAAACTTTGTAACTAATTGTAACAAACGTAGCCGTGGCTTTGTTGATTTGTAAAAGTTCATTCTAGTATTCAATAGATGTCTTTCTTCTAAGCAAAACTACTTATCATCGCATGCCATTCTGTTTTTGTGTGACTTAAGAAAGTACAAAACATGATGTTATGCTTTCCATGATTATATACTTATAAATGTTGCGTTTTCTTTTTTACTGTTATTTTTTAACGGAGTCGTGTTTCTAGCTGAGTGCATGCGTGCATGGGCGAAATAATACCTCGTGTCAACAACAGCGTCTGGCGCAGTAATACTTTCACTCAACACACTTGAGACATTAAACAAACATAACGCAAACATCATGTATATAGCGTGAGGCTCTGATGGGGACGGGAACAAATAATACGTTTACATAACACCTTACAAAACGAGCAACGTTGAAAATATCAAGCGTTCAGATACCTGGACTTTATTCATTGAATTACAGGTAGGCCTACTGGGTATACACTGGATAAACTCACGGATTTGTTCTTTTGCCGCAAAGAAATAATAATAATAAAGCTTGTCTTCGAATCCGAAGATTAATGAGGAATGCAGTATTTCCCGTGGCTACGCAGCCCCAGCTGTGAACTACATGTTTTGCCATTTCCAGCGCAGGTGGTTGATTTAGATTTTCTTTTTGCCTTCTACGTCTGTCCCCGGCAGCGGATTTTCTTTTGGTCTTAAATGTGTATCCTGCGGCCTTTGAAAGTGAACTGCAGTTGTCTCGTTCTGAAGCCGCCTGCAGCAAGGTGCTCTTTTCTATGTCACTTAAAGCAAGTTGGCGCCAAAGCTGGTCTTTAAAGCGTAATGTAATGTATGTATATACACATTCAATACACCTTCCATCATAAATAAAGCGGCCATAGACAGGCTACAGCAAGTACCAATAAATGAAAAAATGGATGACCCCCCTACGCTAAAGGAAACCGATCTTGCCATTCAACAGCTCGGGTTGAATAGGCCACCATCAAATCTGTATGATATATTTATCCCGTTGTTTTCTCTGTTAGCAGAGAAGGACTCTGGAAGATCATGTCAAAGTATGGCTGTCCACAAAAATTCATAACCGTGGTGAGACTATTTCATGATGGCATGAAGGCTCGTGTCCAAGAAAGTGGAGAACCATCAGAGCCCTTCGAAGTATCAAACGGGGTAAAACAAGGCTGTGTCCTAGCACCTACACTGTTCAGTATCATGTTCTCCGCTATGCTGACAGATGAATTCACAAATAGAGAAAACAACGGGATAAATATATCATACAGGTTTGATGGTGGCCTATTCAATCCGAGGCGGCTTAAAGCAAAATCAAAAACAAATGCAGCAGTAATCAGAGACTTGCTATTTGCTGACGACTGTGCCCTAAATGCCTGCTCTGAAAACGATCTGCAGAGCATCGTCAGTGACTTCTCAAGAGCATGCACAGACTTTGGCCTTACCATCAACACAAACAAGACTGAAGTCTTACATCTACCTGCTCCTGGGAAAGCCTACTCGGATCCAAGCATCACTATAAATGGACAGGATATAAACGCAATGGACAAATTCACATATCTTGGCAGCACACTCTCCAGAGATGGAAAAATCGATAGTAAAATCGACCTTTCCATCGCCAAGGCCAGTGCATCCTATGGCAGACTGTCTACAAATGTCTGGAACTGACGTGGTATCACCACAAACACAAAGCTAGGGGTCTATAGAGCCGTCATCCTTCCCACATTGCTCTATGCCTCAGAAACATGGACAGTGTACAGTAAACATGCAAAGAAACTAAACCACTTCCACATGACATGTCTGAGAAAAATACTAAATGTCAAATGGCAAGACAAAATACCAGATACAGAAGTCCTTCGAAGAGCGTGTCTGCAAAGCATCCACACAATCCTGATGCAGTCCCAGCTGCGATGATCAGGTCACGTCTACAGAATGAAAGACCACCGCATTCCTAAACGACTCTTGTATGGCCAACTAAGCGAAAGAAAGCGCTTCAGGGACACCCTCAAAGCTTCTCTGAAGGCGTTCAGCATAGACCCAGGCACCTGGGAGATAAAGGCACACGACAGAGCATCATGGCGTCGCGCTGTGAAAACTGGCGCACAGGTTGCTGAGGAAAAAAGAACAACGCTGGCAGAAGAAAAACGCCAGAAAAGAAAAGCAAGACAAACGACACTAGCTCCAGCTGAAATAACCTGCCAAGTGTGCGGCCGAACATTCCGGGCTCACATAGGTCTCACCAGCCACATGAGGAGGCATAAAACCCCAGTGCAAAGCCCTCAGCCCCCTGGATGACAAAGTGGTCATCATCGAACCACGATGACGAACTATAATGTATGTATTTTTGTGTTTGCACAGTTTGCGTATGTGTGTAACCTTCAAATGCTCAAAATCAAACTCAAATGCCCACACAATTTCTCAAGCTAATGCCCAACGTGATTTCTGAATCTAATGCCCCTACAATCTACATGATTCCTTTATCTAACGCCTTACATTTGTGCTTAGCGTAACGCCAAACACGGCGAGCATGTTAACAACTTGTGTGGGTTTTAAACTCGAGTTCTTTCGATGAGCAGACGAAGGTTCTACCCTCTGATCCCTTTCATCATGGCGTGCATGCCAGAGAGTGCAATGACGGAAGAGCAGCCACTGGACAAACGTGATCGCTTGTTGCTCCCGTCCGTCCATTGTTTAGGAATCAAGGCATCACAATACGAGTTATTAAATGTACCCATAAGCGTATCGGCTACATTATGGTCGCTGAGTATCGTTACATGATTTAAATCAATCGATACACTCTTGCGCATGCTTTCTACAAATAACGACAGAGCTGAAGTTTTTAATGAATGAAAGCTCTGGCCTCATCTCGCGCAGAGGAAGAGCTTGTAAATATTTCATCGCCTCCCGCAAACTGCCATGATTCCATGAATGAAAAGGGATGTAACTACTAGAGCAGCGATGTCAATAATGTATGCACATTCATAAGTGCTTTCCCTTGACACAGATTTCATTTGAATTAGAACGTGAGTGTGGCAGAGGTCTGCGCCCCCTTCCACCACAGAATTTAAAAAATATTATGTAATTCAGAATCAAGCGAGAAATGATTGCATAGTTGTTTTTTTTTCTTTGCTTTATCATATTTACTGAAGAGGCGTCACAGGAAGATGCAGCACACGATCTGTTGATAAGTATGAGTTTCGATGAAATTTGATAACTGCTTGTAGAATTTCCAATCCATTAATATAACTAGTTTCCATAGCGTTCATATTGCCTTGAATGCTGAGTAGTTGGTGGGTGATGCTTTCAAAGATGATCTATTAGTTGGCATAGTTACCAGATGGTAAAACCATTTTATTGCTGTGAAGGGTAATACTTTAGTTCATTGATAGCCCATGTCATTGTTTCTTATGTGGCTTGCTGTTCTTTCTAAGCATCGTATTTTACTAAAGTTTTCCTTTCTTTTATTTCACACTGTTGAATGTTTAAGACCTGGTTTTATCCAGGCACATGCCTATATGCCCAAGTCTGATACTTCTATGTAAGTGTTAAAGATGTTCACAAGACTTTTGTTAAAGTGCATATTTTCGTATGCAGCAGCAGCATTAGCATTCTCCGCTCTGGTTTCTATCTCTCGATCCAATTGTTCTTTCTCTTTGAAAAGATCGAAGCGTTTAAATTCTGCTAATAAGATAACAACGGTGAACACATACAGACAAGCACACACATGCACCCTTACGAGTACTTTCTAGCATTTAGAAATACACATACAAGCACAGAAACACACACACACTCATACATACTAGCATATACGTACCGATATTTCTTGTTTTAATTTCTTAGAGAAAACGACATCTCTAACGCTGTACAGGAGATTTGACATTTGAAATGGTTGTGAAATAGTGTAATGTTGCTGTACCCATACATAGGAATACAGTTATCACGATGGGCTCAGGGGAAATACATTCTTAAAAGGCCATAACCGTGTATTTATAGGTCATTAAATATAGGTTAGTGCATGACTTTTCGCATCTCTATATTTAATACCCCCCCCCCCCCCTTGATCGGGCCCACATTCAATAAGAGTTTTAGACCTAGGCCTAGGAATAGACTCAGTAGAGAGATGTGTTAATCACTGTTAATGTGTAACCATTTAGTAATGTCCAATGAAAGGATGTTCGCCAGGAAATCTGTAGTCACAGATATCAGGAACTAATTTATGTAAAAAATGCTTTTGAAACACAAAATTGAAGGTTAATTTTATTATATAATGAAAATAATGTATCTTCTTTTGTATTTTCATGTGTCAAAGTAAAAAACTATCTGCACAAAAAGTATTTCTTAAAATTAGATCTATGTCTAAATCCTTTCGATTTTTTCTCATGTCACTATTGTTAACCATGGCCTAGATCCATAAATACTATTGCTTTAATAGAGTCGGACAACTTTTCTTTTTTTTTTTGAGGGTCTTAAGTTTGTTTTAGGGCTACAATACATACACAACGGTCTAAGTTAGTACCCAAGGAACATTCCTGCCTAGTTTTATCAAGATTGGTCAAGCAGTTTTGATGTCTATAAGTAACATACATACATACATACGCCTCACATTCTACTTTATAAGATTGACTTATAGACTCCAAAATTACATTAATATTAGAACAACTTTGAGTTTTGGTTTAGTTTAATGAAGGGAAATTCGCTTATTGCATTTAGAATAAAACGTCTTAAATGAGCCATGAAATCTATTACTCAATGAAATTACATGGAGCATTGTCCTTCCCAAACCTTCACCTGGATATTTATATATATATATATATATATATATATATATATATATATATATATATATATATATATATATATATATATATATACTGGTATTCTAACATTTGAAATAACTGGTTTGGAAAGGCAAAGTCTCTTTTGCTTGTTCAAAATCATCTCAGAGAGAATTTCTTTTTTGTGGCTTGAATTCTCTATTCAAGATAATCATTGCGCTTACATATAGATCTATTATAGGTAAAAGTGGCGTCTTCTTGTGTGCTCGTGGAGCCAGTGGCGTCTTCTTGTGTGCTCGTGGAGCCAGTGGCATCTTCTGGTGTGCTCGTGGAGACAGTGGAGTCTTCTGGTTACTCAAGGAGCCAGTCTTTTTCTGTTGGGCCCGTTTTTCTTTCCTGACGTCTTCTCTACCCCGTGTTTTCTATAGATCGCCTTGTCACCACTTCTATCCACATAGTTTAGTCTGAAGCTGGATCTTCCTAAAAGTACACACTGTTGTCCAGTTCTATTAAGTTAATTACATCCACATAACGGAAAAGGGGCGGGGGGAGGGTCAACTAGAATCCCTTGTGTCCATTGCAAGTGAAAACGGAGAGAATAGATGCAGGGATTCGTTTGAACTCCATTCGGCAGACGTGACCAATGATAAACGCAGGCGGCGATGGGTTTGAGGATGTTGAGTCCCAGTAAAATGCATTTCTGCAGATCAGAATGCAGGCAATCTTTTGGTGCCGGGATTTTGCCCCGTCCTCGCGGATGTGCTGGCTTAGATGGGCGTAAGTAGACCCGTTAGAGTAATTATTTCAGTGTTTTTTCTTTGTCTGCAAATTTCAAATGCGCTTGAATATTGGCAAATATTTGAATTGATTCTTTCTAGATAACTCCAGTTCTATTTGGAAACTTTTTGAACCTAATTCTCAAAGATCTCTAAGATGCTGTTTTCCAATGCATTGAAATGTTCAGAACTTCCTTGCTAAGGACTTGTCGATAAAGTTTTAAAATGTAATGTGTGTTAGAACACAAGCTTAAATTAGCCTGGCCACGCTTGACTTTCTTAATACAGTTGTGAATTACTTCATACTTGACCATGCCATGACCCGGCGCTACACTGGCACACACTACAATGGCGCTCCAGTCACCCTACACTGGAACTATGAGTTGAAGGGGGACTTAATTACAATAACGGTTGAGATGGGGGGGGGGGGGTACTCACATCACTTGTAAGCCGTATCACAATCAAAGTGACTCACCTTACACTATGAGGTACTCACTCGCTGACTCAAATATCATTATTGAACAGTTTGGTGTAGTAAACACAATGATATTGATTGCGGTTTATTTTATGGCCATTCCTATATCACCGGTGAATCATTCAGTCTGTCTAGAAGCTGAACACAGATGATGAAATATTTAGGAAGGACATAATGGATGGTGCAGACTTCGTAATACACAGTTCCTCGTTCACAATGTGTGTCAGTGTATGCATGAGTGTATGTGTAGTGTTATCAAATACGACAGCGTCTCTCAACCTTTGAGGCGCAACATGTAAACTGGGGGGGGGGGGGGGGGGGGGGGAGGCTTGTAGCCTTTTTTTTAAAGGGACATTCTTTTGTACGTGCATCGTTGTTATAGATACTTATTTGAACATTGATCAAGTACAAACAAAAACAACGTACTTAAGTTCCAAATATGACTTTTAAAATTATTCACACATGAGAGGCGTCTGAACCAAGACAAAACACATGAGAGGCGTCTGAAACAAGACCAAACACATGAGAGGCGTCTGGAACAAGACAAACACATAAGAGGCGTCTGAAACAAGACCAAACACATGAGAAGCGTCTGAAACAAGACCAAACACACGAGAGGCGGCTGAAACATGACCAAACACATAAGAGGCGTCTGAAACAAGACAAACACATGAGAGGCGTCTGAAACAAGACCAAACACACGAAAGGCGTCTGGAACAAGTCCAAACACTTGAGAGGCGTCTGAAACAAGATCAAACACATAAGAGGCGACTGAAACAAGACCAAACACATGAGAGGCGTCTGAAACAAGATCAAACACATAAGAGGCGACTGAAACAAGACCAAACACATAAGAGGCGTCTGAACCAAGACCAAACACATGAGAGGCGTCTGAAACAAGACCAAACACACGAGAGGCGGCTGAAACATGACCAAACACATAAGAGGCGTCTGAAACAAGACAAACACATGAGAGGCGTCTGAAACAAGACCAAACACACGAAAGGCGTCTGGAACAAGTCCAAACACTTGAGAGGCGTCTGAAACAAGATCAAACACATAAGAGGCGACTGAAACAAGACCAAACACATGAGAGGCGTCTGAAACAAGATCAAACACATAAGAGGCGACTGAAACAAGACCAAACACATAAGAGGCGTCTGAACCAAGACCAAACACATGAGAGGCGTCTGAAACAAGACCAAACACATGAGAGGCGTCTGAACCAAGACCAAACACACGAGAGGCGTCTGGAACAAGACCAAACACACGAGAGGCGTCTGGAACAAGACAAACACATGAGAGGCGTCTGAAACAAGACCAAACACATGAGAGGCGTCTGAAACAAGATCACACACATAAGAGGCGTCTGAAATAATACCAAACACATGAGAGGCGTCTGAAACAAGACCAACTCAGGTTTTTGTTTCGCAGAAGAGCACTGTGTGTCTCAGTTCAAGCCGTTTTATTTGACCAAGTTAATCTCAACTCAACTCCGGTCTCTGTCTGGATAGAATCTTGTACACGTTATTTTTCGCACAACACATGATTAAATTAAAAAACCAACAACAATTAGTTAATCAATTAGTTGCATATAAATAATTTAGTTTTATACAGAAATGTTCTAAGCTTAGGGGACATAGGCACTGAGTAGAGAACTAGGACTTTCAATAAAAATTTTTAGTATTTTTTAATTTGTAAGAATATAGAACCTTTTATTTCTATAGACTGGAAATAGCTTGAATAACTTGTATAGCTCACTTTTTATCAAGAGATCTGAGGATAGCACACTGAGCATGCTATACGCATGTTAAGTAAAAAAAAATTAATAAAATTATTTCCAATCGCACATATTTACTATTATTAGCTTAATTCTATTAAAACATTATTTAATTGGTTGATTAAAATAAGTGATACAATTTCACTCAATATAAACTGGGTTTTTTGTAAAAGTACTTTTTTTTTTTATTTTCCTTGTTTTCAAGTCAGAACATTGAATTTCTCCAAAGTGCCGTACCAACGTTCTGGTGACGTCTTTTTCTGTGTGGGACAAAATCTGCACTTTTCTAGTCGTGTTGATTCTTCTTCTTCTTCATCGTTCTCATTGTTATGTTGGAGTGTCCAGTTGACTAGACCAATACATGAGATGAACTGCGCAGTGGTTTCCAAATCAGGGAGCTCTCCATATAGTTTTCTTTCTATTGGGGTGGTTTGGGACCAATGTCTTATACGGACCTCTTGGTAAAGAGGGCAATTTTGGAGGACGTGGTCGGCATTTTCTAATGATACTCCACATGGGCAGATTTCACTGGTTCCAATTTTGAGCTTCCGGTACATGTGTTGTCGCATTCTGTTGTGTCCGGTCCTGAGTCAAAAGATTAGACGTTGGTCTTGTCGGGATAGCTTATAGTAAGCGTCATCTTTCTTGTGATTTGGATGGGAGCTCGTCCATTACTCATTTATTTTATCTACAATTAATTTCTTCATTTTTTCTGGATAGAGTGCAGAGCTTATTTGTGAGTTAGTTCTCCCACTCTTGGCGAGTGTGTCAGCCTTCTCATTTCCTTCGAGTTGAAACAAGACCAAGCACATAAGAGGCATCTGGCGAGTGTGTCAGCCTTCTCATTTCCTTCGAGTTGAAACAAGACCAAGCACATAAGAGGCATCTGGCGAGTGTGTCAGCCTTCTCATTTATTCGAGTTGAAACAAGACCAAGCACATAAGAGGCATCTGGCGAGTGTGTCAGCCTTCTCATTTCCTTCGAGTTGAAACAAGACCAAGCACATAAGAGGCATCTGGCGAGTGTGTCAGCCTTCTCATTTCCTTCGAGTTGAAACAAGACCAAGCACATAAGAGGCATCTGGCGAGTGTGTCAGCCTTCTCATTTATTCGAGTTGAAACAAGACCAAGCACATAAGAGGCATCTGGCGAGTGTGTCATCCTTCTCATTTCCTTCGAGTTGAAACAAGACCAAGCACATAAGAGGCATCTGGCGAGTGTGTCAGCCTTCTCATTTCCTTCGAGTTGAAACAAGACCAAAGACCTAAGAGGCATCTGGCGAGTGTGTCAGCCTTCTCATTTCCTTCGAGTTGAAACAAGACCAAGCACATAAGAGGCATCTGGCGAGTGTGTCAGCCTTCTCATTTCCTTCGAGTTGAAACAAGACCAAGCACATAAGAGGCATCTGGCGAGTGTGTCAGCCTTCTCATTTCCTTCGAGTTGAAACAAGACCAAGCACATAAGAGGCATCTGGCGAGTGTGTCAGCCTTCTCATTTATTCGAGTTGAAACAAGACCAAGCACATAAGAGGCATCTGGCGAGTGTGTCAGCCTTCTCATTTCCTTCGAGTTGAAACAAGACCAAGCACATAAGAGGCATCTGGCGAGTGTGTCAGCCTTCTCATTTCCTTCGAGTTGAAACAAGACCAAGCACATAAGAGGCATCTGGCGAGTGTGTCAGCCTTCTCATTTATTCGAGTTGAAACAAGACCAAGCACATAAGAGGCATCTGGCGAGTGTGTCAGCCTTCTCATTTCCTTCGAGTTGAAACAAGACCAAGCACATAAGAGGCATCTGGCGAGTGTGTCAGCCTTCTCATTTATTCGAGTTGAAACAAGACCAAGCACATAAGAGGCATCTGGCGAGTGTGTCAGCCTTCTCATTTCCTTCGAGTTGAAACAAGACCAAGCACATAAGAGGCATCTGGCGAGCGTGTCAGCCTTCTCATTTCCTTCGAGTTGAAACAAGACCAAGCACATAAGAGGCATCTGGCGAGTGTGTCATCCTTCTCATTTCCTTCGAGTTGAAACAAGACCAAGCACATAAGAGGCATCTGGCGAGTGTGTCAGCCTTCTCATTTCCTTCGAGTTGAAACAAGACCAAGCACATAAGAGGCATCTGGCGAGTGTGTCAGCCTTCTCATTTCCTTCGAGTTGAAACAAGACCAAGCACATAAGAGGCATCTGGCGAGTGTGTCAGCCTTCTCATTTCCTTCGAGTTGAAACAAGACCAAGCACATAAGAGGCATCTGGCGAGTGTGTCAGCCTTCTCATTTCCTTCGAGTTGAAACAAGACCAAGCACATAAGAGGCATCTGGCGAGTGTGTCAGCCTTCTCATTTATTCGAGTTGAAACAAGACCAAGCACATAAGAGGCATCTGGCGAGTGTGTCAGCCTTCTCATTTCCTTCGAGTTGAAACAAGACCAAGCACATAAGAGGCATCTGGCGAGTGTGTCAGCCTTCTCATTTCCTTCGAGTTGAAACAAGACCAAGCACATAAGAGGCATCTGGCGAGTGTGTCAGCCTTCTCATTTATTCGAGTTGAAACAAGACCAAGCACATAAGAGGCATCTGGCGAGTGTGTCAGCCTTCTCATTTCCTTCGAGTTGAAACAAGACCAAGCACATAAGAGGCATCTGGCGAGTGTGTCAGCCTTCTCATTTCCTTCGAGTTGAAACAAGACCAAGCACATAAGAGGCATCTGGCGAGTGTGTCAGCCTTCTCATTTCCTTCGAGTTGAAACAAGACCAAGCACATAAGAGGCATCTGGCGAGTGTGTCAGCCTTCTCATTTATTCGAGTTGAAACAAGACCAAGCACATAAGAGGCATCTGGCGAGTGTGTCAGCCTTCTCATTTCCTTCGAGTTGAAACAAGACCAAGCACATAAGAGGCATCTGGCGAGTGTGTCAGCCTTCTCATTTCCTTCGAGTTGAAACAAGACCAAGCACATAAGAGGCATCTGGCGAGTGTGTCAGCCTTCTCATTTATTCGAGTTGAAACAAGACCAAGCACATAAGAGGCATCTGGCGAGTGTGTCATCCTTCTCATTTCCTTCGAGTTGAAACAAGACCAAGCACATAAGAGGCATCTGGCGAGTGTGTCAGCCTTCTCATTTCCTTCGAGTTGAAACAAGACCAAGCACATAAGAGGCATCTGGCGAGTGTGTCAGCCTTCTCATTTCCTTCGAGTTGAAACAAGACCAAGCACATAAGAGGCATCTGGCGAGTGTGTCAGCCTTCTCATTTCCTTCGAGTTGAAACAAGACCAAGCACATAAGAGGCATCTGGCGAGTGTGTCAGCCTTCTCATTTCCTTCGAGTTGAAACAAGACCAAGCACATAAGAGGCATCTGGCGAGTGTGTCAGCCTTCTCATTTCCTTCGAGTTGAAACAAGACCAAGCACATAAGAGGCATCTGGCGAGTGTGTCAGCCTTCTCATTTATTCGAGTTGAAACAAGACCAAGCACATAAGAGGCATCTGGCGAGTGTGTCAGCCTTCTCATTTCCTTCGAGTTGAAACAAGACCAAGCACATAAGAGGCATCTGGCGAGTGTGTCAGCCTTCTCATTTCCTTCGAGTTGAAACAAGACCAAGCACATAAGAGGCATCTGGCGAGTGTGTCAGCCTTCTCATTTCCTTCGAGTTGAAACAAGACCAAGCACATAAGAGGCATCTGGCGAGTGTGTCAGCCTTCTCATTTCCTTCGAGTTGATTCTCAAAACTATGATCTGAAGACGATCAGGCACATGATAGAACTGTCCCCCTGCTTCTCCACCTACGCTCTGACTTACTAGAATGAAGTGTGCGCAGTAAACCCAGTAAAATGCATTTCTGCAGATCATGAAGGCAATCCTGTATGGACTTGAATCTGTCCCGTTCTCCTCTGCTGGCATGGAAAAGGGGGTGGGGCGTAAGTAGCTCTATTTCGCTGGGGACATCCTAAGCATAACGTCGAAAAAGACAGAATGACGAAATACTTGGCCTCTATTTGAATAGCTCGTTTTATAAGTTGAACTAATGAAATACCATAGACATAAATAAATATAGACTGGCCGAAGGAAGTAACTTCATGTAACTTGAAAACATGTATATCTATTGTATTCGGATTTCCGAATTATGAAATATTGCATGATCTTCATTCTTAGAGATTAAATAAAACTACACTGCCTCCTTATTTACAATATATATAGGTGTGTGGCTGAAATAGATATGAATACTTAACTTTTATACTGCTCATAAATGCTGTATAATAAAGTACACAAAATTGCAAGTCACAAATTTTCGTTTCATAAAACTCTTTAATCGGCCAGTCTATATTTATTTGTCTATGTGAAATACTAACAACCATTGCAGTTCAAGTTGTCCCCCTTTAATTTTTGTTAACATTGGACTATGAGACAATATGATATATAATTTTTTTTAAAAAATTGTCTTTTCATGCAATCCTAGAAATGTCTCATTTCTGGTACTTTAAAGATCCCCTCCCCCCCCCCCCAAAAAAAAAACAACTAGCAAACAAACAAAAAACAACTGTTAAATGACATGCACAATAAATTCCACGTGTAAATTGCCACAATTCTAGTAAACAAAAAAAAATTTTTAAATGATGATTTTATTCGTTGTACATAATATACGAAAAAAATCTATGTTAATAAGATATCGTACATGTCACAAGTATGAACTGTAGCAATTTAAAAAAAAAAAAAAATCTATGTTAATAAGATATCGTACATGTCACAAGTATGAACTGTAGCAATTTCAATTTGTCTGCAACAAGATTGTCATTTCTTATTTATCTCGGACTTTTCTTCATGCACAGAACTCGATTGATGACTTTTTAGTTTTGAAATTTTAATAATATCAAGAAAAGATTTTAAAGAATTGTTTTCTTCCTTAGGTTTGAGCTCCTACGCTATCCGCTAATTCCGACAGAATGTGAAGTTAGCCACTGTAGAATAGATTGAGTCAATTTGTTCTCATTTGATTCTTCAAATTTAACATCAGATATAGCAAACATTGGATATAGCTAACATTGGATGTAGCTTACAAAGGATATAGTTAAGACTGGATATAGTTTACACTGGGTATAGCTAACATGGAAAATAGCTAACACTGGATATAGCTAAAATTGAATACAGCTAACGTTATATATAGTTATAATTGAACATAGCTAGCATTAGATAAATCTAATATTGTGGATAGCTAAAATTGGATATAGCTAACATTGCATGTAGCTAAAATTGAAAATAGCTAACATTAAATATAGCTAACATTGGATATAGCTAACTCTGGATACAATATTCTGTCATGGCCCAACACTTTGGAAAATTATTGACTACACGCAGTTGGGGCAAGACAGGAGGGAGGCGACTCTATGACTAACTGTCTTTAAGTGGAAGAGCTCTGCAACAGATCGATATGGCCACTGTGGTTATTGTTCGTGGTAAGTACAAAGTTTTGATCAGCAATATTTTTTGTTTATCGTTTAATTTCGTCTTTCACTTTAATTATAAGGAAAGAGGGTGAAAAACATTACTAAAAGACTCAATGTTACGAAATAAGATTGGACAATTTTAGGCATCAACAACAGTCGAATAACTGGGTCAGGGAGAAAAACAATAAGCAAGGACTTAATTTACGTGGTGGATGTAGTGTGGCGGATGTAGTGTGGCGAATGTAGTGTGGTGGATGTAGTGTGGCGGATGTAGTGTGGCGTGTGGCGGATGTAGTGTGGCGGATGTAGCGTGGCGGATGTAGCGTGGTGGATGTAGTGTGGTGGATGTAGTGTGGCGGATGTAGTGTGGTGGATGTTGTGTTTTGAACGCACTTGCTTCATTTAGGAAATACGCTCTGGGGAGGTAGAATTAGTACATTTAAAATAATATTTTTAAAGGAACCTTTAACAGAACACACACACAATGCGGCCAATGACTGTGGGTTGAAAACCAGAACATTGCAGTTCTTACGGCAGTCCTTTTGACTTTTGTTTTGAAAAAAAGGATTAATAGTTTTCAAAAATATATTTTTCAATTACAACTTTATTATCATTTATTTATTACCCGCAAAATGAAAAATCCGAGGCAAAGAATGAAAATGAAGAAATATTTTCTACTCTGCGTCAGTCATTCTATAAAATAAATTGGATTTCGTATTTTATACGTATTCACTTTTTGGTAACCCTCTCTCTCTCTCTCCCCACCCCATCAGTAACGTTTGATCCCTCGTTGGGAAGAAATTATTTTTATTCACTTCATTGATTCGAGACAGTATATCTGGCCTATCGACTGAATAGATCATATATTTTTCCCGAAGGACCATCAAGCCACAGAGGACTTAGGCAGCCGCACTGGTGACAGAGCCTTCCGAGCTTGTTTAATGCTGCAACTTTTCTTTTTCCTTGAGGATTCCAATCCATCGCTTGCACCACTAGCAGATCCAGAACTTTGGAATGGGGGGGGGGGGCGATGTTTTTCCAAACCCTAACGCCCAGTAAACCCTAAGCCTATGCATAAACGTGCGTACAGCATATATATATATATTCGATTTATGATAATAAAATAAGACTGTTTCTCAATCTTTGGCGAAAAAAAAACAAAAAAGAAACAGTCATGTTGAAGCCTTTCTCTTGCAAGCTTCGGGGTCTGGGAGAGCGCTGTAAGCTCATTCAGCGGGGTTCGGGGCGATGCCCCGACGCCAAAAGCGTTTTCTTGCATTTTCCACAGCTGAAACGCATTCTCCTGACATCTACAGCTTATTATTCATCAGTAAGGTTCGTGGTGAAGCCTCGACGCTAAAACCGTTTTCTGACATTCTTCACTGCAGTAACGCATTCTCCTTACCTACAGCTCATTCATTCTATTATAAAGGACCTTTTGAAAAATTTGGAAAAATATTCTAATATGAATTTATAGTACCTTAATACATTGCAAATAAAACCGATTTGTTCTTTGAAAAGATAAGTTATCCCACATATTTAGATTAGGGCTTTGAGGATCGCTGCCGAAAAAAAAATTATTCGATAAATAATATTCAAAAAAATTCAAGCATAAATTCTGAGTTATAGTCCTAAATTTATTTAACTAGAAAAATATGAGATACATTAAGGTTGGAAAACTCATTTCAACCGTGACTGTGTTATTGAAAAATTTCGTTTGAATTTTAACTTTTCCAAAGCAAAGTCTTTCTTAAAATAGTTAAGATAAATTCATGTGAAATTACACAAACTCTGTCTGGAAAGGGAAGGGCGGTAAAATGAAAACGATTAATCCTCGCTCCTTTTTATAATTGCTGCTAATGAATGCATTTTGCATTAAAGAATAGGGGTTGGGCGACTCGATTTAAGAATTTACGTTATAGCATATATAAATTATATTAGTGACAGATTTTTTTAAATTTTGTAATTTCTTACTATAATACAAAAAGAAAAGTATTGGTTTGTCCGATGTGGGGAAGGTGATTGCATGTATAGCACTTCCATCTGTTTATATTATATAGATATTCGACTAATTTTGTTCACATACTATGATTTCTCCATTAAAGTTGGACCGCACCCCCCCCCCCCCCCCCCCACTCAAAGGGTTTAGATGGGAATGGCAGTAGAGGTATTCGCTCCTCTCCTTCCAATCGGCAAACAGGTAAACGACATAATATAAGGCCGGTTAAAATACCAATAACAAGTTTTAATCATATAGATATTTAATTGATTCTGTTAGCAATCTGTGATTTCTACAAATAAATAGGACCGCCCCCACCACTCGAAAGTTTATGGTGGGGGGGGGGGGGCGGATTGATGCCAAAATGCTACTTTAAAAAAAAACAAACAAGAAAATGTTCCAAACATGGCTAAAACAAAAATTTATTATTTAAGTACCAATGATGCTATAGTAACATATTTGGTATCAAAGTAAAGGTAAATGAATGGAGAATGTGAAAATGAAAACATCTTTCTATTTAAATATAAGATTCAAATTATAATCTCAATAATATGACACTCAGAAAAAAAAATGGATGCCAACTTTAGAACTTTTGAGACCTAAATTTAGATTTTGTTCTTTGCATTACTGTTGAAACAGCATATTTAGACTAACTGATGGTATCTCTGAATTTTTCGTCCTTTTTTCTATAAAAATAGATTGAGTTTAATGTATCACTAGGCTTAGTTAAAATTAAATATGAGTTCAAAGAGGTGTAGGGTAGGTATCGCCAAGCGTACTTTACCTCGAGCAGATTTTTCCCCAGTTAGTAAGCTCGAATGGGTTGATGGAAGGTTCGAAATGATCAAAAAAAATATATCTAAAAACATGTTTTAATATTTAATTTTCACTATAAAGTCATTTTCTTTTTACTCCAGCGCAAGAACACCATCCATTGCACCATTTCCCACCCTCCACAGCTTCAAATAGTCTCTTTAAGTTGATGAGCAATCAGACTTCAAAATAGTCTTAAGCCCATTACCCTTTTCCTTCACTACCGGGTAGTAAAAAAGAATAATTCCACACTTCCTGAGTTTGACCTCACCATGAACTTAGCCTTTACAAGGAAAAGGAAATAGTATGTGTCGGAAGTAAAGAAAAAAGGTGCATGCGCAGTAGCAATATAGTAGTAATTCTGTAAACATTCAAATAAAAAAGTTTTAGCAATAAAAAGTGAACTGTTCGAACCTCTTGACAAATCGGGGCTGCTCGAACTTCGCACTTTACTCTATCTAGATCAAATTCTTCATTATTACTCTTTATTTGTGATAAATTTTAGAATAATTATAAAGTTTCTTCAGTAGTAAACATTGTGGGTGTGTCTTAGACTAGCGTAGTCATGGCGACGTTTTTTACATCGTAAAAAAAAAGTAAAAATAAATGTCTAAATAATGCCAAAAGCTTCTAATTTCTATGTAAACAAAGGATGAAGAACCCTTTTATAAAGTAAAAATAGTTCCACTGTTGTTAGTTAAAAAGTTTAATTTAAAAATGCAACGAAACAAAGGTAGGGTATGAACGTCTATGGGATAGACGTTCCGGCGTTTAGGGGCAGTCAGACCGTTTATGGGATAGACGCTCAGCACTCATTGAGTTAACATAAGTAATAAACTCGTAAACAAATTGTGTGAATTCTATACTAAAATTCGTCCGCCCCCTACGGGGGGGGGGGGGAAGGTCGGCTGAGTGGGGGGGGGGGGCCATCGCCCCTGTCGCCCCCCACTCCTGGATCCGCCAGTGGCTTACACTGGCGCATTGTTTGAAGTATTTGTCGCGATGTAATCTCTCTTGCTCCAGTTTCAACATGCAATATCCCATGGTAAATGAGTCTGATTTGATGACGTTGGAAATCTTTCTTACCACCTGCAGGCTAAACAGACATAAAAGAAATCTATACTAGACCTTACGATGTTTGAATAGCTTCTGTGATATACTACATTTCTCAAACACCTTTGACCTATTGACCCTAATTGTTTTACCACAACTCTCAAACACCTTTGACCTATTGACCCTAATTGTTCTGAGCAAAGGATACTTCTTCCTTTTCCTTTAGCAAACCAAAAAAAATAACATTGACTTTACTTATATATAGTTCTAAAAATTATTCAGACGGAGGTCTACGGACGATACAGACAGTTAGTATAAGTTTCAATGGGTCTCTAGCTAGTCAAATCAACTACGAAATGCACGTAAATGGCAAATGAGTGAAAACAAATGTTGACCCAGTGCCCCGTGCCTCCTTGTCACAGCGAGCTACAAAAGGCATGGACGCTTTTGAAAAGGAAACACTTTTTATCATTTGCTGGAGTGGACATGGTTCAGAAATCTTTTTTTTTTTTTAGTGTCCATTGTTGTAATGAGAGGAGAACATTTCATAATATTTGTCCAGAGATGCAGTCAGAAATAGAATATTGTTTTACATTTACAATTATTAAGTAACATAAAATACCTCCTTAGCAGTCTCCTCGCATGTTTGTCTGTCTGTCCCCCCTTCCCCCCCCCCCCCCCATACATATTCACACAGAAGCTATAAAACAAAATGAATAGATAAATAGCAATAACCTCCCCAGCCATAACGACTTAGAATTACATCGACATCCTACATTGACTTTTCATTGTGTTCATTCAAGCAAGAACTACTTTAGTCAAACAAGTAATTTATGAACTGGAGATAGTTTTCTCTCTCTCTCTTTCGTGTTTACCCTCAATAAATCATAAATCATAAATAGATAGATAGATAGATAGATAGATAGATAGATAGCATACAATGTAATAGTTAGGAATAAAAACTACTTTAAAAAGAAAGAGAGAGAGAAAAAGAGAAAGAGAGAGAGAGAGGGAGGGAATAAGAAGAAGGAAGAGATAAAAGAGTGAAAGAGTAATAGACTGGGAGGTTACTAGATGCTGGTGATGTCAATCGATACCAACAGAACCAGCAAACAGTTGGTTGCAGGACTGTCCCGAGGATGCAATCAAGCAAAGGTACTATTTAACCACGTGACCAAACCGCATTCAGTCTCAAAACAATTATAGAGAAGAAGAATGAACCCCCTCACACACACACACGCACGTGCTATCAGAAGCCACCCCTTCTCTCTCTTAGTTACTTAAGCCTTACACTTTTCACTGAAGTCTCACAGGCTACTAAGTCAAATAAATATATTTTGTCGCACTGTCCGGGGAAAAATAAAGATTCTTAGCAAATAGAAGGAATCATATTGTAGCACCTGATCTGGTTCTTACATGACAAGTGAATCCCATGGACACCTTGATCCACATAGTATCACGTGAATATATCCTTAAACGTGTTGGTCGATCACACTTATGGCTGTGTTTCTGGGAACATTAAACACGAAAAATAAAAACATACTTTAAAGAAAAGGTTATTTTAAGTTTAACAGTATCAATTACTTTGTAATTAAATGTGTAATAGATGTAAACTAACAATAATAAATCTGAGATTTGAAATATTTTTACCAATTCTTTTTCTTTAGCGAATTTCAATGTTTTTAGCTTTTCTCAATGCGCTATGATCCTACCACTTGTCTGGGAAAAAGAAAGGAAAAGGGGTATCCATGCTAATGTTACCGTGATCACTTTTTAGATGCATTGATAAAAAAAAAAGTTGAACGACCCGAATTCGTACTCGAGGTCTCAAGCTTCCTCAAGCAAATACGCTAACCACTGTGCCAGAGAAGTGTTAAAGAAAATAGAAGTTTTTATAGTTATCTAATTTTAGTTTCAAAAGTATAATTAATTTACAATATTTAATCTATCAATTGTTAAATTTTATTTTGTTATTGATTCTTGTTCTGTCAGGTACAAGAAATAATTGTGCAAAATTTCAACTTGATACCAGATTGAGTGTGGGAGAAATAACGTGTACAAACTTTTTACCTGACAGAATAATAGAAAGACAGAGTGAGTTAATATAAGCTTTGTAAAAAAAAAAGGTTTTGGCGACGAAGAAATCATTTTATGAATAAAGCACATGTCCCAATCAGACCTGTTTCTAACAATTTAACACTGGAATATAAACTGAAATCTTTGCATTCTCAACAAGCGCTACTTTCTGGTGAACCACGCTTCTTCTTACTTTCATGCATACTCCGTAATGATGAGTAAGGACACTAAAGAGTCGGGCGAAAGGCCCATCAGACTTTTGATCAAATGAACAGATTTCTTGAATGATTAGGAATGAATTATTTCCTCTACTCCGACACATTTGTCTGACACATTTGTCGGACACATTTGTCGGACACATTTGTTGGACACATTTGTCGGACACATTAGTCGGACACATTAGTCGGACACATTTGTCGGACGGTGCCCCATCAACTAGATGATCCTTTAATCTCATTTTTTTTATTGACTACTTGACACAAAGCCGATTTCACCTGCCTAGCGAGACCGGAGGCCGAACTTCACGAGGGATTCGCTTGTATTCCTACAGTGTAGCTCCACATGTACGTGAAAAAGCCGCCACCACAGCGTACCACACCCAAGGTGTGGCGGATAGTGAGCCTTTCTTTTGTTGTCACGAGGCGCAATGCATTTGTTACTGTGGAAGCCCATTGTAGGTTGTATGTAGTGTTACTCCTTGCTAACCTGTCCTTATCTCCTCTTGATGACGTTTCTAACATAGTGCCACGCTGAGGCCTGGGGACTTATAGGACGAATATTTTTGCTTGTCATGTAAATTCAGTAGCAAGAGGCCGCTCGACATCCCTCTAAAGCAGTGGTTTCCAAACTTTTTTGTCTCGTAGATCACTTGCCATATTTTCTGGATTGCGATGGACCCCCCTGCTTAACTTATATTGCATTTTTGCAAATTCACCAACTTCATTTTTTAAAACTTATTTCTAACTGTAGCGGGTCCAAGAATGAAAAAGTCATTGAAAGCTACATTTAATTTTAGAGAGTTCTTTTTTATTTGTAAAATTCCAATTTAAATCAATTAAAATAACAATTACTGGAATCTCCAAACACAATGGAAATATGTGTGTGTGTGGGGGGAGGGGTTAGCAGGTTCATCATTCGTAGCTACAGATATTATGTTTGATATAGAAATTTGTTGTTCTATGAAGTAGTCCTTCAAACTTTAAATAATAATTAATTTATACATTTGTCTTATTGTAAAAGTTTTAGCAAAGAGTTTCTCGTGTATTTCTTGGTCTTTCACGTCTGGCTGCGGAAATTTAAATTTGGGAAGGAGGGACTCATTAATCTTCGCTTGCAGAAGGAAAACTGAATTCAAACCTCTGCTGCCTTGCAGCTATACCCAAACAAGGCGACCCTTAGGCAGTTTACAGCACAGTGCTATAAACTGTCAGAACTTGCGACCCCACTGATCCCAAACTGTATATGTCGTTTGCAAAGAATTACATAAGCATAAGAACCTTTTAATGTTATAACTCATACCACCGATGTGCCCTTGATTCGCTTGCAGAAGGAAAACTGAATTCAAACCTCTGCTGCCTTGCAGCTATACCCAAACAAGGCGACCCTTAGGCAGTTTACAGCACAGTGCTATAAACTGTCAGAACTTGCGACCCCACTGATCCCAAACTGTATATGTCGTTTGCAAAGAATTACATAAGCATAAGAACCTTTTAATGTTATAACTCATACCACCGATGTGCCCTTGAACTGTATTGTTGCTTAATGAAATTCGTTTAAATAATATCAGATGTAGGTTTTTATAAAAGAATTATTTTTTAAAACTACTTCAACGGCTGGTAAAAATAAAAAATCAATGTTTTATCTATAGTGTTATCTATAGTGTTATCTATAGTGTTATCTATAGTGTTTTCCATATTTGGCTATAGGCTAAGTAGGCTAAGTAAAGAGATCTTGTAAGACGCTCACAAACCACCATTACTCTGTATGATGTTGAAGAGAGATTTTGTGGTCTATTCTGAACTTTATCTTTGACAGTTTGAAAGTTTTTCTAAACTTTATCTTTTTATCAGGGTGGCATCGTCTCAAATGATCCTCCAGCGTAATTAATCACTTAGGCAACCGCTTGTTTGTCAAGGAAGGAAGGAATCCCGATTTTCAATAAATTTTATATAATTTTCTTTGTTAAGCATTAGTTAAATGTAGACAAAATTAAGCTATTTAAATCGTTATTGAAATTCATTACACCAATTTTTCATTTGATTACCGGGAATATTTAAAGGATTAACTAAAGTACAAATCATATATTCGCACATGAAATAAGTACATTAATGGGATCTGAAAATTAACGTCACGACAGGCGTAAATGAATTTCATTATTATAGACCCCTATTTATTTTTTCACTTTCGTAGACTCCTTGGAAAGTCTTAGTAGACCCCTGGGGGTCTATATAGACTACTTTGGGAATCACTGCTCTAAAGTTTATTTCATTTACAGAATTCTGAAATTGGTTTCGAACGGAGTCTACGGAAAGAGCTTACTGTAAAAAAAATGATATCGTCGCTATAAAAATACGTAAAAGAATGATACAATGTCAAAACGAGACTGAGCGTTCATATCTAGAGGGCAGTTGTGGCGGTGACCTTTTTCATTCCAACTGTATTTATTTAAGTTTACAAGTAAGTAGTTCACATCTGAATAGTTTCTTGGAGAGGGCTTGACAGGCCACATTGTGAATAGTGAAACAGTTTCTTGGAGAGGGCTTGACAGGCCACATTGTGAATAGTGAAACAGTTTCTTGGAGAGGGTTTGACAGGACACATTGTGAATAGTGAAACAGTTTCTTGGAGAGGGTTTGACAGGACACATGTTGAGGTTGTTTGTTATCTGCACTGAACAAGATTATATAGCGATGATGATTTCCCGCCAGTATTCATGACATGTTTGGAAAGTTGTTTTACATTTCTTACCCATCTTTTTTTGCAGTTCTTTCTTTATGAACGCTGAGAAAAGGGTGTCACGAAAAAAAAATCGAAAGACTCATTGGATAATCTAAATGAGAACCATTGCATTACTTCTGTTGTTACCCAGATTATGAGTTACGGACAGTCAAGATATTTTCCGTCACCGCAACAGTCAACACTCAAATCAGGACGCCCTGTTGTCCATAAAGAAACTTAATCTGGCCTCAGCTTAAGTTCGCCAGAGCAATATATTCGGCTTAACGTCTGCCTGATCCGTGCATTCGATGACCTCTATCTAGCGGTGACGCTGGTAATTACGTAGCAATTTTGTTGGCGTTTGTTTCGCAGCGTTACACCATAAGTCCACCTTCACCCCTGCCAGTTGTTTGCACTGCTACTACGTATCTTGAGGGGTGGGGGGTGGGGTGGGAGGGGATGAACTAAAGAGAACCGATGTAAATCATATTTTGCTTAACTCACCCTCCTTATCTATTTAATTTCCTCCTCCTTTCCTGAACTTTGACCCTCAAAAAATGAGATTGCATGAGCTTACAAAATCTTGTCCCTCTAGTTCAACTGGCTTAGAAAACGACAGGCGCAGAATGGGATGCTGTTAAACTAAATGTGACGTGAATGTAAAAACAGAGGATCACAATGCAGGGAGAAAGGTGTGTTGGTGTTAATAAAGAGTAAAGTAAATGAATGCAGCTCATGGGTTAAAAGATGTGTCCATAACTTAACCCAATATCTCTATTGTCTTTTATTAAATGGTGCCGATATGTCATTAACGTAATGGTGTTAATAATTCTATGATGCCTTTATGACTTCCCTTAGCGTTGAAAGCAAGAGTTTCAAAGAACAAACATCCTAGAATTTCCCTAAGGGGACACTATTCACAAACGCTTTATCCCTGAGAGACCCAGAGATATGAAAACTATAATTACTTAATGCTTAACTTCGTAGAGACAGTGGCTGCAATACAGGCCAGCGTACCCAGGCACTCAAGTCCGACCCAAGCAGTCAGGAAGTTTGATACCAGAGCAGAGCAGTGACTGCCAGTCATGCCACTATTATGAATTAAATTTGTGGGCTCAATGGAATTGGCCTGCCAGTCCATATCTATTTCACAGATTAGTTCATATCAGTTCTATGTTCAAAGTTCTATGTTACAAGCTCCATTTTACAAGTTCTATGTTCAAAGCTCTATTTTACTTTTGATCTCATCGATTTCAATACTTTGTTGTTGTATTTGTTTGTGTGTGTGTTTAAGTATTTCTCATCATTAGAGCAAATCCCAGATCGGCGACACGAATAGCCGTGTAATTACAGTAGAGTGTATACAATGAGCACCTAGTCCTTTTAAACTAGCTTTACTAGTAAGCCTATTTGAAATAGTTTAGTTGAAACAAAAGACACTACCGATATTACGATACCTCGCGATGTTCAGATTATGACGACATCTAAATGTAGCGCACAGTTGTTAGATTCATCAGTTTTTTGTTTTCTTTTTTTCCCTTCCAAATAACACCAGAGAACCAGAGATTGTTTTTTAAATTTTAAAATCTTTTTTTAGGTTTCTTGTAAATGCTCTCTCGATTAGTTGTCTAAATGGGGTTTATTTTAGGCTTACCAACAGTATTTAGGATTCTTATGAAGTTAATTTTTATTTTCAATGTTCAGATTGCCATAGTGAATCTTTAAATACTGCAGATGTGAACAAGGTAAAACACATGACAAGGAGAACATTTTTCTAAATAGCCTTACTCTTTGTTTCTTGTTTGTTGGTGCTACAATCAGTGTTCGCATTGAAATTGAATTTATTTTCTAAGACAGTACCAAGGTTCCTATATTTAAGACTATTTTTGAATTTTCTCTCTAACCACAGAAACAATATAATCCTTGTCCAGGACGTTAAAAACAAACTCAACTATCTGAAATAAAAGTAAAATAAAGTAAAGTAAAGTTTCCCTTTTAGAATCTATGGGGCAGATGTTATAAAGGTCATCTGTTTCTGTTGCTCACAGTTAACGAGGGTGTCATGTGGCCAGCACATCGTTCAACCGCCTTTACTTTTCACTAACTAATGTCAGAGCTGGATTGTTTTTACAGGCGCCCTAAAGATCTTGAAATTAAAATTCACAGTCTTCACCAGGATTCGAACCCGGGACCCGCGGTTCGGAAGTCAAGCCCTTAACCGCTCAGCCACCGCGCCTCTAAAAGTGATATGCACTCTTCAGAATGTTGCAATGTTTCGAAGAGATGAAACATTCTCAACTTTTTATAATCGGAGGCCTTCATTCCGTCCTTGGTAAAATATTTCATTCTCGAAATTTTACTTTAACAATAAAAAAATAAAATGGCGGGATGGGGGGGGGGGGGGAGTAGTTATTGAACGAAAAAAGATCATATATTAAAAACCAGCAATGATTAAAGACGACAAATGTTTATTGAAAATTCATCTTTGCAAATACTAGTAATACACATGTTCACAAATAATTTTTAATCTCGACATTTTAAATATTTCTTTAACATTATGAATGAGATCTCAAAAAGAGAATATGGACCTCCCAGTGTGAAGAGGTCTTGCACACTTAATAAGTAGGAAATATTCGTGTTTGCAAAGGCACACTCTCGACAATGGGCATAACAATCCTGCCTAAACAATTTCACTAAACTAATAATCATCTTTATTCATTAGTTGTATTTGAACTGTTCAACGAGGCAGGAGACGTTCCAATACAACTTATTGATTTGATCGTCTGCTGCAGTTCCCACACTTTAATGGCACCTGCACATTTCTTCACAATCTGAATGAAACAACAACGCGATCTCCTTTGTGACGTCATCAGATTTTCAGTGCTCAAGTAACATCGAGGATGACTAAGTTTGTTTGAAGTAATATTCTAGTATTCATGAATTTTCATGAATTGCTTGAATCTGTTTTTTAGGTTAGGTTTTACATTGGCTTGATCGATATCAAAAAGTCAACCATTAAAAAAAAATATAGCTTACATGAGAATACTCCGAAATATATTCTCTAATTAAGAACTGTTCTTAGTTTACTTGATAAGAACAGAGTTGCCCAGAGATAGAATGTGCTACTGTGCGTCTTAAAAATGCCTGGCGAATTCAGAATTAACACTTGAGTAGGAATGGAGATACAAATGACTGGATAAAAGGAGGTAAACGACTGATCAGAGACTGAAGACGAAGGTGTATGTTGCTGGCACGTAGTTTTGACTTGAGTTGAAAGTTTTAGGGTTAGGGTTAGGGTTAGGGTTAGGGTTAGGGTTAGGGTTAGGTGCATTGGTCAAATCGTTTCTTCTTCTTCGTTCTCATTGTTCTGTTGGAGTGTCCAGTTGACTAGACCAATACATGAGATGAACTGTTGGAGTGTCCAGTTGACTAGACCAATACATGAGATGAACTGTTGGAGTGTCCAGTTGACTAGACCAATACATGAGATGAACTGTTGGAGTGTCCAGTTGACTAGACCAATACATGAGATGAACTGTTGGAGTGTCCAGTTGACTAGACCAATACATGAGATGAACTGTTGGAGTGTCCAGTTGACTAGACCAATACATGAGATGAACTGTTGGAGTGTCCAGTTGACTAGACCAATACATGAGATGAACTGTTGGAGTGTCCAGTTGACTAGACCAATACATGAGATGAACTGTTGGAGTGTCCAGTTGACTAGACCAATACATGAGATGAACTGTTGGAGTGTCCAGTTGACTAGACCAATACATGAGATGAACTGTTGGAGTGTCCAGTTGACTAGACCAATACATGAGATGAACTGTTGGAGTGTCCAGTTGACTAGACCAATACATGAGATGAACTGTTGGAGTGTCCAGTTGACTAGACCAATACATGAGATGAACTGTTGGAGTGTCCAGTTGACTAGACCAATACATGAGATGAACTGTTGGAGTGTCCAGTTGACTAGACCAATACATGAGATGAACTGTTGGAGTGTCCAGTTGACTAGACCAATACATGAGATGAACTGTTGGAGTGTCCAGTTGACTAGACCAATACATGAGATGAACTGTTGGAGTGTCCAGATGACTAGACCAATACGTGAGATGAACTGTTGGAGTGTCCAGTTGACTATAGACCAATACATGAGATGAACTGTTGGAGTGTCCAGATGACTAGACCAATACATGATATGAACTGCGCAGTGGTTTCCAGATCAGGGAGCTCTCCATATAGTTTTCTTTCTATTGGGGTGTTTACGGGTCTCTTGGTAAAGAGAGCTGTTATGGAGGACGTGGTCGGCATTCTCTGGTGACACTCCAAATGGGCAGATTTCACTGGTTTTGAGCTTTCGGTACATATGTTGTCTCATTCTGTTGTGTCCTTGTCCAGAGTCGAAAGTAAAAATCGTTTGATATCTGGTTATTTCAGATCTATTTGATGCATAAATGGTTTGGTCTTCAGCCATTGATAGTGTAACATAGTTTATGAATTCAAGAAATTGAGGTCATAAGTTTTTGTTTTGTTTGCTGTCTTTTAAAAACCTTATCAAATATTTAGACTTATTTAGACTAATCAAATAGCTTTTCCCCATAAACTCTTTTAACCTCTATACCGTAAGACTTCAAAATCATCAAATAAAATTATTACCTTTATAAAATGTGTATGCAATGTTTTAGGAAGAAATAAAGCTCCATGTATGTAATAAATATGTACATTAATATGCAAAATTATTATGCCAATCATGTCGGTGCTTTGTGCTGCATCACCAGCTCCTGATATTTCCTCAGGGTTGACTCCCGTAGCCCTTCCCAATGTGGGGTCCGTGGAAGCATGAGAAGCGTAAGTTATTTGGATCAAGAAAATAAGGGTTAGGGTTAGGGTTATTGTTGTTCTTTAATATTGTGGTTTTGTGAGATGCCTATACTAAATAAAACGCACTAAAAGAAAAAAAAATCAAATCGTTGGGCGTGAATTAATAATAATTATTTTCTTACTTATGTACATTGTACAATTTTGTAACAATAAAAGTTGTTTCCCCCCCCCTCTCAATCTACGTACAACATTTGCTTCTGCCCAAAGCTATTTAAGTATTATGTACAGATTCTGTTGCACTAAAGTGTACATTGGCTTACCGTTGTAGATTCTCATCAGATATAAGATGTTTGAATATTCAGTCGTAAATGTGTAACAGCCACACACCCAAAATGTATTTCCCTAATGTGACGTGTTTTAACGTGATACCGTCGCGAACTGGAACTAAGAAATGTTTTATTTATGCTTCGAGTATTTAAACATGCATACTTAGTCTTGTACGTGACGAGGGAGTCGTTCAAAGTCATTCAATACTCTTCTAACATATACATGTATTGGTAATTCCATTGGATACAGACAGTTACTTCCCTTTATGTTTCTTTAGAATTTGTTTTGTTTCTATTCCTGTTTCTGTTTGTGTGTTTCTTTGCTTCCAGCGAACTGTCGTCTGGTGCAGCGTTATGCCCCGTCACCCATTCTAGAATATGGGGTCCAGTTGTTTCCCTTGCCCGACTGGTTACATTTAAACGTTGCTAATAATAGTTTTAGTTACCAAGAGAAACAGACTGGGACAGGGACGCGAGTGGAATACAAATACTCGGAGAGTGAAACAGAGAGAGAGAGAGGAGAGAGAGAGAGAGTGAAAAAAAAGGGGGGGGGCATATTAACATTTCCCACCGGCTGCATGCAAACAGGTTCATCTACTCTACTGGACACTGGCCAAACTCTACAGGACAATATATGGTAATGTTGTGGGTAATAGAGCCGCTATCCTCTCCCCTCTCTCCGCCCCCTTTTTTTTTTCTTCTCTAAATGCTGAACATTATCTGTAAAGCTTATTGCATACGACAGCAGGGATGCATCATCCAGGCGATCCTACAGCTTGGTGTGCGTACGTGCATAGACCACGTGACAAGCGCATATGTCACTTTAACACTAAACTGTATAGAGATCTACAGCAGACATTTGCACATGCAAACAGCGATAAACGCTACACACAGTCTCAATGGCTGCGTCAGTTTTTAATGTCTTTACAGACACTCTTCAGGCATTGTCTTGTAACATCCCATTAAGCTGACAACTTTAATTTCCGATTATCCATCATATAATGACCAATTAAGGATAATAATTCTAGTTAGATATTGTAGTTAATAAACACAATCTATGCTCAAAGCGCTTTGATACCATAACCGAGATAAAACGGTTAAATTGTCAACTACTCTAAAAAAAAAGGTTACATATAATGACCAATTAACGATAATAATTCTAGTTAGAATGTGGAGTTAATAAACAAAATGTATGCTCAAAGCGCTTTGATACCATAACCGAGATAAAACAATTACATTGTCAACTACTCTAAAAAGAAAAAAAAAGGTTTCACCATGTTGATCTTATTGAACAGAACGTAGCATGCTGTCGGAACTCAATAGAGGACGGTCTCCAAGTTCAAGGTCCATGGACCCCAAAAAATGCTCCAATCTCTAACGTTTGAATACACAAACACAACTAGTAGCAATGAGCCAGAGTAACGAAAATAAATTCTGATTGACTTATTCGGTGATCTTTTTATTAAGTCCGAGAGCATTTCACTATCGTCACTATACGACTTCCCCCCCCCCCTTAACACACACGCGCACACATACGCACACACATACACACACACCAGAAAGCTAACTCTTAATTTCTTAACATCGAGCAGGACATACAACTTTTAATTTTCGCCTAAACATAACAAATCTTACACAGTGTGTTATTGTCACGTATTAATTTAAAATATTAAATATTTTAAAATAAACTATGCCAAGCACGGGACTGCAGATTACAAAGTCAGAAACGACAGCAATGATTCAATGCCTTCTGACCTAACCAAATCTACAGGGACATCCCTACCTACCACTACAAGTCCAAAAGCGTTTTAGAATTAGTCTTTTTTCCACAGGTGTTCTATACCAGATTGTGCTACAATTGCTTTGGTTAAACCAAGTGTCAAAAACAAGGTAAAAAAAGGTCGCCATCTAGAACCTTCAGACGAAATGTTAACTTCGTAGAGATAAGACGTACTTAAGTTGTTTGAGTTAGAATTTTTAGAGATCAGTCTTGTATTTGTATTAAATCTAATAGTCAATTTGAATAGTTTATTATTTTATATTTTATTATTGAACTTTGAAACAAAGTTATTGTCTGATAAAGTTCTATTTCTGTACATAGTGATTCCAAAATATGAATTAAAATTCAGATTTTGAATTGAAAAGGATCTTCATTTATTGAATCTCTAAGATAGTATTTAGATCTAGAAATATACATCTATAGAATCCTCGGCATCACGGTTACAAGGTATCAGCACCCCTGGCGAATTCGGCAAAGATCAGCAACGAGTTGAACTAACAAGAGAGAAACTTGCAATGACAGTCAAGTTCATTAATTGTTATATCTTGAACCGTGATAGTTATGTTTCGTGGCCTAGTGCTGTGTTGATCTGCGCTCGTATGCTGGATGATCTAAGTTGACCCGTAGAGGCGCCGGGCCAGTGGGGGCATGCTATTAGGATGGAATAATAGTGTGAATGAACATGTCTTAGTTCAAAGCAGCGAAAACGTGCTAGAGTTTTCAGTGATGTTTGAGAATAAACTAAAGAACTAGCAGACGACACTTCCGTACTCTACTTGCCAGGAATGATGGGAAGAGACGAGGAAATCATATCATTACACTGAAAAAAATTTTTTTTTTTATTATTGCGAGTTTTTTCTTTTTTAAAATCCCTGCACTCATTAATTACATTTTAATCAGTTATCCCACATAGTTGTTGTTTTTTTATCAATGTGCTATTTATTCTCTTTTTCATTTGATCAAGTCTCAGAAGTGAATCATTAGCGGCCTTTGAGGTCTTGTTACAAATTACGTACAAATGTTTAACATCTCTTTATTGATGTAGTAATTATTTCCCTTCATCTATATTTAGATCAAGACTTACTGTCTTTTTACTCAATAAGAACTACTCATTGGATCTTGTTAACATAATGAAGTGAAGAGAGTAGACCTTTTGTGATTCTGTTACGTTTTTTTAAAGGGGAACTCACCAAACACAGAAACACACACACAAACACACACACACGTATAAAGCATTTGTTGTACTTCCTTCGCTTTCTCGTTTATTCGTCCGGAGTTTTGTTTTTGTCCTTCTATCCATGAAATCACATCCGGTGTGTACTTTGGGAGCTTCTCTCATAGTCCAAAGCATTATCATTGGACTTGATTTCTGTTGATCTTCATCCTACTTGCTCATGAACAATCTCAGATAAATACAGCTATTAGGAGTCATCTTCAAACTCGAGTTCCAAAGAGAGAGAGAGAGAGAGAGAGATTCAGTTCTTTTAGCAGAGGGCGTAAATGAACTTCAAAATAATAAAAAAAACGGTGAGTTTCGAATTTTGTTCAATAAACGAACTTCTGATTACAGCATTAAAGAAAATGACGGGGTGGGAAATGAGATCTGCTGGCACTAGTTACGTGTTTTACCAGACAAAACAAAACATTGTTCTTTTATTGAAGTGTACTCAATGAACTGAAACCTTCAAGCACTCCACATTTACTTTTGTTATTAGTCACAACGCTGATACAATGTTCATTGTACATGTATAATAATGTATATCTAGCGAGAATATTTTCATGTTTTTGATACAATTATATTCTGAGATAACCTGCAAATCTATCTTCCTGTTTAGCCTGCACTTCTGTCTACTGTGTTTTCCTATGTGAATATCATGTGATTTCCATAATTACATTTTACACGTTTGTTAAATTCTTATTAATGACAACTGAAACTGTTGACAAAGTGTTCCGTTTTATTTACACTTACTAACATATGTTCGATAAGTATTACTGTAGAGTCTCGCCTACATTACTAAAAAAACAACAACTTTTAAGTACTGACAAAAGACGACTACCTGGTCGCGCAGTATGCCCTCTGAAAGGTTGTCTCGAAGGTCCCGAGTCCCGCCTTCTCCCCATCGTCCATCGGGAGGTTTGGACAAGGAGGTAATAATATTCGTTTCGGAAAGAACATCCGACCCATTTAAAACAAAACAAAACAGGCTTAGATCAGAATTATCTAAAGATCTATTTTTAAAGTAAGAACGTTGTGCCAATCTAACAAATAATGTCAAGTTTATTCTTTACGTATGTACCAATTTATTATCCCAAAAATTTACCAAATTAAATCTCAAAAATGTTGTTACAGTCCATTATGCACAAATGTATTTGTTGTGTTTAAAGGCATTCCAAAGATTAAACCAAAAAAGAGGCAAAGAAAAGAGGCCTAGGGCCCAAGGATTCCTATGATGAAAAAGCTAAAATGGAATAGCGCAAACGCTGAGGTTTCCTTAAAAAAAAACACTTTAAAGTACTTACTTTGGTTAAAATAAACATGTGTACAGCTCATATTGTAGTTTTCTAATGATCGAAACTGTCACGAAAACGTCTAGCAATGTCTCCACATCTAATCTAAGAACGTATATACTCCATAGTATTGGCTTAATTTCTTTATAAACTTCTCAGCTTTTATTTGTTCAAAATCGTCATTGAAATCGGTATATCTAGTCTCACGACAAAACTACCACAACTGTGGAACTGATTAAAATTCAACATCTACTCTAATAATCTGTGATTCATATTTCATATGAGAAGATTAAGATTAGAACTTTTACCACAAACCCAATAAACAATTTATATTTCGTTGTTCACTATTCCGTCCTTTCAAATAAACACTGACCCATTCTCGATAGTCATCAATTTAATCCATTTTTTTTTTTTTTTACTAGCAAGAAACGATAAGGGGACACTACTCAAGCTACTAAAAAAATACGAAAATTCTCATAAAACTATTAGGAGGATATTCTGAGTGGTGGTCGTGATGTAGTGGAAAGTTTCAAAAGAAATTGGTCTGTTAAAAAAAACACTTTACCCTTTTACAAAGCTTATATCAACTCACTCTGTCAGTTGATAAAAAGTTTGAACACGTTATTTCTCCCATACCCATTCTCGGATCAAATTGAAACTTTGCAAAATATTCATTGGCTTAGAAAAAAAAATGCATCCAGAGTAAAACGAGATTAACCGTATGTACGATAATTAATTATTTTGTCTGATGCCGACAATGGAAATAAATCTTTCAGTATTGACAGATATTGCTAAATATGCAAGGCTTGGTCCCATTATATAATTGTTCACATTATTTCTCCCACACCCATTCTCCGTTCAAGTTGAAAGTTTAAACAATTATTCAATTGAATCAACTAAGAACACTAACGAATTAGTCAATCAATTAGTTGTAATAAACTATTTTGTTTGGTATCGAATACGGGAAATAACTTCTTCATTATTTAGAGATATAGTTGTAAGTGCGGAATTCATTCTTATATAAGCTTCCTTTTTTTTAAAAAAAGGATTTTTTTTTTACTTTTTTACCATTTAAATACACGCGTGTAAATTTAAAATTTGGAGTTGGCCTACATAGTTTGTAACATGCATTCAAATATCCGCCTGTCTCTTCGCATAGCTGAGATGTACTAACTGAAAGCAAATATACCGCGGTCTTATATGTCTCATAAACAATAAATAAAAACCTTTCATACAAGTGTGTGTGTGTGTATTGTGCACATATAAGTGATCCCAAGGTGGATAAAGAGAACGCTTCAGGAAGACCTTCAAAGCGTCTCTGAAAGCCTTCAACATAGACTCTGCACTGCAACATGATAAGTCATCGTGGCATCGTGTTGTTAAAACTGGCTCTAAATCGCAGATAACAAGAGAACAGCGCTGGCTAAAGAAAATTGCCAGAGAAACTGACACAAGCTTAAGCTAGAATAACCAGCACAGGGTACAGCCGAACTTTCCGGGCCCAAATAGGTCTTACCAGTCCGATAAGGATAACAAATCCCCTCAGTCCACTGGATGAATAAAGTTGTCATCATGGAATCCCGATGGACGAACTATAATTGTCACTACTAAAAGTATCAGACACTATCAGACTTTGTTTTGATTAAACTCTGACATCCTCTAGACTCTAGAGCTTGTATCTTGTATCTGATCAATCGTGCACATTGACAACAAACAAATAGACCATATTTTTTCTTTGATCATAACAGTAGTCTGTTAAAAGAGTTATACATTTGACATAGTAACAGTTGTCTGCTAAGAAAATTAAAAGCCAAGGTGTATGCATGTTGGTATTGTTAAATAAACAATATATTTATATTTATATTTCTACATTAATGTACATGCATAGTTACTTTACATAATCCAAGAAGCCCTTTTCACATCCTGACCAAACGCCGTGTAGCGGAATCAGGGAAATGTAATCGTGACCACTACGCATAATGTTTGTTTCTTAAGTTATTTCCCTTATAGCAAAAAAACTAAGACAAGACATTGATAAAGAGTTCTCGTTCTTGAATATGTCCAGTCCAAGTGAACATCCGACAAGGTTTTTGTTATTTTTCAATGAATAATTCTTTTCTTTTTCTCAGAAAGATAGAATAATATTCACAAATGATTTCTCCGAGCTTATATTGTACAATTTTTTCTTTGTAGTTCCATGATTCAATTTAGGGTGGAAATTTGAAATAGAAATGATAAAACAACGTCTAGTTCATTCAACATTTCAGACTCTCAGTTCCATAGTCAGCTCTCATAGGTATCATAACAAAATACATAGTTCACTTTGCTTTTATAATCATTTACTGGAGTCCGTTTTTATCATTATTTCCAGTATTATTTCACTTTATCTTCCAATACATAATAAAGTTAAAGCCACCAAGTTGCATTTACAAGTTGATCAAATTAAATCAAGACATGAGCTTTAAAATTCTTCAATGTCCGATTCCGCAGACCTAATTTATTGTACTATGGCCTATCCAGGTTTTGGATGGCTGCCTGGTCGTGCGGTTTGCGCGCTGGACTGTCGTTCGGATTTATCGATGGTCGAGGGTTCAAATCCTGCCAGCTCCCATCCCCCGTCGTCCTGCGGGAGGTTTGGACTAGGAAGTAAACTATCTTCAACTCTGAAGGAACATCCGAAACATGTAAAACATTTTATCTATAACTATCAAGATTATCTGGAACTAGAATGAATCTATTTTCTAAAGGAACATTATAAGAGAGTTCTTAAAACTAAGATATTGTGAAGTTCAAAACATGATTTATAGCTAGAAAACCTGACTTGTTGATAGAAAAAAAGACAGATATTTTAATATTGAGTTTAGGGGATGAATTATTTGCTTGACTATTAGTCAGTGTCCTTTTAAAATTTTAAAATTATGTTTGGAATTGAAATATGTAGCGCAGTCTGAGGCAAAAGGGGCTCATTAACCTTAGCTGGCTACCCACCTTGTGGAAGGAAAACTCTGAATCCAAACCTCTGTTGCCTTGTAGCTAAAATCAAACGTGTGAAAGGCTTCGAAAGTCAGCCCTTAGAAAAAATCAGAAACATGTGACCCTTAGCAGAATGCAGAACATAGTGCTAGAACCTGGCAAAGCTTGCGACGCCGTTGACCACAGATGTACAGATAATGTAATGAAATGTAGACCACCTGTATCTGATGCAGCTAAAAATGGACATATGAGTGGTCTTCATGTTGTGTGTGTGTGTGTGTGATTGGCTCAACGTGTTACGTGAAAATATATGATAGTATATTTCAATTTAATGAACATAATAGCAAGTAGTGTCAGTGATTCATATAGAACGAGACAAAACAACTAGAAAGAGAAGAGAGTTGATTGTTTCATAATTATAAAAGCCAATTTAAATAAAACGAATCCAGAAGTTTATATTTAGAGTGATTGATGGACAGACGGACAGACAACATAATTACTTCTGACGTTTTTGTTTTTCTTTTCTCTAGAGTTTAGTGGTTAGCATCTCCTCCACTAGGTGCCTATGTCACTAATCCAAACAAAACCTCTTACCTGAGTACATTGTCTGTAGCGGAACATGCTTGAGAGAGTTCCGTGTGACAGTGGGGGAGTTGCTTGCTTCTATATTTGTGCGCCGAGTTGACAAGGTCACGCTAACCTTTAAGCCAAGCAATAAATCAGCTCGTTTTTTATTATCTGGCATTTAGACATGACCTTGACCTTGATGTACCGCCATTTTAGAGCTCAGAAAAAAAAAAACGCTCAGAAATGTTGATATGTTGTTGTCTAGGCAACGTGAAAATGTCAGAATAAAAAAAGAAAAAAGATAATTGTTCGACTGTAGTCTTGGTATTACATTTAGTATATTAGCATTTGATTGGATGTTATCCTTATAATTTTGTTTATTTAATAGTACATGTCAATTTGTTACTATTCACTAGACAACAAACGAAATTCAGCACTATGGGTTCATGGAAATAAAATAAAAAGATTAGCGGGCAGACTATTTGAAGGATGGCTGCCTGGTCGTGCGGTTTGATCGCTGGACTGTCGTTCGGATTTATCGACGGTCGAGAGTTCAAACCCAGCCCGCTCCCATCCCCCGTCGTCCTGCGGGAGGTTTGGACTAGGAAGTAAACTATCTTCAACTCTGAAGGAACATCCGAAACATATAAAGCATTTTACAGATAAGATAATTTTATTGGTCCAAATGGAAATTCAGTTTGACTACAATTGTCCACGTCAGCATTAGTACTGTAACACATACACATGTAGATGTAAACACAAACCATATGCACATATGAAACACACACACACGACCAGCGCCTTATGAATCAGACTTCTATGTACTTCTCGGTGACCACAAGTGACCTTGAAACACCCTTACTGAAAGTGGGATAAAGGAGTTTTTTTTAAAAATATTTCTGTTCTAGCCTTAATGAAAAGTAGCCGACCACTTGGTCCAGATCTGATGTCACTGTGGTGCAAATTATCTTAAGAATTTTGTGTTTTAGAAAGACATCCTTCATGAAAAAGTTCTTCATAATGATACAAGACTCAAAATGAATACATATATACTTAAATAAAAGTAAAAAAAAAACATAAAAACTTTCAGACCTTGAAATCTAGGGCAGGCGATGTAAAGCATGTTTCTGGGGCCAGCGGTTTGACTTCCTATATAAATAAATATTGAAGCGTATTCTCTCAAATTCAGGATGGACGCTCTCTGAGATAGAAAGATAAAAACCTCATGGAATCATTTTGTCAAGGAACATGGATCCAAACCTTTAGCCCAACGCTGTCCTGGGTTAGACATCCCACACAAACAATCAATAGTTGAAACTTATATTTGACATCCTAAAATTGATACAAAAGTTTGATTTTCCTTACACAAGATTTTAAATTTGTAGAGCCCAATTTCTTTTTAAATTTTAAATTATACGTAGATAGCAAAGTCTATTTGATTCTTGTTTATGTCCTGCCTACGAAACTAAGATTAAAAAGAAACTCGACTCTCTAGGCTGATTATTTGATATATTCATGTCTCATGTGATATGAGATGATATAAGTGGCTGTGGGTGTATGCTTGTGTGTGTGTGTGTGTGTGTGCCTGTAAGGTGTTGTTGTATCCTCCTATATTCAGTAAAGAGCAGTAAAAAAACAACAACTACAAGAAACAGACAACAAACTGATGACTGACAGGGAAATAAAGTTTTGAAGGATGGAAGTACAAGAACACGTAAAATGAGTTTGTAATGAAAGAGTTCTTGTGACCTTTGCAACACATTCATTGTTAGGGAGTGGTTTTTTTATTCAGATTCTGCCGCCGTGAACTTTGACCTTTACCGTGCCGTCATGTATTAGCTGTGCGTCAATTTTTTTATATTTATGATTACAATGCTGAAGAATTTTATAGGCCAGTTCCAATATGGGCAATCTGCTTAGCGGGCAAACTGTATCCGAAGATCTGCTTAGCGGGCAGACTGTATCAGAAGATCTGCTTAGCGGACAGACTATTTGAAGATCTGCTTAGTGGGTAGACTGTATCTGAAGATCTGCTTAGCGGGCAGACTGTATCTGAAGATCTGCTTAGCGGGCATACTGTCTCTAAAGATCTGCTTAGCGGGCAGACTGTCTCTACAGATCTGCTTAGCGGGCAGACTATTTGAAGATCTGTTTAGCGGGCAGACTATTTGAAGATCTGTTTAGCGGGCAGACTATTTGAAGATCTATTTAGCGGGCAGACTATTTGAAGATCTGCTTAGCGTCAGACTGTCTCTGAAGATCTACTTAGCGGGCAGACTGTCTCTGAAGATCTACTTAGCGGGCAGACTGTCTCTGAAGATCTACTTAGCGGGCAGACTATTTGAAGATCTACTTGTCAATGTTGTTGAAGCTATCTATTCAGAATGTTATAAGGGCTCAATACATCAAAAAGAAGAAAATCAATTTTGATGGGTAGCAGTTTAGTTTATAATAGTAGCAGTTTAGTGTATAACCGAAAGAATAGATTAAGTTTATGAATTAACAATAAAGCAGTAGACTTTAGACCTACAGTAACTAATAGAGTTTTTCATTTTAAATTAATGCATTGGTTTGCAATGCATAGGAAATACAATGTGCTTCACTGTTAATTGAGTGTTAGTTTGACCATAGACTATAATATATAGTCTTTGGTTTAACCAATGCTTTTATTTTGGTCATCTTGACAAGAGAGTATTATATGTATTAACTAGCTGATACCCCTGCTCCGCCACGGTTGAAATAGTTTATTTTGCCTGGAACGCTTTCTAAAGCTCCTTAACCCATGAATAAAATGGCCCGCATTACAACTCTCAATCACCCCCAACACATTTTTCTGGTCCTCGAATTCTATGTCCTTTCTTTTACTTTTTTATCCTACAAACGAATAGCCCGTAACCCGATAATAAAGAGTATGCACAAACAATTCAGTTCTTAGTAAGTTGTAGATTACCATCTCCCTGCACAATAATGGGCCCCTCCCACATATACACACGACAGTTTGAAAGAAGAAACATCTCACTATTTGCAACTTATTTCACTATTTGCAACTTATTTCACTATTTGCAACTTATTTCACTATTTGCAACTTATTTCACTATTTGCAACTTATTTCACTATTTGCAACTTATTTCACTATTTGCAACTTATTTCACTATTTGCAACTTATTTCACTATTTGCAACTTATTTCACTATTTACATGTTTATTTTTATTTTGTCAGTCATAATTATAAACCCAATAAAAATTAAAAAACTACAAAAAAAAAAAAAACAGTACACACACACACACCCTTTTAATAGGCCATTATATTCAATGTGACAATTTTTAGGTTTTAGGAACTTTTGCCTTACAATAGAGGCATACTTGTAGATCTAGATTTAGATGTCCATCACGTACAGTCTCTTAATTAAACGAAAGAAAGTTACACACCAAAAAGTGTTCATAAGTCTATAAGCGTCTTTAGTGGCGTTTGGCTTTCGAATCTGGGGTCCTGGGATCGAATTCCAGTGGAGAATGGGATTTTAAATTTCGGGAATTTTAGGTCGCTCCTGAGTCCACCCAATTCTAATGTGACCTTTAGTTGGGGAAGTAAAGGTGATTGGTCTTTATGCCAACCATGCTCGTTAACCTTTGGTCAAAGAAACAGATAATCTTAACATCATCTTCCTTATAGATCGCAAGATGGGAACTTTCTACTTTTACTTTAGACATCAAAATGTCGGTTGTCAAATACATTGATTGTAAAAAATTGCGAATAAAAAATCATTTTTTGGTAAATGTAACCGCTGCGGTTTTGATCTTTAAAATGGCCAAGTCATCCTAGCCTTAAAATTAAGAACGAATAGGTTACACTTTCGTATTTTATCGCCTACGAGAAATTGTGATAATAATTATGAGTGCTAAGGACCAAGAATTATATGTAGTAGATAGTGTGGCGAACCTAGGCAAGTGACTCTGTGACAGGAAGTCAAGGGAAATATCCTTGTTTATTTACATAATAAAATGGTGACAAGATGATGAAACACACACACGCATACACACATACGCGCGCGCACACGCACACACAAACACACACGCACACCAGTCTTCCGATATTTCGTTCGGCTTTGTCAGACAGTTCTCTGCATGTCAGTAGTTCAGCCATCTCAGCTGTTATAATTAGCCAGCAATATCTCATGAATGTTGTCACATGCTGTTACACTGCAATGACTTATATACATCTAAGTCTTCCACTCGTAATGAACAACTTCCCAAATTTAAGTGACACTCGCTTTCTGAACTTCTTGACAATGGAACCTTTTATAACTGTTACCTAAACGCTCTTGTCTCTTTCTCTCGATCTCTCTTACTGCCTTGTACTTAATTCTGTTATGTATGTATTATTGAGTTTGGATTGGCCTCTTTAGTCTCTTGAAAAGCTGCAAAAGGAAAAGATCGTCTCTCAGGACATAAAATTACGTAGTGCGTTTGGGAATACAGATGTGCAGTCCACAGGGTCGTAACAATACTTTATATGCAAAATATGAATTTTTTTTTCTTTAATAAACGATTAGAATAGAAAGTCCCCCCAACAGTAGACCTATAGAAAACCACTGTTCACGTCTTAACGTTTTACATTGCTTCTTTCGCTTAAAACTATTGGGCTATTATAGGCTTGGAAAAAAGTCTTTGCAGTGTAACTTCTAAAATGGTTACTTTCTGACATTTAATATTGCAATTAATATATTCATTTTGGCTCTGAGACATGGACACTTTACAGAAAACAACTAAGACTTCTTGAGTGCTTTCACCAAATATGCTTGCTCTCCATCATGGACATACGGTGGCAGGACCGCACTACAAACAGCGAATTCCTTGCCAAGGCGGGTATAGACAGAATATAGGGACTTCTTATGGTCCGACAGTTGCACTGCCTAGGGCACGTATCCCGTATGGGAGACGAACGTATGCCAAATTCAGTCTTTTTTTTGTGAGCTAAAAGGTTGTCGACGTAACAGAGACGCCCCACGGAAACGCTTAAAAAAACAGCTTAGGCGTCAACTTTCCTTGGCTGACATAGAAGAGAGCACCTGGTTGTATGTGGCCTCCGAACGAGATAGCTGGGGGTCACGATACATATTTAAGACCAAAAGAAAATCTGCTGCCGAGGACAAACGCCTACCATGAAAAGAAAATCTAAATCGACCACCTGCGAACAATGGTTACGCTTGCCCTAGTGGCAAAATATGTAGGTCACAGCTGAGGTTGCGCAGCCATGGGAAATACTGCATTCCTCACTAATCTTCGTTCTCGAAGACAAGCCTTATTATTATGGCTTTACTAAGAATCATCAAGTGATGCAAAATAACTACGTTATAGTGTAAAACGTGCACCTAGTAACAAAGTAAAATCGCGCATTTTTTCTTAAGAGACTTAAAAACATCGCGTTAGTATTCTAAAGAAGCGTTATTATGAGGCATCTCTGTTACTCCAACAACCTTTCAGCTTACTAAAAAAAAAAGATTGCCAAAAATATATTCGTCCCCCTTACGGAATAAGTGCCCTGCAAAGGGTGACTGTCGGATTATAAGAAGTTCATACCATTTTGCAAGAATATCGCTGTTTGTATTGCGGTCTTTGGTGAAGTCGTTTAAGAAGTCTTAGTTGCTTTCTATAAAGTACTCAGGTCTCAGATCCACATAGAGGGGTTGAGAGAATCACTGGTTGACACTGATTTTTGTAGACAGGCGGAGCGATTTATTTCGCCACACTCTCGCTTGGAGGCGTCAACTATCCCTGATCACATATCAACCTCTCTTTAAAGCAATTCGTCATTTGATACTATACTTCCCAGATAATGTGAAGTTATCTACCACTTTAAGAGATGTCTATGCGCGGTGATCTTTGGGCTGAGTAGATTTTATTGGGTGACTTCTGGAACATGACTTCTGTTTAACCGAGGTTTATAGGTTAACCAAAAAAAGCAGCAGCGTGATGAAAATTCGTTGTCTGCGAGCTGGATATCATCAGGGCCAGACTTAGGCCTATGCTGCCGCAGTGGACCCCGAAAGTTCAAAAGACCCGCGCTAATTCTAGGTGTAAAGTATTAAATTAAACCATTATAATTTATTATAGGGTTCCCGTGGTCTCCTTGTTTTCACGGAGCTCCTGGAAATCTCTTGAAACTCATAAAAATGTCCTTAAAAAGACAAAATTATCATTTTGGGGTGTCAATCAATATGGTAAACGCCAGTCCTACGCGTGATATGAAAAAAAAAAACGGCTTTCAGCTTTCATTTAATAAATATGTAATGCAAATACGAGTTTATTTTCTAATACAAAATCTTTATTTTCACTTATTTTCCTTATCCCTACCCTTACTGGTCCGCGCGCAATTCATTTCACATAGGGCTTCGCAAATGTTAGGGCCGGCCCTGGTTGTGCAAGTAAGGCATAGATAAGCTGTGCTATGACCATTTCCGTGTTTTGGTATGGGACAGTAGACTTCGAAGCTTAAACACATTGCAATAATTCACCAGCAAAATAACAAAGTAAAAGCTACCTATGGGTGTACGCAGTTAAAGTTTAAACAATTTATAAAGCCTACATACATACATAATGATATTTAATTTCATTATTTTTCTTCCATGGTTTCATAATGGATCAATGTACAATAAGATGGTGCGCAAATTACGCCAATTGAATCATTAAAACTTTTTCTTGTTTGCGAAGAAAAGTTTTAGTGTACTGTTGTGAGCCTAGTGACGTAAGCGGTGTCAAGTTTTTTTTCCCGTTGACGTCATATAGAAGATTTCATTCATAAAACATTCTAGCAAAATTAATTTTTAGATAATGAGCCATTTTCAAACCGATATAACGGTCGATTTCGAGTTTTCCCGATGTGGCCAATGAGTTGAGAATTTTTTCTCACTATTATGCACATACCGTAAAATTTTACAGAAAATCGTTAGAGCCGTTTTCGAAATAAAATTTATATATATATATATATATATATATATAATATCAGATGGCCGAGCCTCGCTCGGTTAAATAACTTCCTAAGAAAGGTTATATGCCCAAAGTCATTTTGGGAACATTTTTGTAGTTACGAAAATGAACGATCTGATGAGTTGCTTTAGTGTTCTGTTAGTTTTAAATGTAATTGTACATGGCAATTAAATATAAAGTCTCTTAAGTCCTCCTATAGTCTAGACTCTAGACAAACTATCCATTTTTTTGCGTAAAACTATTGTAGGCCTACTATTATTGGCTTGTAAGAAATTCTTTGCAGTGTAACTTCTTAGATGGTTACGTTCAGACATTTAAATATGGAATTAGTATATTCATTATGGCTTTGGTACGAAACATCAAGTGACGCAAATCTCTATGTTATAGAGTAAAACAGGCCCTTTGTGACAAAGTAAAATGGCGCATTTTTTCTTAATAGACTTAAATCGTTGCATTAGTTCTCTAAAGAAACGTTTCCGTGAGACACCTCCTCTGTTACTTCCCACATACCGGATACGTGTCCTGCCCAGCCCGACTGTCGGACTATCAGAAGTTCATACCATTTGCCATCCATTTATCCAAGTGGTGCTACAACCCGTGGAGGGATATGGCCTGCTTTTACACATCCTTCCATTCAGAACTCTCCTGGGCCTTTCGTCACCACGCCCTAACCCCAAGCTTTTTACCGAGGTTTATAGCTAAATCAAAAGAGGCTGCAGCGTACGCAAACTCGTTGACCGCTAGCTAGATATCATGCTCAGTGTCAGCTAGTAAGGCATAGAGAAGCTGTGCTATGACCATTTCCTTTGTTTTAGTTCGGGACAGTAGACACCGAAGCATGAACACATGGTAATAATTTACCAGCAAAATAATAATAATTTTAGGGCTTGTCTTCGAGTCCGAAGATTAATAAGGATTGCAGTATTTCCCGTGGATACGCAGCCCCAGATGTGACCTACATATTTTGCCACTACCAGGGCAAGCAAAACCATTGTTCGCAGGTGGTCGATTAAGATTTTCTTTTTGTCTCAAAGGTGTATCCGTGGCTTTTGTATAGAGGGATTCTTTAAGTCCGACAGTTATGCTGGACAGAGCAGTATCCTGTATGCCAAAAGCAGTCTTTTTTGGTGAGCTAAAAAAGTGGTCGACGTAACACCGAAACGCTTAAAATACCAGCTAAGGCGCCAACGTGCCTTTGCTGACATAGAAGAGAGCACCTGGTTGCATGCGGCCTCAGAACGAGACAGCTGGAGGTCACCAGCAAAATAAAAAACAAAGTAAAAGGTATCTACACCGCTCTACGCAATTTAAGTGTAAACAATTTATTAAACACTTAAAACACAAATAACTAATCATACATCGGCACATTTAATTTCATTACTTTTCTTTCATAGTTCTATAATAAATCAATCTACAGTAAGATGGTGCGCAAATGTTTCATTAGGTCTCTTGATTCTTTAAAACTCGTTCTTGTTTGCAAAGAAATATTTGAGTGTACTGCGATAAGCCTAGTGACGTAAGCAGCGTTTTTCACGTTTACGTCATGGAAAATTTTCATTTATAAAACATTCTAGCCAAAATTAATTTTTCGATAATGAGACATTTTCAAACCGATATAACGGTCGACCTCGAGTTTTCCCGATGTGGCCAATGAGTTGATAATTTTTTTCTCACTATTATGCACATACCTTGAAATTTTAAAGAAAATCGTTAGAGCCGTTTTCGAAATAAAATTTCTCTCTATATATAAATATATATATATACATACATACATACGAAGATTTCACGCTTAAGAGTATAGGATATCGAATAAGGGAAATAACGTGTACTTTATTGATAGATATAGTTTTATGGGCAGAGTTCTTCCCCTTTAGATAAGCTTTGTATTGTTTTTTAAAGGATTTTTAAAATTTTTACTAGTTTTATTTTTCTTTCTCATAATTATAGGCCTAAAGTGATGGGCTCATACACACAAAAAAAAGCTCACGGGTTTCGTCAAATCTAAATCCGTCACTGTTAACACCAAGCCCAGTGTTTCCTTCAGAGCCGTTAGGTTTGAGTTGATGACGGGCATGCTCGTTAGCCAGTGGAGAGCACATACACACCCCACGAATACACACGGAAGCACACATACACACACAAGGAATCACTTACATACACACACGGAATCACACATACACTCACAGAATCATTTTAGCACACACTCGCTTTGCCACTATGACACTATTAAGAACCAGGACACAAAGTTCCAGAGTGTGTTTGTAAGTGTGAGTGTGTGTTTGTAAGTGTGAGTGTGTGTGTGTAAGTATGTGTAAGTGTGTGTGTGTGTTAGGACTTAAGTGCGTGACAAGAACGTGCGTGTGAGCAGATGTCTTGACAAACTGGACACTTTTGTTCGCTTCTGATTGAGTGGACTGTTAGTGTGGTCAGTGCACAAGAAACATAAAAGGGGGGGGGGGGCGAAGGGGAAGGGCTTTGGAAACTGTTCGACTCTCCTGGGTGTCACTTTAATAGTTCCTCAGTTGGAGTTCAATATATTTAACTCGTCGATTATAAGGCAGAAAAGAAAATTAAATAAATGGCCTTTTTTTTTTCTCTCAGCCCATCTCTTTATTTCTTTCTCTCTCCATTTCTTGTTCTCTCTTTCTCGTTCTCTCTTTCTCGTTCTCTCTTTCTCGTTCTCTCTTTCTCGTTCTCTCTTTCTCGTTCTCTCTTTCTCGTTCTCTCTATATTTTTCGTTCTCTCTCTTTCTTTTTCTCTCTCTCTTATTATACATTTTTTCTCTTCCCTTTTATTTTTTTTAACCCTCTCTATTTTTTTTTTCTTCACTTCTTTCCACCTCTCCATATTATCTCTCATATGACGTAACACAATCTTCTGTCTGTCTGTGACTCTGTGACTGGATTTGTTTTCCTTATAAACAGTCGATGTTTTTTTATGTGTGAGTGTTTTGTTGTCCTTGATCGAAATATTAAAAAAAAAATTTTTTATAGTAGCAACACTTTGTTCTAATGTTTGAAGCAAGGATAGAACGAGCAAGGGGATCTACTAGCTAGACATAGTGCATCTTTGGTTACTAGACACCATACATAATACATCGTTACAATGGTGACACAAGGTTGCAGGGAGCACGGGTTTCTATGGAAACAAAGGTTGTAAACATTTAATTAAAAAGTTAAACTGATTTTTGTCCACGTTGAAAAAGTAAGAAAACGAAGACACAAGTTAAAATACATTTTAAAATTAAATTAATTAAAAAATGAAAAAGTAACAAACTGAAGTGCTTTATTATGAAACCTTTTATTTTCATTTTGGGGAAATAAAATTGATCCTCATTGTTTTCACCACTGCTAAATGTTCTGGTGGCCCATATAAAAAGAGTTTATCCGCTATCCAGCTTCTAGTCTTGAAATGTTGTTATCCAGCTTCTAGTCTTGAAATGTTGTTATCCAGCTTCTAGTCTTGAAATGTTGTTATCCAGCTTCTAGTCTTGAAATGTTATCCAGCTTCTAGACATAAAATGTTGTTATCCAGCTTCTAGTCTAACCCTCAGTGAAAACAATAAATGTGTAAATATATCAACCGAATGTTCAAATTTTTTATTAATTAATTTTGTGTATTTATTTTTAACGTTAATATCTGTCAGAAAATGCCTAATAAAAGAAAAAAACAACTAACAAGGATCTATCCATAGACCTTTATATAGGTCTGTGGATCTGTATTATCTTTTTCTCGAGAAGGCAGGTTTCAATATTTTCAGCATCAGTATCAGGATCTATGAACAAGCCTAACCCTAGATTCGCAAATACAAAAAGAAATTACGTGTACGTATAGAAAGTGTTACCGATAGTATCGTAATGTTAGACCGACTGGGTATGGAGATTTATTAAGTTTATTATTATTACATTGCTATAGATCAGGCATGTCAAACTCGTTAAGGTGTATGGGCCGCATAAAATCTTATTATGGCCTGAGGGGCCGCAGCCAAAAATCGGGTTGCAAAACAGCCTACTAGTTTTATGTAAATTAGAAACAATACAATAGAATACAAAAATTAATGGCATACCTGTCCCTTAGTTAGCTAAATTTGTAGTACGATTTAATAATTACAAATTACTATGATTACGCATTTTGTTCTTTGTCTGTTGCTTGACATCTTTCTGGGCTACAAGTTTATTAATATCGGGTGGAAGTTTGTTTCTCACTGACACTATCATCACTGACGACAAATTTTGATCAGACTATCTCGAACTGTGAGGTGATTTGTAGCTTTTATTCTAGAAAAGAACTGCTTACAGAGATTAGTGCTAGCAAAAATAGCTAGAATTCTGGCTGCAAATTTCCACAATTCAATGTACCGTTTAGGTAAATAACTAAATTTTGGCGCAGCCACTTCTTTATACATCGCTTTTAACAAAGAATCTAACTGCTATTCTATCAGCTCTAGTTGCACATTAACAGCAGCATTTCCAGAAGCAAATGAAAATGGAGATAAAAACAACGAAAATTCTTGCTCGTATGAAACGTAGTCATGAAAACGGCCAGTGGAAGCATCTACTAACGATTCCAGGTGTAAGACATATTTACCAAATGTTGCAGCCGTATTGAATCTTTTTAGTTCCTGACACGTTGAGAAGGGAACAAGATTTTCTCTTCATATTTGGTTTATCCACAGTCGTAGTTTTGCTTGAAAGCACTTCACATGATCACACACAGTTGTGACACTTTAGTCTTTACTTTGAAGTTTCAAATTCAAGTCTTGCAGGGGACCAGTGAGATCAATTGCAAATGCCAAATCCTGAACCTATTCGTCAGTATGGAAATGTTCAACAGGTTCATCTTTCATGTTCAGAAACAATACAATTTCTTCACGCAATACAACAAATCTCTTTAATTCTTTATGACAAGAGAGCTAGCAAATTTCGTGTCCAATGTCATTCAGAAACATTGAAAATTGGCGATGATGAGAATAAAATTGATAGTGACAGAAACCAGTCTTATGACATGTTGGATTATAATTGCTTTGTGAGTTATGTTTCTTGGTGAATGATGCACTGAGAAGGAGCAAATTTTAAATTAGCATTAGTCTCTCTTATTGTTGCATGTAGCTTTGCATCAAAACCATTTCATAATAGTTTGTGCGCCATCCGTTGTTAGACTAGCCAGCTTTACCAAAGGTAAATTGTACTGGAATATCACCTGTTATTTCTCAAAAACACCATCGCTTGTTGTGACGTAATGCATAAAACAAGTAGCTCCTCATGTATCTCAAAATTTCTGTCACAGGCCCTTATGAATATAGCCAACTGTGCTACACCCGTTACATCAGTTGACTCATCGAGAGCCAAGGAAAATAATTCAAAATCTATTTTTTTCTTTAATTGTTCACGCGAGCTTATTGACATGTGATTTATTCTATCTGCCACAGTGTTCCTAGTTAACGCTTAATACTTTCACCTTTTCTGGACAAATTACTTCGACAGCTTTAACGATACACTCCTTCATAAAAGCCCTTTCACTAAATGATTTGCTATGGCTTGCAATTAAGTTTGAAAAATGTAGCTGGCTTTCACTGCAGACTCAATCTCGTTGTTCAGTTTAACAAATACTATTTCTTAATTCAAGTAGCTTGTCACCTTTTATTTTCCAGTGTAATAGTTTAACATTATTTTGATAATTTTTGAAGTGGCCAAGCGGGCCGCATGCAAGGTGGTCGCGGGCCGCACGCGGCCCCCGAACGCCGTGTTTGACATGCCTGCTATAGATAGTTAGATCTGACAAGGAACTTTAACTGAAAGGGAACTTACATTAATAGTATTTAAATGTATTCAATGAACTGATTATTATAAAAATATGGCTTAATTTAAATTTAAACCTTGCCTAACTGAAGTTATTGAATGATTATCTAATTGATGGTTTTGTAACGGGTCGATCTGTCATTCAATATTTCTTTTTTCATGTCTTTATTGATTTCAAGAAAGCTTTCGACAAAGTATGGCATGGGGCACTCTGGGCGACCCTGGAAAAGTACAATGTGAATCAAAACATAACCAAAGTAATCCAGTAATCTACAAGGAGGCCAATAATCAGCTGTTCTACAACAGCATTAGAGATTGGCTCAAAACCACAGTTTGCGTGAGACAAGGCTGCCTGCTTCACCAACCAACAGTACTTGCTAACAGTACTAACTATCAACTAAGAGTACCAGCTAACCATCTAACAATGGAAAGCTCACTGTGCCAGTTAGCACTAATAGCTAACAGTACCAGCTAACAATTACGACTAACACTCATGTTTAACAGTGCCAGAGTAGGTGCCAGATCTTTCCCTAGCTGTTAAACTTTGTAAACTATTTTGTTTTCAACCTATTGTAAGTTCTTGCCCTAGCTTTGACATGGATGTTGTATCGTTAACATTTGATTGGAAGCACAGCCGCATGTATTCTCTTCCATTCCACCTAATGCATAATTCACGCCTGCTAATCTGGCATCGTTCCTACCATGCAATCCCCAGGCCCGCATGCCGTTATGTTTAGCTGCTTTAAGTTGAAACGTAGTCTCGATCAATTACTTTCACAATGAGCGTATCTCAGACAGGCTGACATTGCTCTGCCCCTATTAGAACAAGCACATACACCACCATCACATACACATACACACACCATCTAAACACACACATTACCCTCACACAACTATAACAATTCCCCACAAATATATACACTAGATAAACACACTGAAAAAACGTATTACTTATATACATACATCTAGTTTGTATCTTTTCAAAAGCATGATCATTTAGAAAAATTATTTTATCGATTTTGTAGTTGAAATTGGTTTTTTGTTTTTACACATTTAAAATAAACGAAACACCTAGACACTCAAACACATATTCACAAGTTATTCATCCACTCTTTAAGTATTCTTGTGCAGATAATGCACTAACAGTCATGCTGACCTAAGCATGATGAGATGATTCTAAGCGTTAAATAAGCAGTCCGGAGAAGCGTACAGCGACCTCCAGATCTTGTCCAGGGAATCATTCAAGTATAACGGCAGACGGTATTTATCTCGTTTTCTTTGGAAAAACAAAATATTGATGGACATGTCTTCTGATGTGCAGTCTCATTAACTATGTGTGGGTGGAATATGAGTGTGTGTGTCTCTCGGCTGTATCAATGTCAGGAGCTATTAACTATGTTTGAGTGGAACATGAGTGTGTGTGTCTGTCGGCTGTATCAGAGTCAGGAGCTATTAACTATGTGTGGGTGGAATATGAGTGTGTGTGTCTGTCGGTTATATCAGTGTCAGGAGCTATTAACTATGTGTGGGTGGAATATGAGTGTGTGTGTCTATCGGCTGTATCATTGTCAGGAGCTATTAGCTATTCTTACAATTACAGATCATGCCTAAAAGATTTATTAATGACCCCAATTTTTTTTTCTAATTCATGTAGCCTGGGCCTATTGATAATTTTACGTTACCAATTTAAAAATATAACAATCGTGAAGGCAAAACAATTGAGGAGATCAATTTGATGAAACCATTAATTGATTATTGCTTTTAGGAAATTCGGTCCCATTGACTTGATCTTAATATTTATAGCTTACTTCATTTTTATATCGAATTGTTATGTGGTTTGAATTACATTTTTTTAATTTAAAAGAATTTGTTTCTCCAGCCGTTAGAATTGATAATGTGTTGAATATCTATGGTAGCAATGTATTCAAGCTTTGACTCAAAGACTTTAACGTAAAGGGAACGAATCCATTTGAAACGGACAAACCACATCCTCATTGTATGGCAGCTACGGATTCTTTAAATATATTTTATTGACAATATAATTATAGGGCTTAAATATTTATACTGACCAGATTATTTAAATATGTATACTTACCAGAGGATTTAAATATCTAAACCTACCAGATAACATAACAATCTATACCATCTATACTGACCAGATGATTTAAATCTATACTGAGCAGATAATCTGAGTATATCTGAATTGCATAAGTATGTACTAAACACAGACATATTAATTCATCTCAAGCTAAGATGAGCCATTTTACTTCTTAAGATAGTCACACGTATTTAAAAAAAAAAGTTACATCAATCGACTATTCTTGTCACGAGACTGATCTATAAGTACACTAGTAGACAAAACATTATGTGTAACACTATTTTTTAAAGTTGTATTTCAGACTCAAAGATACATTACTTCACAATCTTTTCCAATGGATATTTCATTGTACCCCTTGGGACCATGCTTACACGTGTGAGGACCACTGTCGTAATTGATAATCTTTAGCTGTTCGACATTTTGATTGATTCCTAGGAATGGAAAATTATTATTTTTTCTTTAAGTGTTGGGAAATAATGGTTTACACGCAACCGCAAACTAGGAACTGTGTCACCCAATAGCTTTGTCTAATGAAAATTGTCTCTCATTTGAATATTAGGCTATTATTCCTAATCATCTTATGATACATTCAAGAAATCATTTCTAAGCTCCAACCCAACATGCACATATGCTTTCATATGGCGGCTAGAGAAGAAATAGCAACCAATAATTTCATAAGACAATATAATTTGTTACATTGAATCCAGATTAAAATTAATGGTCGTGTACAAAAAAAAAACCTACCTACATACTTTTAAACAAGGAATGGTGGCCACTAGTATGACAAAATGGTGAACTCTTCTTTGAATGAGTAAAACGATCAAACAGAATGAATTAGAATATCTATTAGTTACCGTAACACTTTATTAAAGCAAAAAATATTAATTCATTTTATTGTAGAATTACACACTTCTTAGACACTTCATTTTTTTTTAAATATTTTCTTTTTTCCTGACAAATGCTTGTTTTTTTCTACCCTCATCCAAGGGGTAGGCTAACACTCACCCACACAAAGACACAGTGGCCATCATAGCAAACAATAACAAATCACCCCGTCTGTGTTATCATTCATGGCCAGATTTCTAGCCCTATCCTCCCCCCCCCCTCTCGTCCAACTATACAATTATTAAGTTTGCTAAAGTCAGCTGAACAAACCGGATGTGACGTAAATGTCAGAGCGATGAGCGCTATCTTAGACATTTTGGAGACCTTTTTTTTTTCTGTCCCTTGTGTATTTTATGTGAAGTCCAGAGATTATCTCTCTTTATGACTGGCTGATGAACTTATGTAAAATACTTTCCTCAGAGAACTGGACTCTGGCTATTCCAAAGTCTAGCTGGCCTTTGCAGTCATTCACAAGTCCAAGGGTTAATGATTCAAAAATGCAAAGATTTGACGAAACAGTGCAGTGCAATAACAACTTGTATTTAATCTCACAACGAAATAGAATAACTAGAAATAGCTGACTAAAAGATTACTGACATTAAAAAAAAATCATCTCTTTGCAGATCTTTATGTCTAGGACTGGTCCAAGAACAGTTAAAACTAAAACATCATGAAATCTCAATATCCTTTCTAAATAAAAACAATTTAATCTAAAAAAAACAACAACTTAACCTTATTTATTCCAACTAACAAAACTGCAACTAACACAGAAACACAGAACGTATTTGTTTAAGAACAAAATGTCACTATAAGAGACCAATAAAAAAGACCAATAGAAGAGACCAATATCAAACTTGTTTCACTTCCTAACAGTATTGTATCCGTATCTTTCATTACCAGCAAACTGTCCAGTAATGTTTTTTTTGTTTTCCATTCGGCCAAGACGTGTACACTTTGAATACTGTAGATTTTACCAGCTCAATTGATGTTTCTGATTAGAAACTTTAACGTTTTGCAACGTTTCCTATACAGAGCACCTCTACAATTGAAATCTGCTCCTCGGCGCCCTAAGTTACAATTGACTTCTTTACGCGCACAGCTCCAAGATAAATAAAGTTGTCATGTGAGTGTACGTGTAAAGGTTGCCGAATAACAACACACGTTGTTTTATCACAATAGTTCTTTCCAGAACACATATAAAGCGAATGAAAGTGCTAAAAATAGCTCAGAAGAGCCAAAGGGAGCTTAATATAAACTTAGACTTTGAGTAATGACAATCCAGATGATTCTAGATTTTTAGAGTATTTTGAGATTTCAAAGTATAGAAAAGGACAAAAATAGATGTTTGTTTATTGCACTTCAGTTCATTGCTTTATAAACGTGTCTTGTTTGGAGATGCTACTATTAAAGTATTTCTAGACAACATGAATTGGTGGAGGAGACCTAAATCAAATATGTTTGGGAACCACTGCAATAGTCCTTTGTATTTTTATTTACCTGAGTGCATTGACTTTAAACTCTCCTTTAGAGCCATTAAGATTGGAAGTGACTGATAAGAAAATATGTATTGTTTAGCTCAAAGAAAAGTACATTTATCAGCGAGTCAATGTCTTTGGATTAACGAGGTCAGACTAAATGCCAATGTCTATTGGAAGTAAGCATCAGTTTTGTGTTAGTGGATATTCCCACTACGTTCTAGACTGTCAAGAAGGAGAATGAGTTAGATGCAGACATGCTTTCGTATGCTAATGAATATTTTTCAAGCCTCTACAAAACCACTCATGAATATATATAAAAAATCCCAATGTCATGAGGAACAACTCTTGTGAATGCTGCACTTCAGCAGACGAGAATGCCAGGGGAGATAAGTGCCCTAAAAGTTTGATTTATCTCATCTCATTCCTTGCTGCGTCTGCTGATTGAGTTCCTAGACAAACTGTATTCTGTTTTTAATTATTGATTGTATTTTCTGTTCCTATGTATCAGACATTTAATCCCGTGTTTCACAGTTTAGCAGCCATATTTGATTCCATGAAATTGATTCATATTGTATGTTTGTTTTTAATAATGGGAGTCTTCTATCTCTGAGTAAGGCGAACAATTAATTAATAATCTATTCCCGAGACAACGTTCCATAAATATAGGTTTGTATTGAAAAATATGGCATCTAGTTAAGATTGCTTGACTGATCCATCATAAAATATTTTAAATTCATAGGGTCGGATTCAATTAACACATGACAACACACTCAAGATTAATAGAACAGGAACACACGCACGCACACGAAAGATAAACACACATAACTAAGGTTACTACAAGTCCAGCAAAAGAAAGACATGTCCTCCGTCCAACGGTATTGAACTAAATTGTGAAAATATTCGGCTTGAACTGTATCAATTACAGCAATGGCATATTAATCAGCAATTGTTCACATCTTCTGGTCTAAACACACAAACCTACTCATGCACTGAAGAAAATTGGATAAGCTTTTTAAAACTCGTCTGGAACCTGTTCGTAAGGAAACTATGCTACTTAGCATTCCCAGATATTGTGCAGCCATAGTGCTAACAGTTCCGCTAACGTCCAAATCTCGCTGATCAACGCACAGTAAACAAAGTGAACATGGGACTCTCTTTGACTCACTGAGAAGCTTTTGGTTTTAAACAGAAGTAAAGTAAGATAGGAAGAAAATGTCTAGCAACATGTCATTGACATTTACATTGGTAATACTGTAAGAAGTCGCTTTGTCTGTTAAAAACGTTTGTAAGTTTGTAAGCTACTTTCATTGTTAGAAACATTGTAAGGCTATGCTAAAGTTGTCCCTTTTTTTAAGATTTAGTCCACCCCCCCTTTGCAGGCGTTTAGGTGTCTGAAAATTTTACCATAACACGTGCAATAATTAGTAAGTAAAAGTTCCCCTTTCAGACCTTGTGGTCTACAGGGAAGATGGTGTAAAGGTCATCTGTTTCTGTGGCCTGCGGTTAACAAGAGTGTAACGTGGACTGGTTAGAATTTCTAAAAAAAATAATTCTGAATCACATTCTTGATATTGATGATAGTAATAGACACTTACCAAGATTGATATATTTATAAGGTTCCAACTCGAGACGAGTATCAAATACGTAGCCTTTGAGCTATGTTTATTTCTCTAAGGTACTCAACAACTGATATATTAAAAAAACAAAGCATTAACACAGGAGATATATGTAGAAACTCTAAGCTACTAGAAGCCAATTATAAATAAGCTTCCTGTTTACACTTCTCTTGCGACCCTGACGCGTACACCACTTGAAATAAACATTCATCGGTACATTATACTCGTTAGAGGAAAGGCAATGTCCCGCATATCATTGGTATCTGCCAGCTCACAGTCGATGCAACGCAGAATCGTTATTTTGCAATACATCTTGCTTTAATGTTGGGGTTTACTCTGTGCGCATTAAACGCTGCCCTATCGTCTGCAAGCGATCTTCAATGATTGCCCTTGCCCGGCCTTAGAGTCCACACAAGGTGCTAGATATCAAGGAAATTGAATTATTTGAAGCAGTTCGGGTGATAGATGTTTGACCTGGGTATCTTGACATCCCGACGATCCCAGACGACACCGAAATCAATATACGTTTTAAAATGTGTACTTTTAACTTTTCTGCAGGAGATGCCGACCCGAGATTGTGATTCAATTTATATTTTGTTCACGATTAAAAGGCAATTTAAATTGGTTGTACTTAGTAGATCGTTTCTTATAATGGACCAACATTTAGCAACATTGCCAGGGCTAAGTACATTGGTCAAACTAAGGAAGAAGACGCACTTGTATAAATCAGTCCCAGCATATGATATGAGATATATGCCGTGATGTTTTTGTCTTTGTGAGTTATGGAGCTAATTTTTCTATTCTGTTACATGGTTTCAAAAACAAACAAACCTGGGTTTGCTTAATGTTGCACACTAAGCATAAAATCGGATATTGTGTGTGAAATCTCCAGAAAGCAACAAAATAAAAAAAAATAGAATCTCACTATTGGTGCTAGTTTGTTGTTTAGTTTTGTGAGTACTGTAGCTGAGATAATAACTGTAATAATAAATGGCTCTAAATCAACACCGATAACAGTAAACTCAGGTGTACCTCAAGGAACAGTCTTGGGTCCACTACTATTTTTAATTTACATAAATGATTTACCAAATTGCATTACCTCAGGAACAAAAGTCAGATTATTTGCAGACGATTGCATAATATATAGAACAATAAAAACAAGACAAGACACAGATATTTTACAAAGAGAATTAGATGAATTACAGAAATGGGAATCAAATTGGAGCATGTCTTTCCACCCAGAAAAATGTCAGCTGTTAAGAGTAACAAAAAAACTAAAACAAATTAATTCCACTTATCTTATTCATGGCAAACCAGTAACACAGACTAAAAACGCAAAATACCTAGGTGTTATAATAAATGAAAAACTGTCATGGAATCCACATATTGATGAAACTATAAAAAAATCAAACAAAGCATTAGGATTTATTAAAAGAATTTTCTATAAATCAAATAAAAACATAAAATTAAAATGTTATTTAACCTTGGTTAGGCCAATAATAGAATATGCATCCTCCGTTTGGGACCTCTCAACTGAAGAAAACATTAAGAAACTGGAACAGACACAAAATAGAGCAGGGAGATTCATAACAAATGAATATTCACATTTGACTAGAGTAACACCTTTAATTTAGAAACCCTTCAGGACAGAAGACTCAAAAGTAAAGTAGCAATTATACATAAAACACTGAACCATAATCTTCAAATACAAAAACAAAATTTAATAAAATACTCTGAAAGACACAAAAATAAAGGCACATTCCTCGTCCCATATGCTAGGACAAATTTGTACAAATACTCCTTCTTCCCTAGTGCTATTAGAGCATGGAATGGGTTGCCTGAGCTAGCCAGGAAAACCAGTGACTTGGCAGAATTTAAGTCGTTGGTTAATTTTTTTGACTAAATGCATGACGCATAGGACGTAATCATCTTCTTTTTTGAAGTAACGTCTGTATTATATAAGAAGAAGAAGAAGATACAGTCTTACGTTCAGATGTTTTATTTGGTTTTATGTTAAAGGCTCCTTGTTATTGTATATCTGTATCTCCAATGTCATCCTCTTGGTTTAAAATAAATAATAGGTCATTGTCTCCTGACACAAAGTATTTTTTTAGAATGTTTTCTTTATTTTGATTATCTTTATGTATTACACTATCTTCTCATTAATCCCGTTGTTCCATTCCCTAGACTAAATTGCATAATCATAGATTTTTGTTAGTTACCTTGAGTAGAAGTATTGTTTTTGTATATTCATTCTGCAGCTGCCTTAAGAGTTTTTCATTGAGCTGTTTTAATCTTACGATATCTTTATTTACACTCTCTATTGCATTAGTTTCTTTATTTTGTGAAATACTTTATGATTTTATTTTCTGTTTCAAGAGCATCTTTATATCGCTTATTAAACTAGTATTTATTTATTCTATTCAATGAGCATTTTAGGCTGCTAATCAATTTATCATAGCGAATGCTATTCCGGAGGTTTCATGAGCTGGTTGGTTAATGTCTTTTTCTGCTAGAAATGATTGTAAGCAGTTTAATGAAGCTTCTTGGAATTGAGACTGACACACTGAGGTTGCATTTAGTCCAGAGTAAGATTTTTTATTTGAGCTGTCATTTTAACGACGTGCTGAGATAGTCCAGGGATAATGTCAAAATGTGTTAGTTAAGAAAAGGTCAAAGGGTATATTTAAATCTATTTGACGTTTTTACAATTAGCTCTGAACTGAAATGTTGTTATGTTAATAAATAGTTCCATGCCATCGATACAATTGTAGCCTTGGTTGATTGTTGATGTTTTCAACTTAATGCCATTCAGATTGAATCACCGCTGATTAATAGCATAATAAATGGACAAAGTCTTTGCGTATTTTCTAACCTAGACTTTTCTGTAAGTGCTGAGGTGGTTAGTGATTGGACAAAAATTGGATTTAATGTTGTTTTTTTATTTGATTGAGTAATATTTTATAAAAGTTATTCTGTTAGCCGTGCACAATATTAAGTACAACAATTTGAAAACTCATATTGGTTCCCCCTCCCCCCTTCCCCTCTCGTCTAGGAATTTTACATTTCAATGTATCTTTAAAACTTGATACACTGTAGAGAAAAATGCCTTTGAATGAAGTGAATATAGTTTCAATATAAAGATGTTTCACTATAGATATATTGCATTATCAGAACCGCCGCGAGGGTTGTGGCCGCCTGCGTGCGAAATTAAAAATGCCGCCCCCCCTTCTTTTTTTTTCTAAATAGTAATTCCATGAAGACTGAGCTGGACACTGTTCCAAAAGTGGCCTTTGATTTAAATCCATTTTTGTAGACCATTCCATTTTTCCTTCATATTGGCACTGCTGTTGTATCCCTGAAGTACAACTATGAACCTTGCACTTGGAAAAATTTTGAATATAAGTGCCTACAGAAATCTAACATTTTGGTTCTTTGTGATTAACATTAAAAACTGATCTCGTTCTGACTACTTACTTATGCTTCTGTATTTGCGCCGATTATAATTGATGAGCTGTGGCAGGTATATTACAATGAACAGCGGAAATGATCATGATCTATACACTCGATAACTTTGCTCAACAGTGTTATATGGTCTGGACGTGGGTATGTTGACGTGTTTGGTTTTGTAAGTTACAGTACACTCATAATTTTACAAGCTTGAAATACACAAAGCCATTGGAACTTTTTCAACGTTTCGTAAACTTTCATAATCATATCTCGATTGTATTTTGGAGAGATGTACATTGTGTCCACAATCATCTAGAATACACGGATTCAGTTTTGGCTACAAATTTATCCAACAAATGAAGCAACTCAGGGCTGAATATTTTTCATGAGTTTGATACAAAGTAAATAGTCCAAAGTACAAGTCACTTAAAAAAATGACTTAAAATAAAACATAGTATGGCAGTGTTTCTCACATTTCCTGGTGGGGACTCCCTAGATAACATTTTCCTTTGAGACCCTTATAGAAGCTGGATCCCACAAGAGTGATGTAGGCTCCCACAGTGAGTTCCGTGACTTTTTTTTTTCTTTTTTATAATGTAATAAAAAAGAAAAGAAAATTAGTCACACAGTTAAAGTTCTTTAGTTTCCATTTCGCCTTCTTCAATTGAACACTGTGTATAGAAACCAAAGTAACGTCATGATATGTCACTAAAACGTCGTTGTTGTTGTTTGGGGACATTGTGTTGTGCACATCAGTTTTAAGCTTTGTAACAAGTTCCCCCTAAAAGTAGAATTAAAGATACGGTAGGGGTCTGGACATTTTTTTCGCTGCCTCCCTCCTCCGTTGTTGGTCGGTTGTTGGCTTGTAGCTCAAGACATCTAAAACAACTGAACTGATGTAGGTGTCTTATGTTTGTTAATAACTAAACTTTAAATAACTGAAAAAACTCTTTGCGTACAAATACTCAATATAATTCTTATTATTTACGATTTAACTAGATATGAAATATAGATCCAAAAGTAATGAAATAAACTGATATTTAAACAAAATCTAGCTAAAACAAAAATAAAGTCTTTACTCTTTCATGTCTTAAGATCGTCTCACATTTTCTCAAGGCACGCTAATTTTATCATCGTCACTGCATAACCTCCAATCAACTCCATTACACCCCTTTTTGTCAAGATGTTTAGCCCTCCCCAGTCCAAATGAGAGGAATTAGTGCCCTGCCTTTCCCCCAATGAAAATGATTTTATAATTGACTTTTTAATTACCGGTAATAGATCTACTTACAGTGCGGCCATTCGACTCAAACAAATATTAAAAACAACCCGCGAAAATTGAAGGCCAGAAATGAGTAAGCGCCTATGGAAAAACCCTTGGGAATCCCTCGTATACTGCTCTATTTTTTTGTTCTAGTTTCCGAAATAATTTATTATGTACGAATTTCGTTTATATTTTCAAAGGATAATGGAATAATTAGAATTTATATAAAATATTTAAGTAATTTTTTTTATTGAAGTTTTTTTTAAAAAAAGTAACCTTGGAATAATGATTTGACCGCCCCCTAAAGTCGGCCGCCTGCATGCAATGCACACATTGCACAATAGGTAGCGGCGGCCCTGTGCACTATGGATATTTATAGCGATATTTCACTACGCAGATGTAAAGAGATATTTCACTACGGATACTTAAAGAGATATATCACTACGGAGAACATTCATTGCAAACCCTAGGAATAGACACTAGTACATAAAAACATACAGTTATCATTTTATTGGTAAAGTGTGGTCCACATCGAACCTCCGTCCTTCCATTTAAACTAATTTCCCTTACTATAATGTGACGTCATGTAAACCTAGTGGAAGACTAAGAAAAAAAAACTAGCAAACTCTGTCTCTCTCTCTCTTTCTCTCTTTCTCTCTCTCTCTGTCTCTCTCTCTGTCTCTTTCTCTCTATCTCTCTCTCTCTCTCTCCTGTATATATATATATATATATATATAATTTTTCTCTCTCTGTCTTACACGGACACACACAGACACACTACGGGGAAAGTCGTTGATGTTCTCTTTTTTTTTTTGTTACTGGAATTGTTGACATTTTGTATAAGAAAAAACTAAAAGCTTCTTTTCTTTCTGCTCTGCTGGAGAAGTTGGAGACGTTTTTAAGTTCCACGTTTTTAGAGCACTCAAATAGTTTTAGGTCCAACTGAGTCAGGGCACAGTTATACTTCTATAAAATTTTATATCAGACTTCGTCATTGTCGCGCTTCAGTCAATCTTTTTATTACTTTTACCGTAAGAAAGTATACAAATAATAGACACTCGACATTGCATAGAATGATTTAACAGCTTAAGTATTAAGAATGTAATGAAATAATTGATTAAAACTCTTCGCTTATCAACGCTCTCGCATTACGTCCACCAGATCTATTTTTAGATTTGACTTAATGAAAATTCCTATCGAAAAATAAAAGTTTTCAGATTGCTCTGTGAAGAGGGAAATTTAACCCTGAGACAAAATATCGCAACGTGTCTAGATTGAATTAATGGGCTATGACTTTGTACGATTTCTATTTCTGAGAATTGAGATATTTTTAGAACTTTTGTTCCACAGTCCGTGCTGTGGAACTCAGATCATTCACTCATACACACACACACACACTCACACAAATGGGTCCCTCCTGTTCCTCGCCTGTTGTCTCTAGCGGTGCTTCTATCGTAGGTGGCCTTGTTTACACCAAGAGCTTTAGTCTTTGATTGGAAGTACACCATATGGAGATCTAATCAAAGAGCAGGAGTGAGGGACGGGCTCTACAACGTTATCGGATATCGCTGGTCAGCAAGCACTGGACAATACTAGTTTGCTCCATGCGATCCTGACGTCTGAAGGGGAAGGGGGTCATTTGACTTTCATCACGCCGTCACGTTTCTTTAGCAGACGACAAGACTTAGACTCGCTACAGGCTTCCAGACAACTAGCAGACAACACAATCTCCATCTGCTGCCAGATGTAACTGACACCAAAAAAAAAAAAGGAAAGATGATGCAATGTTTGGACTGGATTCAAGTCATCTGCAGACCTTTTCATTGAAATAAAATAGAAAACTACAATGTGTCCAGTCCATTTTCTTTGATGTTCCACTACACAACTATATCAACAGAATAAATAAGTGGAGATACACAAACTCGTAGGCGGGCCATGCGGATTGGTTTTACACGTTGTGTTGCACACCGTCACCTAAACCAGATCGACTTTACACGGTCGACACTTTGAATTATGTTTAAAAAATGCTTTTATGCATATACCTTTAAAAAAAAAAAGCCGATGTATCATATTAAAGCAAAACAAGGCAACCCTGAATGTACATTATATCAACACTAGAGACTATAGTCTTATACCGGTATACATTATACCAACACAAGAGTCTAATACCTGTATTTAGTGTACAATAAATTAGATAAAATAATAATTCACCTATTCAACTAATTCAATACAATGCCACATAACTCTGTCTGTGGTAGGCTATTTTAAGACTCTATAGTTTGTATTTTCCCTTTGCAAATTTTTATGTGACTAAAGAGGCAAATCGTTAATACACTGCAGCGGTCACCGGTTAGGCATCAGCAGCCATGTGCTGTTGCATTTTTGCCCTTCTTACTACTAAAGCAGACATCTTTAGAGCTAACAATCACATTTAAATATTGAAGGCAGTATTTTTTAAATATGAATATGAATTTGACCCCCAGTGGTCATGTTTAAAACTTTTTCTATTGTTGTTCAGTCAGAGTGAGACAGGAGTTCAGTTCCCTGGTCTCTGAGCAGTACGTTAGTGGACCAGACACTCACATATACAAAATAATGTTACTTAGCTTTCATTGTACCTAATCAGTCCTCGTTTTAAACTGATAAAAACTTAGACTTAGAAATTTAGACTTGACTTCAGGAAAACTGGGGATGGCAGTATGAACCTGGGACCATCGAGATGTCCGAACGACAGTCCAGGATGTGAACCACATTTCTTCCTGGGAGAGGTTTGGACTAAGAGGTAAATTCTCTTCAACTCTGAAGGAGCATCCGAAACGTAAAACATTGTACAAACAAACGTGTATATATATATATATAAAGTCTGGAATTTAGAAATAATGTATAACAAGCAAATTATCAAAGAATCTTTAGAAAAATGAATGTTATATAATTGAAAGAACCGCTCAATTACAGTCATATCTATCAAAACTGATTATCTCCCTTTTTTTTTCAAATATGATCCATCTATTTAATTGCCACTAATTAAATAACTAATAAATTAATTTTCTATATTGATTCATGTGGTGTCATTAACAGTGTCTAAACGTTTAAAGTTTCAACTTGATCCGAGAATGGAAAATAACGTGTACAAGATTTGTACCAAATAAACACACAGGCTTAGCGAGTTGAACTTTATTAAAACAGTGATTTTTTTTTATAGAAATCTGCGATTGATCTCCTAAAAATACTGTACTAACGTGTTGGCATGTAGAATAAAATTCAAAACTATGTGTGAAAGATGTAAAAAGTAAAAATTGCAATTTAGTAAAAAAAAAAAAAGTCACTTTGATCTATTACAACACTGAAAGATGTTTGATACAACTCCGAGATGTATTTAATAAGTCAACAAATTTTCGGTATCTAAGTGAGTGCGCGCTCGTATTTAATTTCTCCTTGTAATATCAATGTCCATTCTGACTTGACCTCATAGAATACTTCCTTCTAGCCTTTTCCAATTTCCGATGACGTCATTGTTGTGTTAAATCGTGCGGAAATCTTTCTTTTTCCTTTTATTATCGTCTGGACACTCGGCGTGCTCAAAACAAATCAAACCCACACACACTCACACACACACACACTCACGCACATATTGTATATCTGGGAATAAGCAGCGGGTAGTCATACAGTTGATAGACATATGCTTCATGGGTTAGGACCGTAAGTTGAAGTTGTAGTCGCTAGAGATGTTGTTAGTGTCCGCGTTAATGGACTTCTGTAAAATAGTTGTGAAGCTTTGGTGAGTCAAATACTTTTAGTCAAAATTTCTTGGACTAATGACAGTTACGTTTTGTAGATCACCCATCTTTTCTATCTAAAGCTATCACTACTCTTAATGGATTCTTTTGTACGACCTTGTGTCTTATGTATACACATATGCTGTGTCTATGTGTACATGTATATTATGACTGTGTACACTTATGGTATGTCTAAATGTACTAGTATTTTATGACAATGTGTACATGAATGTCGTGTGTATGTATACTATTGTGTACATATAAGTTTTGTTAGTTTTAAAAAGGTTAGGACATTTCTTCATAGTTGAAGACGATTACAAATTAATCCTAAACCTATCACAGGACAGCAGGAGATGACAAAGGACAGGGCTCAAACCCGTAACCATGGCGACTATTTGGCGCTCTAACCATATGACCAGCCAGCCACCCAGATAGACTAATGTATTTTTTGAAATTCGTCTGTATTGTAAAGAAACTGTAAAACTAAAACATTGACAAACTGCTTCAAAAAGTAAAAGCCTTACTTTTAAGTAGAAATGATTTCTTGACATCCAATACAACTATGACAACGTCTATGACAAGATGACACACACACACACACAGATACATAATAAATGGACGTATGACACACACACACACACACACAGATACATAATAAATGGACGTATGACACACACACACACAGATACATAATAAATGGACGTATGACACACACACACACACACACAGATACATAATAAATGGACGTATGACACACACACACACACAGATACATAATAAATGGACGTATGACACACACACACACACACAGATACATAATAAATGGACGTATAACACACACACACACAGATACATAATAAATGGACGTATGACACACACACACACACACACACAGATACATAATAAATGGACGTATGACACACACACACACACAGATACATAATAAATGGACGTATGACACACACACACACACACAGATACATAATAAATGGACGTATGACACACACACACACACACAGATACATAATAAATGGACGTATGACACACACACACACACACACAGATACATAATAAATGGACGTATGACACACACACACACACACAGATACATAATAAATGGACGTATGACACACACACACACACACACACAGATACATAATAAATGGACGTATGACACACACACACACACAGAGATACATAATAAATGGACGTATGACACACACACACACACACAGATACATAATAAATGGACGTATGACACACACACACACACACAGATACATAATAAATGGACGTATGACACACACACACACACAGATACATAATAAATGGACGTATGACACACACACACACACACACACAGATACATAATAAATGGACGTATGACACACACACACACACAGATACATAATAAATGGACGTATGACACACACACACACACACAGATACATAATAAATGGACGTATGACACACACACACACACACAGATACATAATAAATGGACGTATGACACACACACACACACACAGATACATAATAAATGGGCGTATGACACAGACACACACACACACAGATACATAATAAATGGACGTATGACACACACACACACACACAGATACATAATAAATGGACGTATGACACACACACACACACAGAGATACATAATAAATGGACGTATGACACACACACACACACACAGATACATAATAAATGGACGTATGACACACACACACACACACAGATACATAATAAATGGACGTATGACACACACACACACACAGATACATAATAAATGGACGTATGACACACACACACACACACAGATACATAATAAATGGACGTATGACACACACACACAGATACATAATAAATGGACGTATGACACACACACACACACACAGATACATAATAAATGAACGTATGACACACACACACAGATACATAATAAATGGACGTATGACACACACACACAGATACATAATAAATGGACGTATGACACACACACACAGATACATAATAAATGGACGTATGACACACACACACAGATACATAATAAATGGACGTATGACACACACACACAGATACATAATAAATGGACGTATGACACACACACACACAGATACATAATAAATGGACGTATGACACACACACACACACACACAGATACATAATAAATGGACGTATGACACACACACACAGATACATAATAAATGGACGTATGACACACACACACAGATACATAATAAATGGACGTATGACACACACACACACACACAGATACATAATAAATGGACGTATGACACACACACACACAGATACATAATAAATGGACGTATGACACACACACACAGATACATAATAAATGGACGTATGACACACACACACAGATACATAATAAATGGACGTATGACACACACACACACACACACACACAGATACATAATAAATGGACGTATGACACACACACACACAGATACATAATAAATGGACGTATGACACACACACACACACACAGATACATAATAAATGGACGTATGACACACACACACACACACACAGATACATAATAAATGGACGTATGACACACACACACACACACAGATACATAATAAATGGACGTATGACACACACACACACACAGATACATAATAAATGGACGTATGACACACACTTACACACACACAGATACATAATAAATGGACGTATGACACACACACACACACACAGATACATAATAAATGGACGTATGACACACACACACACACACAGATACATAATAAATGGACGTATGACACACACACACACACACAGATACATAATAAATGGACGTATGACACACACACACACACACAGATACATAATAAATGGACGTATGACACACACACACACACACACAGATACATAATAAATGGACGTATGACACACACACACACACACAGATACATAATAAATGGACGTATGACACACACACACACACAGATACATAATAAATGGACGTATGACACACACACACACACACACAGATACATAATAAATGGACGTATGACACACACACACACACAGATACATAATAAATGGACGTATGACACACACACACACACACACAGATACATAATAAATGGACGTATGACACACACACACACACACACAGATACATAATAAATGGACGTATGACACACACACACACACACAGATACATAATAAATGGACGTATGACACACACACACACACACAGATACATAATAAATGGACGTATGACACACACACACACACAGATACATAATAAATGGACGTATGACACACACACACACACACAGATACATAATAAATGGACGTATGACACACACACACACACACACACAGATACATAATAAATGGACGTATGACACACACACACACACACAGAGATACATAATAAATGGACGTATGACACACACACACACACACAGATACATAATAAATGGACGTATGACACACACACACACAGATACATAATAAATGGACGTATGACACACACACACACACAGAGATACATAATAAATGGACGTATGACACACACACACACACAGATACATAATAAATGGACGTATGACACACACACAGAGATACATAATAAATGGACGTATGACACACACACACACACACAGATACATAATAAATGGACGTATGACACACACACACAGATACATAATAAATGGACGTATGACACACACACACAGATACATAATAAATGGACGTATGACACACACACACAGATACATAATAAATGGACGTATGACACACACACACAGATACATAATAAATGGACGTATGACACACACACACACAGATACATAATAAATGGACGTATGACACACACACACACACACACACACAGATACATAATAAATGGACGTATGACACACACACACAGATACATAATAAATGGACGTATGACACACACACACAGATACATAATAAATGGACGTATGACACACACACACAGATACATAATAAATGGACGTATGACACACACACACAGATACATAATAAATGGACGTATGACACACACACACAGATACATAATAAATGGACGTATGACACACACACACAGATACATAATAAATGGACGTATGACACACACACACAGATACATAATAAATGGACGTATGACACACACACACAGATACATAATAAATGGACGTATGACACACACACACAGATACATAATAAATGGACGTATGACACACACACACAGATACATAATAAATGGACGTATGACACACACACACAGATACATAATAAATGGACGTATGACACACACACACAGATACATAATAAATGGACGTATGACACACACACACAGATACATAATAAATGGACGTATGACACACACACACAGATACATAATAAATGGACGTATGACACACACACACAGATACATAATAAATGGACGTATGACACACACATATATCTGGGACGGTTTTACCGCCATTGTTTTTTCAAAAGCATTTACAAATAAGAACCATAAGAAGAAGAAAAAGGCGGGAACTGAATCCCAACTCGTGGTTTACGTCTACTCGGGCCGAAAAAAGAAATAATTGTGCAAAATTTCAGTTTTGATCCAAGATCGGGTGTCGGAGAAATAACGTGCTCAAACTTTTGACCAGACAGACAGACAGACAGACAGAGTGAGTTTATATAAGCTTTGGAAAAATAATTGCAATGATAAAAAAGTTTGTCATGAGGTATCCCGTCACTAATGATGGTTTAAATGTGCAAGTATAGTGCTACGGAATTCATTCCAGACTATTATAATAATTTAATAATAATAATAATATTAATTTAAATACAAACATTTAATTCCTAATCTTTAATTTAGTTTAGTAACACATCCCATTCCTCTCTCTCCCCTGCACCTAGCAGTTTAAAATTTAGTGAGTTGCTGCTGATGAAATTGGTGCAAAAAGAGAGGGGGGGGGGGAGGAAAGGTTGTAATAAAAACTAATAAAAAAAAACAACAACATACGAAAGCAAAGATTTCCCCCAAAAACCTCCGCAGAATTCAGTTGTACAGGATGTGAATGTGACATGAAAACCTCTATTTCCTCCACTTTGATTTTTCTTTGCTTGAAATCAAACACAAAACTGAGATTAAAAGCCATCGATTAGAAGTAGGCGCTCTGTAAGACACTGTGAGACAGTGTGAAATGTTGGTTCGCTGAGTGTGATGTGCACATCACTTGTGCTGTGTGATGGATGATACTCCAAAGACACAACTATTTCTTAGAGAGCAACCAAAAAATGTGAGAGAACGATTCTGATTTCTGCGTTCTTGATTTAGACATGTTATTTTATTTAGTAGACAGGATTTGATTCAGGCATAGGATTTGATGAAACAGGGTGGAGGACACGCACTAACCATGAGATTGTATGAAGACCCACCGATAATGACAGAAAAAAAAAAGAACTGACTACGTTGGGCAGGTCAGATAAAAGAGTAGTAAAAATTGTATACCGGCAAAAGCAAAAGGCATGCAACTCATTGGCAGACCCCGAATGCGATGGATTGATGATGTGGAGGCTGATCTACAACAGCTTGGGCTTCGGGCGTAGAGACGAAAGGCCCAGAAGATATCTGAATGAAGGAATGTGTTGAAGCAGGCCACATCCCTCCATGTGCTGTTGTACCATTGCGATAGATAGATAGGATTTGACTTAGGCATCTGATTTGATTTAGGCATAGGATTTGATTCAGTCGTATGATTTGATTCAGCCATATGATCTGATTTAGACAAGTAATTTGATTCAGCCGTGAACAAATACACAGTTTAACTATTGTAGGCCTATAATCATTCTTACCATCAACTTGATTTCCGCGAGTACTGAGACTGTTTGCGCCCGGCGAGAAGCATTCTGACGTCACGCGATGAAAATCGGAAATTTCTAACAAGCAGTCTATAGCAGTCTAGAAACTATGAATCAATCTCTGGTATTATGGGATAGCTAAGAGCTACATGAAGCGTGAAAGAAGTTCAATAGGGATTTGGGAGTTTGAATTACTGGTTCTACTCTAAACTATACGGATGTTTTAAAAATAATATAATTAATTAATTTAATTAATAAATTAATCAAATAAATATATTTACATAAATAGAATTATTGTACTTGGTGGCCGATTGGTAGAGCTTTTGAAGTTACCACCTGTGACCTGGGAACCACCTATTGGTCAAAACTGCCCACAGTATGCGACGTCGCAGAATAGTGTTGAGGCCTGCTATAAAGATTAGTCTCGCTCTAAGCCACAAAAGAACTGACTTTTTGCTTCCCCTGTCTAGAATGCTTCCACTAAGACCTGATTCTTACCCCCCCTCCCCCCTGCAGACCTCCCTAGCTGCATTATGGAGCATAATACTTCTATACATTCTCATTAATATTTGAGAAACTGAAGACAAACGTGGGGCTTAGAATAAAAACAGATTGAAAAAAAAATATATCTAATAAAAACATTATTTTTAATTTGTGAAGGAAGTTATTCCCGTAAAAATGATTCAAGTATATATGAAGTTGAAACTTCGCACAATGATTCATTGACATAGACAAGATATGAATCAATAACAAAAAGTAACCAATTAGACAATTAGTTACTGGTAATCAATTATTTTGTTTGATACCAACAAAGGAAACTAATACTTCAGTATTCACAAATATGGTCAAATTTGTTGGGTTTAGTTCCCCTAAATAATTGTTAACGCTATTTCTCACTAACGTAATCTCCGATCAAGTTGGTACTTTAAACAATTATTTATTGTACCTAATAAGCATTAATCAATGCACAAAATACTCAATTAGTCAATTAATTATTGGTAATTAATTATCTTGTTTGAGATCAAAAAGGGAAATAACTTGTACATTATTAATAGATATAGTTTTGAGGGCAGAGTTCTTCCCCTTTAGGCATGTTTTTTTTTTTTTTTAAAGAATTTTTTGTATATTTTGTTTGTTTATATTTTGATTTGATAAGAAAGAAATGGTTGATTTGATTAACAGGTTTCTGGAGTTCCATCACATTTGAAGATTCATTCATTCTAGCCCAAAGCACCTGCAAGACGGCACGGGATGGCGTTGGGCGGGAATTTTAATCCACTACCATCGACGACATTTCACAACGTATACTACACGACGAGGCCAGGGGTCGGCAACCTTTCGACTCGGAAGAGCCAAAACGTTTTTAAAGAGCCACAATATTTTTTTCCTTCCAAACAATAAATAGTACTCGCATAAATAAACAAAAAATTTTATTGAAAAAAAACGAATCTAAATAGCCATAAGAAAAAATATCAATTAATAGAGTTTTACACAACGAATTTGATTATATATATATTCTGACGGTACGGCGTACCGGGCCACCATTTCAATGTGGGGAAAATATATAATTTTCTTGTGTTTTAACGTTTATTATTTATCTATGAGTAGTTCAAAGTTCGGCAATCCATCGCTGAGTACCGGCACCTAGTTTTTTACAACAAAAAAAAAGTATACAATTAAACATTTACGTATAAAAGTGTCTTATAGTTCCATAATAAACTATTGAGAAAACAAATCCAATAGTAGCTATGGCTTAGCATGGTTTTGGTTCATAGCTTGTTTTTAGTTTCAATCACGACTCTAAATTTTCATTTATTAGTTGACCTCTTACTTTACTTTTAATTATATTCACGCAAGAGAACACTTACTTGCACAAATATGCCGATCCGACGATAGTCCGCCTTCCAAATGCCAACTTTTTCACCTGACTGTAGTAAGACTATTCCATGCGTTGAATATAAGTGCATATCAACTCGCGGCATTTCTTTTAAAGCTGTCCACTTTTGTGTCCACCTTCAACTTTTACAACAAAGCTTTACTTTTTAAATCGATAAATTTCATGTCTAGAGATCCAGTATCAATTCCAATGTTGATTTCCGTACTATTAGTGTTGAGAAGATTTTTTATGCATGCTACAATTGTTTTGTTGGTTTTGAATTGCTCAAATGTGTCAATAAATTCATCTTTAATTTTTCTTTATAATTGTGCTATAGTAACTCTTGTCAACTGTTGGACTGGTTTTATCGCAATATTGCTTTAATAAATGAAAATGAGGACATTGACCGCTCTGAAAAATTTCCAAAAAAGAATCAATTTTTCTTCAAAACAAACAACTTCTTGTACCAAAACATAGACTCTGGGTATCTCCCTTTCCTAGCAGTTTTGGATTCAGCTCATTTAATTTACTGTTATTACACCATAAAGTAAAAGGCTTGAAACCATTCACGTCGATTAATACCTTTTCAATTAAGGAATGTATTTAATTCATTCAAGCGCAAAGCAAAACATTTCAACACCTTCACTTTGGAAAGCCATCGCACTTTATTGTAAACTATGTTGGCTGGAAAAGTTTGGACCTAAAGCACTACTTGGTGTATTATGCAGTGAAAACATAAGAATTTCTTTTTTTTTTTTGCACCAAAGAATCGTAGTTGCCCCATTATTTTTTTCTTGTCATAATTCTGACTCCATCAGTTGCTATTGAAAAGATTTTAGTTATATCGATGTTATTGTCTTCAATGTATTTTTGCACGACATTAGCTGTATCTTCTCCTCTAGTTTGTCACGAGAGCGGCAGCAATCTATGGGAAGACATATATCTGACAAAAAAGTCAATTTGTGCCGTGTCTTTTATGTCGAAAAACTCATCTATATCAAGTGATAAGGCAGTAGAAAGTTAAATATCTTCCACCTTCAAATATGTTACATTTCAAGACACGGGGGAGGGTGCGCTAAAAGCGAGTACAAATTGCTGAGAGATAGAATCGAATCAGAAAGATTTTTTTTTTTTTTTTTCGATAAATAAATAATATTTGCGTATGGAACTAAAGAGCCGCAGCTTAACATCCAAAGAACCTCATGTGGCTAGCGAGTCGTAAGTTGCCGACCCCCTAGTCTAGGCAACCAGCGTTTAAATTTTTACAAATCTTATATTAACTCACTCAGTCTGTCTGTCTGTCTGTCTGTCTGTCTGTCTGGTTTAAGTTTTTATACGTTACTCCGCACCCAATCTCGGATCAAGCTGAAATTTTGCACAATTATTTCTTTTACATGCCGACACAAGAATCGAATCAATAAAATTGGTAATTAATTATTTTGTTTGGTATCTCGAACAAGGGAAAGACATTTTACTTGACTGATAAGATGGTATAAGTTAAATTAATCCCCTCTGATGTCTGCAGAAGGATAATGTGTAAATAACTAGAAGTAACTATCAACCTAATTTCATAAGCAGCCTCTCTGGCACAGAGGTTACGTATTGGCTTGAGGAAGCTGTGAAGGCCTTACCCCTCTAGTTCGAATTCATGTCGCTTACTTTTTTTTTATATTAATTCATTTATCTTATATAATACAGACGTTACTTCAAAAAAGAAGATGATTACGTCCTACGCGTCATGCATTTAGTCATGCATTTTAACCAATGACTTAAATTCTGCCAAGTCACTGGTTTTCCTGGCTAGCTCAGGCAACCCATTCCATGCTCTAATAGCACTAGGGAAGAAAAAAAAATAATTTAAGAAGCGATCAACCAGATACCTCCTTCTTTCTCACTCCTCCTCCTGGTCTAGGATCATAGCGAATTGAGAAAGCTAATAGCATGAAATTGCGCAAAACAAAAACAATTGGTAAAAATATTTCTAATCTAGTCGAGATCATGTCTAGATCTAATAAAAATTTAATCACATGAATATCCAAATTAATATAAGCTTTGTTTAAAAAAAAAGATTTGTTGTATTTTGCTTGTTTGAGTAATGAAATACAGTAACAGGGGCATTGAAGAAACAGGCGTAATGAAGAAAAGTTATTGCGAGATATTGGCAACTGAAAGTTCAACATTAGGACATGAAGAGAGGGGGAGAGAAGATTGTGAGACAGCAATACCAACAACGTCCTTCTGAAAGATCACTAGCTGCCAACTCAAAAATACAAATGACTTTGTGGTACTTGCGAAATTACTTAGAAATTAGATTCTACAAGCTGAAAAGTCAACTAATTGCTGTATTCTATACTACGGTTACACCAAAAAACTAACCTTTGACAGTTATTTAGTATGTATAGTAATCGCCAATACTTTCTAAAGGTGGAATAAAATCAGTGGGCACCAAGCTAAGACACGAAACAAACTCTGGAAGAATATAAAAACGTATTGCGGAATCTCTATAATTTAGAAGATTTGACTCTGTCGACCACATGCATAAGTAAACATCGACTTATTACTTCATTTAAAAGTATTTTATAAATGGCTATATTATATTAATTTAAGACTAAATTTGATGTAAAAAAAATTAATTTGCTGAACCAAATGTATAAACTTTTGTTGTTACTACTACTAGATTTAATTTTCTCAACTTGAAATGATAGCTCCATATGAAACATTAAGCATGACTTTTAAACAGTCATCCATGTTTTGAAAACAAAACATGACAAAAATATTTCAAAGTATGGATCGACCACTTCCTATCACTGTGTATTATTTTTAGCACAGAGCACGAGGAGGCAACTCTAAACTAATACAAAGAACTCGTTTTTAATATTTCGACCATCTAATACGGAAATGATATTTTCCCGCTAGAAAGTGTCGGAGTCTCTCTACTGTCGACATGTTTATCTCCGTCCAGACGTAACTTCTGACTCCTATTTAACTGACCGGGAATCTCTGTGGAAAAGCACTCGGGAAAATATCTGCCAATCAATAGTGCCATGCATGGTGGGGAAATAATGTTGGTAGAGTCCTAACTTCATGACTTGTGCTCGATCTAGTTTTTGGTAAGCTTATTCTGATAATATTTACATTTGCTGACGTTCTGGGTTTTTTTTCTCTCTCACTCGCCGACTTCATCTTTCTTGTGACCGAAAAGAAAAAAAAAGAACCAAATGCTAGAAGGGATTTGATTGGTTAGTTTGTCTTAGGATACTTGTCACTAAGAAAGCCGAGAAAATCTTTTGATTCACTCGCAAGTGTATCCCTAAAACATGTGGAATAAAAGCAAGATAGTATATACAAGCCTTGTTGATAGGTTAAGGGTCGAATCTCATTGTACATACAAGCCTTGTTGGTGGGCTACGGATCGAATCTCATTGTAGTTAGCTCTTCTAGGAATACAAATAGAATTCGCGAATAAATCTGGATCGAAATATCAGACAATGACGGCCGGTAATATCTAATAGTAAATACATCATATTAAACAAAAAAAAAAAAGCAAGGTTACAAAGACAGTTTGTGTGGAAACACAAACTCAAAATCGGCCCCCGAAGTGGTTCACCCAGGCAGGTAAAAAGGCAGGTATCAATATTTTCAGAAAGAACATCAGAATTCAATTCTATCAAAAACAAATGACAAAGAATGGTGAAAGAAGGTTGAAAGATCTTGTGTGGTGCCCCAGCGGTGAAGCGGACCAAAGAATAGGTGAAAGTGAATGTGAAATTAGATGTGAACCTGGCCTAACTGATGTCTTATAATGAATATCTAATTGATCTAATTGTTTTGTAAAGGGTCAATGTCTTATTCAAATTTAAAAAAAAAAAAAAAAAAAAAAACATTCCCGTAACCGTTATGTTGTTGTCCTTCACTGCAGTTCACGCATAATATGAAAAACTAATTAATTCTTGTTTTAAATTATGTCCAACCTATATGCATACTGAATAGATTTTTTTCTCTAAAAAAAAGTGAACATTATTTTGGGGTAAATGTAGTAGTTAGAAAGACAGTACTTAGCAATACAAATGTAAAAAAATAATAATTTTCCCCATTAGCATAAATGTGTTAAAAAATAAGGTACATTGTAATCTCCCCTACTAAAGAGCATCCCGTGTTTGTTACTATTAATAGTGAATAGTTGTAAAAGTGGTGTATTTTTATGAAAAAAAACTGCTTGCATAAGTGATTTAAAAAATTAGATTTTTCGCTTATAGAAAAGAAAAAAGTAGCGATGCATGTGGGTCTAACTTCCTTTACATCTTGGTAACACTTGATGGTTAGAATTACATGTGGATGTATGGATCATTTTTTATGTCTATGGTTTGCATTTTTATAAGTATTCCTTTCATGACATTGTATTTTCTTTTATACCTCCCAAATAAAAAAAATAAGATCCACCCACTCCCATCTGTCTGTGGCCATCTACACCTTGATTTATCAAAACACTGGCTTTATTATACTATGTTCGAAACTTGTTGTCCAGAGAGCTGACCGCCATGGTCGATACACAGCTGATCCATCCAAATTCCTTCACTCTTTATTCCCTCTGTTACGTCTCGTTGCTTCTCTCCCTTTCACTAGATCTTTATAAATACTTTTTTTTGTTAAGTTCACGAAACAGCATTTTTTCCCCTTAGATCTTTGTTATGGCACACGCGATAACCAAATTCTGTATTTATTTTCTTCTAAATGATCACTTATTTTTTCTACGCCCCTGGAAGTGACACGTCATATGACATCACGAGTTAATTCATCGTTCTGTCTTCTGTTTACAAGTCCAGAGCGGCTCAGTAAACAAACACCCTGCAGTCGGCTAGACAGCTATTTTTGTGGCCTTGTTTTTGGCTCTGCTGGTCTGCATTATGTATTGTTTCCTCCAGACATCCAAGAGACGCTCTTCAAATGGAACTTCCAGACCTGAATGATTAAGATTATTTACATGATTTTCTACAACCACCAAAATTAAAACTTAAATGCCTAGATAAGAACCATAACTCTGTCACAAATTGCTATTTTTGCAATCTTAAATAAAATAAATGAGAGAAAGCAGAATAAAAATGTTATTCGTATTTACGAGTGCATGTATAATAACAGCAGTGGTGTAGCTAGGTATATATGGTGATTGGTGAGGTAGCTCCTCATGATGCCTTAAAAAAATCGAAGCAAAACTGCAAAAAGACTTGATTTTTGTCTCAAAATAACATGTATTCATTGTTAGAGTATTGCTAGTATGCAAAATAGCAACTGGACAAAAAGATATTACAAATAAATCCTACGTGCTTTCTTGATAACAAAAATATCTGTATTCGAACATCTAGAGCAGGAAAATTGGAACTTTTGCATAGTGGGGTAAAGTTTGATGCCTCTCACCACCCGCACTGACATTTTGCTACGCCTCTGTATAACATACGGACTGTGTGTGCTTGTGTGTTTAAGTTACATACTGCTTTCTTTCTTGTGAAAACGTTGTTTAAATTTTAGATTAATGAAGGAATTAATGCATTATGCTCAAATAACAGAGAACTTTGAGTAGTATTCAACGTCACCACTTCTTCACCTTTCCCTTAGTTTGATGGACCGTTGGGGCACTACACAAGATCTCTTGACCCTCGTTTTCCATTCCTCTCTGTCTTTTTCTTGGATATAATTACATTGCTGCTAATAAAATATTTATTTATACTAAAAAAAAAAAAAAGGCGGCCCTTGGTGGCTATTTTCACATTTTACAATATCCGCAAACACACGCGTATCTCACATTCACAAAAAATGACCTCAAAGAGACCACTATGAGACCATTTTGGACATTAAGTGATTTTTCGGATATATCTTTTACTTTTCTCGGAGTTGCGAATGACGTACTACACAAGAACACGAACTTCCTCAATTTGTTTAAAATTTTATCTTTTAATTATAGAAAGTTTTAGACACTCCATTTCCATACTCTAATGGCGCAAGGGTAAATGAGTCCTACCATATGGATTTTTTGTGTTTTTCTGAGTATTTTATTAGGTTTTGTTTTTGTATTAGTAAGTTATGGTTCTCTGTTTTATCTCTTATTGACATTGTAAGAGATCTATTTTTAGAAACTAGAGAAAGACAAAGAAAGAGGGGAGAAGAGAGGGAGGTTTTGTTTGACATCGAAACTTTACGCTTGACGGCGGGGTATGCAGGGATCGAGCAAGGGACCGTCGAGGTCAATGAAACGACAACCCAGAGCACATAGCACACTCCCAACGAGGAAGACAGAGAGAGAGAGGTTAAGAAAAAAAGAACAATGGAAAAAATATTTAGTCATCCAAAACCTCAACTATTGACTATTGGTTTGTGACGATAGTGAGCACCTGGCTACCGAGTCGATCCACAAGTGTATAAATTTATAGAACATGCTATACACTGCATATTGTTCTGTTCACCCCAAGTCCACATCGGACACTTGTAGATATTTATTGTCACAACACCACAACAAACTTCTTAAGAAAATGCAGATACCAGTTACGTCTTTATATCACTTCTGGGTTATAACAGTCGAAGTCAACAAAGTCTTGACATCAACAAGTCATGACATCAACAAGTCATGACATCAACAAGTCTTGGCATCAACACTTCTTGGCATCAACAAGTCTTGACATCAACAAGTCTTGACATCAACAAATCATGACATCAACACGTCTTTGCATCAACAAGTCTTGGCATCAACACGTCTTAGCATCAACAAGTCTTGGCATCAACAAGTCTTGACATCAACAAATCATGACATCAACACGTCTTTGCATCAACAAGTCTTGGCATCAACACGTCTTAGCATCAACAAGTCTTGGCATCAACAAGTCTTAACATCAACAAGTCATGACATCAACAAGTCTTGACATCAACAAGTCTTGGCATCAACAAGTCATGACATCAACAAGTCTTGACACCAACAAGTCATGATATCAACAAGTCATGACATCAACAAGTCTTGGCATCAACAAGTCTTGGCATCAACACGTCTTGACATCAACAAGTCATGACATCAACAAGTCATGGCATCAACACTTCTTGGCATCAACAAGTCTTGACATCAACAAGTCATGACATCAACAAGTCTTGGCATCAACACTTCTTGGCATCAACAAGTCTTGACATCAACAAGTCTTGACATCAACAAATCATGACATCAACACGTCTTTGCATCAACAAGTCTTGGCATCAACACGTCTTAGCATCAACAAGTCTTGGCATCAACAAGTCTTGACATCAACAAATCATGACATCAACACGTCTTTGCATCAACAAGTCTTGGCATCAACACGTCTTAGCATCAACAAGTCTTGGCATCAACAAGTCTTAACATCAACAAGTCATGACATCAACAAGTCTTGACATCAACAAGTCTTGGCATCAACAAGTCATGACATCAACAAGTCTTGACACCAACAAGTCATGATATCAACAAGTCATGACATCAACAAGTCTTGGCATCAACAAGTCTTGGCATCAACACGTCTTGACATCAACAAGTCATGACATCAACAAGTCATGGCATCAACACTTCTTGGCATCAACAAGTCTTGACATCAACAAGTCATGACATCAACAAGTCATGACATCAACAAGTCTTGGCATCAACACTTCTTGGCATCAACAAGTCTTGACATCAACAAGTCTTGACATCAACAAATCATGACATCAACACGTCTTTGCATCAACAAGTCTTGGCATCAACACGTCTTAGCATCAACAAGTCTTGGCATCAACAAGTCTTGACATCAACAAATCATGACATCAACACGTCTTTGCATCAACAAGTCTTGGCATCAACACGTCTTGGCATCAACAAGTCTTGGCATCAACAAGTCTTAACATCAACAAGTCATGACATCAACAAGTCTTGACATCAACAAGTCTTGGCATCAACAAGTCATGACATCAACAAGTCTTGACACCAACAAGTCATGATATCAACAAGTCATGACATCAACAAGTCTTGGCATCAACAAGTCTTGGCATCAACACGTCTTGACATCAACAAGTCATGACATCAACAAGTCATGACATCAACAAGTTTTGGCATCAACAAGTCTTGGCATCAACACGTCTTGGCATCAACAAGTCTTGACATCAACAAGTCATGACATCAACAAGTCTTGGCATCAACAAGTCTTGGCATCAACAAGTCATGACATCAACAAGTCATGACATCAACAAGTCTTGGCATCAACAAGTCTTGGCATCAACACGTCTTGACATCAACAAGTCATGACATCAACAAGTCATGACATCAACAAGTCATGACATCAACAAGTCATGACATCAACAAGTTTTGGCATCAACAAGTCTTGGCATCAACAAGTCATGACATCAACAAGTTTTGGCATCAACAAGTCTTGGCATCAACACGTCTTGGCATCAACAAGTCTTGACATCAACAAGTCATGACATCAACAAGTCTTGGCATCAACAAGTCTTGGCATCAACAAGTCATGACATCAACAAGTCATGACATCAACAAGTCTTGGCATCAACAAGTCTTGGCATCAACACGTCTTGACATCAACAAGTCATGACATCAACAAGTCATGACATCAACAAGTCATGACATCAACAAGTCATGACATCAACAAGTTTTGGCATCAACAAGTCTTGGCATCAACACGTCTTGGCATCAACAAGTCTTGACATCAACAAGTCATGACATCAACAAGTCTTGGCATCAACAAAGTCATGACATCAACAAAGACATGACATCCACAAAGACATGACATCAACGAGAAGTGCCTCAGGCCACGTGTAAGACGTTCAGAAATGAAGAGTGTTTATTTTATCTTACGTCCTTGCCCAACATGACTTAAGACAACAGGGCTGGGTTCGAACCCGCGACCATCGAGACGACAGTCCAGTGCGCACATATCATATATGCATCCACTGGCTATACCATTGCCTTTATCACCGACCACACTACTGACCATACCAAGTTTAAAACAAACAAACAAGTAATATAAACCTTTCAGTCCTTGCGATCTTTAGGGCAGTTGCTGTAAAGGTTTTCTGTTTCTGTGGACGAATTCTAACCAGGGTGTCATGTGACCAGCACAAGGACCACCTACTATTTTTCTCGAACTGATATCAGGTACTAGGTATCCATTAGAGTTTGGGTTCGAATTTCGTTGAACAATTTTTTATTTCGGTATTTTAAGGCCTCCCCTGCTGTACCAAAGGTCATCTTATTGTTTGTTATAATCCATTCTTTTTTACATACAACTTCCTTACCCACACCAAATCCCATAGCATTACATTTCTATGCTATAGCTTACACATTTTGTATAGAATTGGCAAGAAGAAAGCCAATATTACAGTCCACACATCAACTATGTCTCAACTCACACAGCCTATGTCTCAAGCCACACAGTCTACTATGTCTCAACCCACACATCAACTATGTCTCAACCCACACATCAACTATGTCTCAACTCACACAGCCTATGTCTCAACCCAAACAGTCTACTATGTCTCAACCCACACATCAACTATGTCTCAACCCACACATCAACTATGTCTCAACCCACACAGCCTACTATGTCTCAACCCACACATCAACTATGTCTCAACCCACACATCAACTATGTCTCAACCCACACAGTCTACTATGTCACAACTCACACAGTCTACTATGTCACAACTCACACAGTCTACTACGTCACAAGGCACACAGTCTACTATGTCACAACTCACACAGCCTACTATGTCACAACTCACACAGTCTAATATGTCACAACTCACACAGCCTACTATTTCACAACCCACACAGTCTACTATGTCACAACCCACACAGTCTACGATGTCACAGCCTACACAGTCTACTGTCACCATCACAGCCCACGTGACCACTCCGCTCCTAAGTCTCATGCCTACGTAACGTTTTTACGTAATATCGTAGTTGAGATTTTTCGAAATGACCAACTATATGACCACCTAATGGACAATTTCAATAAATTTCTAGCAGCTGGTGTAATATAATAAATCCTATGGGGCCTGAGTTATTATCACTTGCTCTACAGTCTTGTTCCCGCTTTCCCCATGGTTACTTTTTTAAATGAGGGAAAATTGGGGTGAATTGTGCTGGACATGTGTCACGCGAAGTCCCACTGCTGGATGTTTGCCACGTCAAGTCCCAAGTTAAATACTCTTGACCATCTGTTTCATATTGTAATGATTTGTTTCAGTAGTAACAAATTTAAATGGCACTCAGTTTATTTACTGGCGAACAGATGGAAGCTAATGGAATAGCGAGATCTAAAACAAGTCAGAAAGGATGAGTCAATAGAAAGCGAAATAATTGCAAAGAAATACGTCATTAAGTATTCAGATGAACTATAGAGAAATATCATTGCTTCCTTTAAGTGGGACACCAACACTAGTAAATAATAATAATAATAAAGGGACTACATTGAAAGTTGTTTCTCTTAAACGAAACTCGACCCTGGCAGCGCCAGAGAATGAATGCTCATTCGTTTCCAAAAAAAAAATAGTAATAATCTTTATTAGCCGTTGGAAAATAACAAACTGTTATTGGATGACGATTTTCAATCAATAATTGTTACTTAGAAAAATTTAATTTTTAAAATCGACTATGCCAGTGATGCCCAAAATACGGCCCGCGGGCCAGATCCGGCCCGCAAAGTGTTTCCATCCGGCACGCCGAAACGACGGCATAAAGTGTAGAAAATCCCGTCTGCAAAGGGTTGATAAAGTTATTTTTACCTACGTTGGGGCCCTAACTTTTTCTCTGATGGATTGGTACCATGAACTTTGTATGTTTATGAAATGAGACTAAATGTAAAATCTAACAGGAAAAGTGAACGGTTCTTTACTTTTTTTTTTTTTTTGCGGAACATAACAATGAGCCAATGTATTTGATTTGTAAGAAAGTGTGTGGCTGTTTAAAAAACAACAACAAAAAAAATATGGCAGCATTTTTTATTTGATCCGCGAATAAAATATTGTTAAACTACGCCTAGAAATCTAAGGATTGAATAGTTGCCAAAAAGAGATAAGAAAATGAGTCGGTGGTTAAGCTAGATAGAATGTTACTCATATTGTAATTAGAGAAATGAAGCCATTGTTCCGAAGGGTAGAAAAGAAGACAAACTTTAAACATCTGACTAATTAATGTAAGTGCTAGATCCACGGGTTTCTAATAAAATAGTTTTAGTTCCATTTCATTACGTTTTTGTTCTTTTCGGTCATGTGGCCCGCGACACTAGTGTCGGAAACTAAAATGGCCCGCAGGTCGAATTAGGCTGGGCATCACTGGACTATGCAATCAGTTTTTTCATTAAAAAAACACCATTTTTACAGCTATTCACTATTAATAGTAACAAACACAGGAGGCTATTTAGTAGGGGATATAACAATTTACAATTTTTTCAACACATTAATGCAAACGGTTTTAGATTTTTTGTCCAAAAATTTTTTTTTACACATGTATTGCTAAGTTGTATAAGTTCTGTCATAATAATTAGTACATTTACAAAACAATAGTTACTATTTTTTTAAGGGAAATAATCTATTTAATGTGCATATTAGTTGAACATAATTTGAAACAACAATTAATAAATAGTTGTTCATATAATCGCGTGGACTTTAGTGTGCAATAGAACCACTGTAAGCACTGAACTAACCATTTTTTATGAGGCTTAGAAGAAGAGATTGACCCTATAAAAAACAATTAGATCAATAAGATAATCATTATATGAAATCAGTCTGGCCACGCTCACATCTAACTTAACCTACACTTTCACCTACCCCCTGGTCTGCTGGACCGTTGGGGCACCACACAAGATCTGTCAAACTTCTATCTCCATTCTTCTCAGTCATTTGCCTTTGATAGAATTTCATTCTGATATTCTTTCCGAAAATATTGAAACCTGCCATTTTACCTGCCTGGGTGGAACACTTCGAGGGCCGATTTTGGGTTTGTGTTTCCACACAAACTGTCTTTGTAACCTAGTTTTAACATAAAATTATAAACACATCATAATAAATATGGTGACAACTATAGATCCATAAAAATAAAAAAATGAAACAATGTCAAATTACTTTTCGGTATCAGTGACACACAGATAGACACATGGATATGATTTACGCGTTAGAACTCTGCAGTCATCAAATGGTAGGCTAGAAAAGTAGTCATCATGTAGTCCTTAGCAGAGCGCAGGGCCCAGGGCGAGTGTCAAATGCGGCCCTGAGCCGTAATGGTAGAGAATATATACCGCACAACTAAAAGCTAACGGACTCGTCCGCCTTTAACGCAGTAAGCTAAATTTTTTGTTACAACTATAGTGCCTTAGCTATTAACCGTTTGACTACATTACGTCCTGTATTTTGTAATTCTTCTACATGTAAGATTTTGCCTTTATTAATCAACGAAACTAATGATTCAGAAACAATTTGCATGAAAAAATCAACAAACTAGCTAATAATTTCTGCTAATCCTGCTGGAGTCAGAAAGTAACTAATTATAACTGAGGATGACCGGAAACAGTTATAATAAAACTATCACTAAATAGTTGTTTGACGTCACAGAGGATTTTAGTTACTGAACTTTTCTGACTTTTCGTTGTGCAAACTGATGGGGTTAACCGAGGTCAGCTGTTGAACAATGATAGCCTTTTAGAATCGACAGGTCATAAGATGCTGCCTTTACTGAAACTGAACGGTATTTCGAAACCAAAAATGTCTTTTTAAAAGTTTACGTGGTAATTGGTATCATATGAATGAATCTCCGTTCGCGGGACCTGGGGTGGTTGCCCCACTTGCCACCCCTTCAGGCCGCTACTGATGTAGTCCGTCTTCCCGGAGGTTTGTAAACTTTTTGTCTTTAATAATGGAGTCCCTGTTTTATTTATTGAAAATATTTATAGGCCTTTATAGCTTTGGTTGAACGGGGGAAAAAAGGTAATCTAATTGTAGTTTTGGAAAAATTGGTCATTAAAATTGTGCATAAAATGTTGGTCATTTAAATGTATCCTGAACTAGGTCACTTCATTCTGTCTGGAATATCGTGGTTTTTTTTCTTGATATTAACGCGTTCAATATTAATATCTTCTAGCTGCTCTTTCTTGATCTTTAATTGTTATTTCTTGATCTCTAATTGTTATTTCTTGATCTCTAATTGTTATTTCTTAATAATGATGTGTTTTATCTTTGTAGCCGCGTGTTGGTATCCAAGTTTTGGTTTTGATAATCAAAAATTATTTTTGATATGCAAGTGTTGCTTACGATGTTCTTTCTTGATATTCACTTGTTCTTTGATGAAAACTACGTGTTCTTTTTGGCATCTATATCTCAGTCAATCTGTATCCTTTGGTTGGAATTTTCTTTCTTGACATAATTTTGAACATTAAACTGTTATATAAATGTATATATATATATATTGAGTCCATTGTGATTTCTTTCAAATAAACTTTCATTTACCTTCTTCAAGCATTGCGTTTAAGGAATTAATCTGTTCATGCATTATAAGCCGTCGGCAATAGTGTACATAATACATTTTTACTATTTTGTATGCATTATAATTTACCTAGATAATGGTTTTGTTTCTTTGAATATAATTGTCCATTTGATTAGAATAGGAAATATTGGCATTTCTTCTTACACTTCAAAATGATTATTTAGAGACCCATGGGAAATAACTTCTTTTAAACCAAGAATGTCCAGAAAGACATTTCACGTATTTTTTTGCATATTATTGTCCCCATTATCTCCTTAATGTGACCAGGATGAAAGGATATCTTTTTTCAACTGCTTTCTCAAAATAGAAAACAGTAGCTCTTCAAGATAGTTTAACCTTTCTTCATGATTACTTACCCCTGTCTCCTTTAGGAACAGTTTTGACATATCTTTTCTTATCCCGACATTTCGAGATAATCTATCTTTAACGTCTTTCATATCCAGGGCATTACACAAGTTCCCTATGTATCCTTTCATTCCCAGAGCCTTAGACAAGTTCCCAATATATATATTTTCATATCTAGAGCCTAGACAAGTTCTCTATAAATCCAATCATATCTAGAACTTTAGTCACGATCCCTATATATCCTTTCATATACAGAGCATTAGACACGTTCCCTATATATCCTTTCATATACAGAGCATTAGACACGTTCCCTATATATCCTTTCATATACAGAGCATTAGACACGTTCCCTATATATCCTTTCATATCAAAAGACTAAGACAAGATCCCTATATATCCTTTCATATCTAGAGCCTTAGACACGTTCCCTATAAATCCTTTCATATCTAGAGCCTTAGACAAGTTCCCTATATATCCTTTCATATCCAGAGACTAAGTTCCCTATATATCCTTTCATATCAAGAAACTAAGACAAGTTCCATATCTATATCCTTTCATATCTATAGAGCCATAGACAAGTTCCTTATATGTCGTTTCATATCTAGAGCCTTAGACAAGTTCCCTATATATACTTAAATATCCAGAGCCTTAGACAAGTTCCCTATATATACTTAGATATCCAGAGCCTTAGACAAGTTCCCTATATATACTTAAATATCCAGAGCCTTAGACAAGATTTCTCTGTATCCTTGTATAAAACTATCCTCAGACTAACCCTTTTCTATCATGATCCCTTGACTAGTTTTGTCTTTATTCTTTCGCATCCCATCACTAAAACGTTCTGTTCTTCTACACCATTACTCTCCCATTGTCTTTATCCTACTTATGGTCTCTCTCTCTCTCTCTCTTTCTCTCTCTTTCTCGTCTCGGAGTGTAGTCTTTCTATTATGTGAACTGTGGACCAGCCAGACGGGCTGTGTGTGTGCCAGTCCGGTCGATAAGGTGTACACCCCCTTCCCCCCGTGTTTTCTTCTCTAATGGTTTGTTCGACTTAGACCTGTGTATATGTTCTGTGAGTGGATAAAACAAGTAATGAGCTATTCACTTTGGTGTTTCATTATCTACCCGTGTTTTAGCTGCCTGGTTACGAGAATCCTCAATACTTCTATACATAATGAAGAAAGCTTTTTGGTAGGTTGGCTAGTTGATAACACGTGATAGAGTGTAGGGAACTTGGTTTGTGCTTTGTTCTGCTTTGTTTTTGTCTTCTAGCAATGTTTCTACTTAGATGAAAAAAAAAAACATGTTTAACAATGAATTAGTTCATTGCAAGAGTCTGCAATCCGTTTTTAAAGCAAACAGAACATCGTATAGACAGTGTAGGTAGAACTTGCGTTAATGTGTGTGCATTTGTGTACATTCAGACATACCGTAATTTGCGAGTATATATATTATATACATGTATCTAATTTTAGTTTGATTTCCATGCATATCTGCAGTTTCTTAGTTGACCTATGGAATACGTTTCGGACGTACCATAAAAAATAAAGACGTAATGGGGATGGCAGCGAGCAGGTTTCGAACTTAAAACCATCTGGTCGACTTCCAAAGAGCATACAACACGAGCTGGTGGACAGGTAGAAATGTAAGCAGATGATTAGACTATTAGATACATAGGCGTGCATACAGTGGCACATTAATACTGTTGCAGCCTCTGCAACTACTCTAGCTAGTCGTGTAAACACTGACCTGGTCCATACCTTGTACGGCCTTCACTTAAATCTACCCTTGTATACATTTTGGTATATATGCATTTGCAGTTTCGTGCGCAATCACTTAAATGTTACTCATATGTAAATAATTTGGATATTTCAATTTATGTGCCAGATTATGCTAATACAAATGCAGACACGTAGGATTTTGTATGTCTTTTTTTTTTCATTTGGGATTAAACAGAGTTATCCGCTCTTAATTAAAGTTTTAATTTTTAAGATCCGACTTACATTATTTATGAAATAAAAAACAAACAGAAACAAAAAAAACCCCGAACAGGCAGAGCAGCATTGTGAGCCAATGTAAAGGGGAGAGTTAGGGTCTTGTAGGAAAAAAAGTATAAACTTTAAAGAAGAGATTTTGAGCGTTTTGAAATGAATAGATGGAATAAGCAATGTCAAGGACACTCAATTGAAAGATCATTGTTGCCAACTCAATATCTCAAAGGTAGCAGCTGATCCTAGTAGATCCATGGACTTTATTACCACACGTTAGTTAATTACCACAAGTTAGTTAATTAGTTAGTTGTTACTTTAACTTCGTTTGTATTAGCGTCACTGTCATAGCCACATCTTCTACATTCAAATGACTTTGTGCTACCGATGGAACAATTTAAAAGTCTGCAGCAGCACTAAAAGGCAAAGCCTCCATGGTGTAACTTATAATAAAATAAAATATTAAAAACAAATGTGCTCCATATTGGGTATCAAACTCGTGGTTTTGACATTGTATCAGTTATAATCTTTTATTTTTGGTATCTTCATTATCTTGTATCTTGTTTAGAATTCTTAAGATAGGCCTATAGTCTAAATATTGACCTACTTCTAGATCTAGAATCTAGTCGTAATCTATATTAGATTTACGTAAAAATATAATCAAAGCGTCTATCAAAAAACTTAAATCCACTTTCAAATGAATAGATAACTCAGTTATCGATACACTACTGCTGAGTAAGACGTTTTTTTCAATTGAATAATTCCAGTGATATAGATCCAGGTCTATAAATCTAGACTTAGAAGACGATTGCAAAATTTTCCTGGGCAGTAATGATTAATTTATGATTTATATCAATAAAGCCTTACATTAGGAAATGCCCGAAAGCGATAGCGTTTTCAAGAACGTGATAGTCCTTTCAAAGCCAATGTTGGAGCTAGATCTGGGTCTTTATCTAGCCAAATTTACATTTTTTAATTGAAAAGTTATAACAGTCCAATGAGCTAGTAGTTCTTTTCTCAGTGATATACATCAACTGTTAGATTTATAGGAAAATCGCTAGAGCCGTTTTTGAGATCAGCCTTCCAGGTTCCTGGTTCTAGGTTCCATGAAATTCTGACCTGAATAGAGGTATAGTAAAAATATGTACATTGTATAATACAATGATATTCAATGCTTTCTATATTCTATATTCTATACTCCAGATTACCAAAAAAAAAAACTAGCTGTTTATACTTATCCCCGTTATAGATTGAAGTCTACAATGCGTCAAATACAATACAACGCGTATCTTCGTCAAACCTGGAACTTGGATGCGGATCTCGAAAACGACTTTAACGCTTGGCTTCCGAACCTGGGGTCCTGGGTTCGAATTTCGTTGAATACTTCGATTTTGAATTTCTGGATTCTTAGCGCGTCCCTGAGTCCACCCAACTCTAATGGTTACCTAACTTTAGTTGGGGAAAGTAAATACGGTTGGTCGTTGTGCTGGCCACATGACACCTGCTCGTTAACCGTTGGCTAAAGAAGCAGATGACCTAACATCATCTGTACTATAGATCGCATGGTCTGACAGGGTTTCTTTACTAGTAGATTTATAAATTTGTTAACAAGGATTTTTTCTCTAGTTTTGTTTTTTTGGGGTTTTTTTTTTGGGGGGGGGGGGGGTAGGGCGGTGTAAAAAATGTTCTAACTTTTTAAAAATCTAACATTCATTAGTTATTAAGAGAAAAACAAACGCTCTATTTGCTATGTGGAGGAGGTATTGTCTTTTTTTTAAAAAGTATTTGTTAATGTTTTTCTTGTTTTGGGTTTAGTTAGTGGTTTATACACGCAACGTGTTTATTGGAGACTGTCACAATAAACTAAACAATATTCAAATAGTTGCCAACTAAATAAAAACGAATTGTTTTTAATAATATTCTCATGCATAGCAATATACCCTCACACTTTTACAATTTAAAGATAATTCTGCAGTGCTAATGAGTGCACAAAAATGTTCCTATGTATTTATTTTAAAAAGGCATAACTTATCAACTCTTTATTAGTTTTGTACACCGGATACACCATTTATAGTTTTTTTCGCCATAAAGGAAAATTCCCAAAACCAGCTTATATGTATCGGTCTGTTTGTTGATGACTATTGATGGACATGTAAAAAGTAGATGAGAGATTCGACACGCGCTTTTAGTACGTCCCTTAATGTAAACAAACTAAATCATGAGTGTGTATGTCGTAATTGTAACTCAGTGTGTGTGTGTGTCTAGCAGTATGCCTGTAAAATATGAGTGTGTGTCTCTGTTGTATTTATAAACTCACAAGATTTATACTTTAAATGTGAGCTCTGATTTGAAAACTATTTATAAAAGAAATAAACCAAGATACACCAGGCACGATAGTTTTAGATAATAGGCGTAATTTTATATGTCTCGCCATTGTAAATGGCTTATCACTTATCATCGGGCTTATTTCGAAGTCTCACTATTGATTCACTGGGCCATATGTTACCTATACACAAGTTCATCTGCCCATGCGATGACAATGTGATCCTTCATCAATATTTGGTCAATACTTCTTTTTATGTTGGGCTGTTACTTCCATGGGCGTGTCCTCGACCAGAGCGATAAATAAGTGATACAAAACCGAGCTTGGTTGAAAAGCTTTTTTGTCAACTTGTATTGATTTGGGCTGTATCAATTTAAAGCAGTGATTCTCAATTGTTTGTGCATTTTTTATGGCACTTGTATGATGTTAAATTGAATGTTATAATCTTTCGTGCTTCACATAAACATTTGATTCATTTTTATTTGATTTGTCGAAAATAACATGTCACGTGGTGTTTGCATCAAGGTTTTCACAGAAATGTAAACAGGAAGTGCCATTTTTTTTATAACCATTGGTTTCTAGTAGCTTATAGTTTCTACACAGAAGAGTAAACAAGGTAGGGGAGATAATTACAAATGAATTTATTTAGTTTTCGCTACTAAATTTTTTGGTTTGAATAACTTGAAATAAAAGAGACAAGGTTCTATTAGGGTCCATTCAGTCTCTACATTGGAAGCTTTATGTTAAGTCTACTTTTGCTGATTAAGTAATGTTTCTGTTGCATTTAAAAGTCTATTATTGCTTAATAAATCTTTTCCAAGTTTCTACTTGAAGGATTCAATTATATTATTTCCTAAAGAGAAATATTTTCTTACTCTAAACAAGTATCTCCAGTATACAAAGTGGATATTTGGTCATTACATTGAACTTCTGATAACATTTAGACCTAATCACTACGCACAACCATTGTAACATAGCGAAGAACTTCTGATAATACTTAGAGGTTGTCACATGACACAACCATTGTAACATACCAAAGAACTTCTGATAATATTTAGAGCAGGGGTCCTCAACCTGTGTGTCGCGACCTCCTTGGGGGTCGATTTGACAATTTGTCAAGGGTCGTCGAAACTATGGAATTTTTTTGTCCATTCTAGCATGTAAAACTTGTCACATACCAAGTTTTTTCCATTAGAATTTATTATCTATATTGTTATTCCAAGGATAGATGTTGAAGACAGCTGAATCTGAATTCCTTTCGAACATTTAAATTGTCCAGCAGATGTATTTGTATAAGTTTAAATTAATGCAGATTAATAAATAATGTTTCATTGCTTCTGGACTAACGTCTATAACATTCAGAATCATTCACACACTTAAGTCTCTAATTATTGATACTATTATGTATTCTTTTTAGGAGACTGAAATAGTTGAACAGTGAAACATTTCTCTTTAATTACACACATCTGGATCAAGCGTTACAGTCATGTTTGCATTTGTCTGTGTTACACCCATAGACATAAATAAATATAGACTGGCCGAAGGAAGTAACTTCATGTAACTTGAAAACATGTATATCTATTGTATTCGGATTTCCGAATTATGAAAAATTGCATCATCTTCATTCTTAGAAATAAACAAAACTACACTGCCTCCTTATTTACAATATATGTCATACTTATATAGGTTATGGCTAAAATAGATATGCATACTTAACTTTTATACTGCTCATAAATGCTGTTTAATAAAGTACACAAAATTGCAAGTCACAAATTTTCGTTTCATAAAACTCTTTAATCGGCCAGTCTATATTTATTTATGTCTATGGTTACACCTTCTTCTTCCAATTGCAATAATATATTTATTTCTCGAAACAGCCTGTTTGTTATGAAGTTTAAATACAGACAAGTGTCACACGTCATGAATGTGACTAGGAAATACAAATGTAAATAAATACACATCAAGAAGAAATTATTTCATTTAGTTACAATTGGATGATTAGACCTCCAATTATACTTTTCTAACATCATACTTTGAAACAAATTGACTGATGGGGGTTAGGAATAAGTGAGGAATTGTAAAAAGGTTTGCCGAGCTAAAAAGGTTGAGAACCGCTGACTTAGAGGTAGTCACATGACACTACCATCGTAACATAAGGAAATATGCTCAGTACTAGTTTTACCAAATAAGCAGATAATTAATTTTCAGATAATTTATTCTAATGTAATTCAGGGATGCCCTAACTACGTCCCGTCGGCCATATCCGGCCCGATACGAAATGTTATTCTTCTTTACGGAACGTCTTGCCCTTACAGCATAATGAAGCCGAGAGAATTTTGTGCCTTTCAATTCTGCATGGGGGGGGGGGGGGGGGGGGTTTCGGTGATAGGCCGGTGACGCATGTGTTGGAAAAGCCCTAGGGGTGATAAGAGGCTGGGCATACTGAGTAATCAAGAGACACAACTATACGTTTGTTAAAAGAACTGCATCTTTATCTAATTTAAAATAATTGTGATGTTATTGTTGTATCAAATTAGAAGTATCTTCCCTTAAGCACGTGTCTGTCCATTATAATTACAAATGTTGATGCTTTTAATTCTCGCACTTAAACATGAAACAAAGTTAATGTTTGTCCTTTTTTATTTTTTCGAGACGAGTTAAGTCCCTTGGTATCGAGTGTAGATTAAGTATTGGTATCGATTTGAATGAATAAGAACGCCGAGTCTGTCACACGAACGTGTTGAAGCATGCTTGAGTTTAATTGTAGCTAGATTTACTTTTTTTTTTAATGATGCACATAAATAGAATTGAAACTAAGATGTTTTTTATATGCTTTATGTTTTAGAATTAGGAAAAAAATACCAATGTGTTAACCTTTTACAAATGGTTCCACTACTGCTCAATAAAAACTGTATTTAAAAAACTCAACGCCAAATTTCCTGGAGACCTTAAGGACTGTTCCAGGCTTCTTCATCAGTTCTTATACCCATGCCTCAAACGAGTGCCAGTGAAGAACAGATAACCTGTACTTGTATAGATGTCTCGATTGGGTCAAAAGGAGTAGCCAAAGAAAGTCTGATAGGTATGAACTGAAAAACATTTTGCTTTTATAGACCTTTCGAAATAATTCACGAAATCGACCTCTTAGTGTTACTTGTTTTAAAAGACTTAAACAATTATATCCTGTAGGGTTACATGCAAACGTCGTACGTGGGGAAAAAAAACATCTTTAGATCATTCAAGACATTAAAAGACACTCTAAGATTCTCTCCTCTGTCATCTCCAAATGTTTTGGTATTTGATATGAGTAGCCTCCCAATACCTATCCTTTTTTTATGTAATTTCAACGTACAGCATTTTGGCATAATAACTAATGAATGTCTTACTGTTGACGAACTTCAAGCTTCAAATCAAGCACACAATTAAAAAGCAGAAATCACATTGGATAAAACACATCCTTCACATCGGATATCTAGATACCAATGTTCCCCCCCCCCCCCCATAATCGAACCAGATGTATATGCGTCCTCCTTAGCCAGCTGAAAGAAGAGATCCTGTTTTAAAAAGGTTCAACTAAAAAGGGGTTTCATGGGCCAATACACACGTTCAATTAAGATTGACGAAGAACTAGGAAGCACTGGCCAATACCCTGCCAAGATGCGTGAGACATTTCGACTCCATATAGATCTGGTACACTTAGATCTGTAATGGAAATAAATGTCGTAACGTCTTCATGGTATTAAGTAAGGCGTCTTGTGGCGGACATTTTTTTTTCCACCAAAAGCGTCAATGTGTACGACAGACGGGAGAATTTCGACAATTCTGACAAAAGAAAGTCTAGAAGATTCGCGTTAGCGGAGAAGTTTGTGAAATGTCTTCAAAAAAATTTTGAGGCGATATTTTGCAGACGCCTCATACGAAGACGTGATCCTTTTGAAAAAGTCTGACTTAGAAGATGAAAAGACCTTTTTTAATTAAAATTATTTAAATTTTGAAGCATTGGTAATAATGTCTTTTTAATTGTTTTTTTTTTTCGTCCTTTGGAAAATACATTAACCGGCTTCATCTCCTCCCCGTTTGTCAGGACTTCGCGATCCCCCTAGGGGGAGCAACAGGTTGAGAAACGCCGTGATAGAAAATGGCACATTTATCTCTTCTGAACGTCTTGAGTCTATCAAATTTCATCCAAAATCGAGGAGCTGGAATAACCTTTATCCTCCACCCATGGCCGCCGCTATTTTTTTGTCAGCTAGGATCCATCCCATAATCTCCTATAGCACATATGATCGAGGCTTTACCTAAAATTTTAAGAGGCCGCTATCGACTAGTGTTTTTTGTAATCCACTATTAATCCAGTCAAATAAGCCTGCATGCAGAGTTGATTCAGAGTACACACTGTAATTAAGTGAAGCTGGTAACCTGACACTTCCTGTGATCAGGTGATGCGATCCCACAGTTCAACTTGCTCCAGGTGTTAACTCATTTTCTTGAACTTTAGAGCTGGTTCAGTATATTGCAGTCATTGAGAAACACATTTCCATTTAGTACAAAAAGCTTTAATTAAAATACTTGTTGCTAGGCAACATTAAAATGACGTCTTCTTTGCTTTTGTCTTTATTATTTCAAGCCTAATGTTTGGTGCTAGCTTCTTTAAGAAGTGTGACATTTAAATGTCATGAATTTACCTCCCTCTTTGCATTCTGTATGGTGGTTTATTATAGTTTATACGTGCGTGCATACACTTACGTAAAATCAACCAATAAATCATTGTTATTGATACTTTCACATGTGCACGAAAATATCTTGCCAGTTAAGGAAATAATCCATGAAAGATAAAACATGGGTCTATAAAAGAACACACATTTAACGAATATCCCCCCCCCCCCCCGCCGACCCCAAACATTATATCGAGATTCTTTCCTAAATGAAGAGTTTTAAACTTCTAAAAACTTCCGAGTCCTAAACTTTAATAGTGCGTGAGTCTTAATTAAACATTTTATTAATGAAATTTTTGGACAACAATGTAGTTTTTTTATGTTTTAGTAAATCACTTTTACAGTCACAAAGAAAAATATATATCTATCTATCTATTTGTCTATCTATCTATCTATCTATTTGTCTATCTATCTATCTATCTATCATGTGTCTGTTCGTGTGGTGTGCGCTCTGGACAGTCATCATGATGATCACGGACTCGTACTTATCTTATATGACTAAAAGTGTGATCTTGTTCAAACTCAAACCTTGACTCAAAGAGGTTGTTGCCTTCTATGTTCTTTGACAAACTCTTTTCTTTTTAATCTATAATATTTCACTGTCGAATAAAAAAAAATGAAAATAAAAAATCATCTAATTAAAAAAAAATTGAAATCAAAGAGGAAGTTGTTTGAGGGGCGGGGTAGGATGGATCTGGGAGCGCATTAAAAACGTGACTTTGATCACATTTCAGAAAGAGTGGACTTTTTTTTTTTTTTATTTCCTAATGGTTTGTGTTCCCGCACCTAATGCAACTTTGTGCTTCGTCTGTTTGTGTGTCAACACTCAGCAGATGGCGGCAAATAGTGTGGTACCGATCTGTTCCGACGGAACACTAAGTCATCCATGTTTATCTACATCTGAAAATAAAAAATTAAATTAAATTGAACCGGGTGGGGGGGGGGGGGGGTTAATACGTCTTCATATATTCTGTAATGTCACTGACCTCTATAAGAAACAAATAACTAATACATACAGATGAAACAGTTGTTATATCCACCTCTATTAAAATATTTTGTGAATTCTGCAAATGATACATGTGGTATAACGTACTAAATACTAAGGTATTCCTCTTCAAGACAAAATGCTTAAGTAGACCAAGGCTACCTGGTCGTGTGGTAGGCGCTCTGGACTGTTGCTCGATTGTCTCGATGGTCCGGGGTTCAAACCCGCCGATCCTTCTGAAATTTGAAGGAACATTCGAAACCAGTATAACAACCCTCTGAAATCAGAAGGAACATTTGAAACCTGTATAACAACCCACTGAAATCAGAAGGAACATTTGAAATCTGTATAACAACCCTCTGAAATCAGAAGGAACATTTGAAATCTGTATAACAACCCTCTGAAATCAGAAGGAACATTTGTGTAACAACCCTCTGAAAGAAAGTTTAAAATGTAATGAACGTTTCGAGATTCTGTTTTAATAAACTTTTTTCCCGCTTGTCTTGTAGAAATTCCTAATTAAAATATATTTTAGCCTCAAGTTACTAATTATAAAACTGACCTAGCTTAGTTTTTCGCTTATCAGTGCTATTTGTTTTCAAGTTGAATTACATAATAGCAAGCTAACCAGTGGATGTAGGTAGTCTGTGTGTGCGACAGACAGATTGAATGTTTTGTTGACAAGTAACGCTCTGTAACACAGATTTAATTGAGAAGACAAAGTATTAATGGGAATGGTCCAGATTTTGGTCAAGACAAGAGCGTTGACACAGTCCTAAGTAGTATGTACAATAAGTTCACTTGTACAGTTTAGAGGAGTAAACTATTTGTGGGGAGATGGCAAATGGTTGTATCGTCCATTTCTTTAGGTCAGTTAGTCACTGTAGTCCAGATAAATAATTTCTTACAAAATAAATTTAACTTTTATTATGATATTATGATATGAATATATATATATATAAAGTATGTATAAGTGAATATGATGTTTAGAATGTATATATGAATATAATGATATCTACAATAAACTATTGAATATATCTCGAAGTATTAGCTTCATAACCTAAGCGTGGTTCCTCTCTAGAAACATCTAGCAGTGTAACTAGATAGTCTACGGGTAGCGAATAAGACCACCTTAGGTGAACTTTTGTCTTTATCTCCTTCGGGGTGCAGATGGAACAAATAGCCCGGTAACGCAGTCCAAAGAGTCCGCCGACACCAGTGTTCCGTTAGCTGGAGTGGCGGTTACAGTAAAGGTCAGTAAAGGAATATGAGGTAAATAGCTTTTGGTTAACGCCGCCCTCGGCGGCTTCTATCGAGCGTACTGTCATGTTTTAGCATACTCGTTGCTTCATGGTCCAAATACTTTTGGACCATTTGGGGGTGAGGGAATATCTGGGAGGTTTCCATGATGGCTTGAATTTGAACTCATGTCTCGTCAGACTGTTGGTATAGCCACTGAGCTATCCAAGTGCTTCAAGCCTCGACAGACTGATGGTATAGCCACTGAGCTATCCAAGTGCCTCAAGCCTCGTCAGACTGTTGGTATAGCCACTGAGCTACCCAAGTGCCTCAAGCCAAGTCAGACCAACAGTATAGCCACTTAGCTATCCAAGTGCCAATAAAGGTTTTATAGTTATATTTTGTTAGTTTCAAAATCAAAATATTTTTTGACGACAATCTAATTCTGTACACAAGGCTTATCTCCCCTTAGCTACTTCTGTCTCTATATAGAACGAAATTTATTTATTATGACTAATCAATAAAATGATTGGTCAATTTTTCCATTGATTTATGTTTTGTTAGGGCCATAAATAATTGTGGAAAGTTTAAACTTGATCCGAGATTGGGAAGCGGGAGAAAGGGAGAAATAACGTGTACAAGATACCATGCAAACAGAGTGAGTTGATATAAGCTTTTTAAAAACAGAAGAATTTCTGTTACCATGAAAACTAGACTAAGGCCAAGCTGATACAAAAAAGTTTCTAGCAATTGTGATTTTTAGAACAAGAGTTCGTTGGATTCAATTTCTTGACACAAGGTCTCTATGTACTAAGCATTGGATTATAACACCTCTATTTAGAATAGAACTTAGACATGACTGTCAGAGAGACGGCCTCTAAGGTCTCTCAATTCAATTCAATTTCCTGACACAAGGTCTCTATGTACTAAGCATTGGATCATAAGACATCTATTTAGATTAGAACTAAGACATGACGGCCTCTAAAGTTCTTAAAACTATTTAAGTTCTTGTACAGCGAAGTTGTACTGCATTATGGGCATACAATGGAAGGTCTGTCCAACAATTCATTAGTCGTGGTGGAGGCTTTAAATTTATTGCTAGACTTTCATCCTATAAGATGAGCTCAGTTTTGGGGTCGTTTTAAAGTAAAGCTGTTGGTATACTCTAATCTTCATAAACACCAGCAAGCTACTGATTTCCAACACGAACTGCGACGCGTTGAAAGGCTATCGTCAAAGAAAGAAGCTGATGACGAATTGAAAAACTTATATCGAACTGTGGAAGAAATTGGCGTCATCTGCGTTATTTGTGGCAAATTATGTCACGTGTGTGGTTTCTGTTGTACGATGAATACTGCATATTCACTCCCTTTTTTGTGTGCCTGGTACGTTAAATCTATAAACAGAGGAAGGATCTCTAATAAAACATTGAACGTTTTACTATTCAATAAACAACGTAAGTTATATTCGTGTGTAGAATCCCACTTTGAAGGGGTTGGAAAATAACTCCCCAGACATACGCGCCTCTAAGTCTAGTAACATGACCCCTTTGCTCGTATAATAGGCTGGAAAGTGTGTCTGGAACTTGTGCTTGGAACTTGTGACTGGAACTGACCTAGTTTTCTGACGTTTCTCTGGAATTCCTGAACATTCCTAGAAATTCTCGTTCTCAATGTTGTATTGTCTTCCCAGATCTATTGAGACATCCTAAATCTATTAAGTTTTTAAGTCTGCCTCCAGTTTACCTCATGTTCCCCACTATCCAAATTGAACTGTCCGGGTTACAGGGGCAGAAAGAACGGGTGGGAGGGGAAACTGATTCAAGGCCTAGGACGCATCGATTGAGTAAGTCCACATCTGGCAGTGTAATCTCCCCTGGACTTGGTGGACGTTTATCTATAGATGTCGCTGATAGGATTAGCTGCAGAGGCCCCTCTCTGGATTAAGGCAGTTAGTGAGATGAGGATTTATAATCGTGGTCAGGAAATGTACAGAAATTAGAAATTGAAAAAAAAAAGTTAATAGAGCTTTGGGGATAATTCAAATGTACATTGTTTGAAACAGGCACTTCAACTAAACCGACATAGGCACTATTTAGTTTCATAGTTTGCCTAATGGTGTACTAAATATACTTCTACACAGACGAGCATTTTAAGTCTGAAAAATTGCTGCGTTAATGAATTTTGCTTTAGTTTGTGTTGTTGAAAGCTTTGCAACATGGAATAAATAGATTTGTTGTTTGCTTCCACGGCAGATTTAAACCCTAGCCAACAGCAAATTGTGTACAATGACTTATGAAATTAACTCGGGCAATCTTCGAAAGGCATTCACTAGCATCAGATAGAAGAACCAGAACTTTGTAACCCAGCGTAGGCTCCTTTCCGCTAAAAATTTATTTACTGAGAGAGAGAGAGAGAGAGAGAGAGATAGGGAAAGAGAAAGAGGTTTGAGGAAAATGACAGACAAGCAGACATAGAAAGATAAAAAAAAAACATTTAAAATATGACATGTCAAGTGTCAAGTAAATATAAAACTATAAACATTTTATTCTATCTTCACGACACAATACTGTTTTTAATTTGAAAAAAAAATATAAAACTATAAACATTTTATTCTAGCTTCACGACACAATACTGTTTTTAATTTGAAAGTATTCTTCACCAAAGAAATTTATTTTCTTCATGTTCTTGTTATTCAGTATTAGCAAACAAAGAGTTGCACATACGTGGGGATAGACAAAGAGTTGCACATACGTGGGGATAGACAAAGATTTGTACATAACGTGGGGATAGACAAAGATTTGTACATAACGTGGGGATAGTCAAAGATTTGTACATAACGTGTGGCTAAACGAGACCATTCGTTATAGAAGGCCTCACCACGGACATGCAACGTCACAACCTGTGGGCAGTGGAAATCTATAGTTTTGTTTCCACGTCGTACAGATCGGTGGCTTGCAACGAGCTATTGGTCTCCACTACCCACAGTTTGCAACGAGCTATTGGTCTCCACTACCCACAGTTTGCAACGAGCTATTGGTCTCGACTACCCACAGTTTGCAACAAGCTATTGGTCTCCACTACCCACAGTTTGCAACAAGCTATTGGTCTCCACTACCCACAGTTTGCAATGAGCTATTGGTCTCCACTACCCACAGTTTGCAACGAGCTATTGGTCTCCACTACCCACAGTTTGCAACGAGCTATTGGTCTCCACTACCCACAGTTTGCAACGAGCTATTGGTCTCCACTACCCACAGTTTGCAACGAGCTATTGGACTTCACTACCCACAGTTTGCAACGTTTGCAGGCCTTCTACGACGATTGTTATCGCTCTCGAGCTAACACAGAAAGTCTTGGTCAAGTTCGTAATCTTGTCTTTCTTTAATTCATATGTACGGCTGACCCTCGCCCCTCCCCAGACACACACCAATTTAAGTCTCTTATTCTTCTGCTAAAGTTATATAAACTTACCCTTTTAGAGCTGATTAAAAAAATCTTTCTCAAAGGTTGCTTAAAGATTATCGACTTCAACACCCACTCCCTAAAATAAAATCGACATAAACAAGAGATCTGACCTTTTAAAAGCATCCACATCTGACCTTTTATTGGCCACCAAATTCATAACACTACTCGTCTAACACGTGTTTCTCATCGCTGTTTTCTGATAGTATGCCCTACATCGAGTGCCCCATATGTAGTGTCCCATATGTAGTGCCCCTCATCTAGTGCCCCATATCTAGTGTCCCATATGTAGTGCCCCATATTTATTGCCCCTCATCTAGTGCTCCACATCTAGTGACCCATATGTAGTGCCCCATATCTATTACCCCAAATCTAGTGCCCCACATCTAGTGCCCGTATCCAGACTTTACTCTCGGCTTATCTCGTCATTCCTCTGCTTATCATGAACAAAAGCCTTTTCCCCACGAGCCTGGTATAAAAACATTATGTCTGCCCCCTGGCTACCATTAGCTGACTTTTCTATTAGCTCGCCCCTTCGTCAGACAAAATGTCTTCTCCCTAACCCGCCGTTCTTCCTATGTACTTTTTTCTTTTTCCTTAATGTGGTTCCTGTCACCGATGCATCTCTAGAATTACGCTTGTGAACATGCATGGGTATCATGTGCCCGTGTGTGTGTGTGTGTCTGTCTGTCAGTGTTTTAAGGATTACTTACGAAAGTCTATACTGGTGACTTTATCATGTTTTTATAATTAGTCTTAATTGTCCGAAGTCAATACAGTGTGACAGCATAGATGTACACACCGACAGATAGATACCTTCTTATCTTATTTATAATAGGGGTTTCTTCAGAAGAGAAGATATATAAATATATATATATATATATATATATATATATAGAGAGAGAGAGAGAGAGAGATAGATAGATAGATAGATAGATAGATAGATAGATAGATAGATAGATAGATAGATAGATAGATAGATAGATAGATAGATAGATAGATAGATAGATAGATTGATAGATAGATAGATAGATAGATAGATAGATAGATAGATAGATAGATAGATAGATTGATACATACATACATACATACATACACACATACTTACATAGGATAGATAGATAGATAGATAGATAGATAGATAGATAGATAGATAGATAGATAGATTGATACATACATACATACATACATACATACATACATACACACATACTTACATAGGATAGATAGATAGATAGATAGATAGATAGATAGATAGATAGATAGATAGATAGATAGATAGATAGATAGATAGATAGATAGATAGATAGATAGATAGATAGACCAAGTACACCAAGGTTATCAGGACGTTTCCATTAGTCAACCCAAGTTTTGGTCCAGACTCTTTAAGTAGCCATTACAATTAGTCTTTAAATGTCATGGCCAGCTGTCTAGTCCAGTTCTCAGGCCCATTTCTCTGACTTTCTCAGCCACCCATTGACTGTCTAGAAATTGGTCTAGGCTCCTTTATCCCCTTCCTGGCTCCTCCACATCCTCTCCCCCAACCAAAAGTCCTCCCCCCCCCCCCTCTATGCCGACTCCTTCCTGCCCTGTCATGTCAACATGTCGCTGCGTACTGCCAGAATGTCAGCCCCTCCCCAAACACCTGCCTTTGAGGGAATATGCTTGCCCTACAAATATTTGGACGTCTTCAGGGACCCTGTTGTTTCACCACGACGTGCTGACAATGGAGACCTTTGTGGGCGGATAGTCTCCTTTATGTTGTGCAACAGATAGGGCTTCCTTGTTTGATGGACAACATAGATTAGCTTCTTACAAGCGGCAGCATAGATTTTCTTGTTTGATGTACGACAGATAGATTGTTAGTTCCATGTGTGACTTAAATTACAAGTCTGTCTCACAGAATAGATTATTTCTTTATGATGAATGACATCATTTTTAACGAAAATGGATTTTTAAAAAATAGCAGACGTCATAAGAAAACAATAAAACGAAATTTAATATTTAAGACATTATCAATTTTACAAGTTATGACAACACTATAAGGTGTACATCAATAGAGACGTATCTCTTTAGCCTGCTTAGATCTGTTACTTCCTACGAAATCCTGTAGGAGGTTTTGACTAGCGCGTAATAATCATTATGTCTGAAAGGAAAGCCGAAGTCAAATCCATCGGAGCCATCACAACTTGGAGCTGAACATCTTTGTCTACGTTAAGTTACGTTCCCCTTTCAGGCCTTATGATCTATGGGGCAGATAATGTAACGGTCATCTGTTTCTATGGCCACGGTTAACGAGGGTGTCATGTGGCCAGCACAACGACCAACCGCCTTTACTTTTCCCCTTTTACCCATTAGAGCTGAGAGGAATCAGAGGCACTCAAAAATCACGAAATTATAAATCCATGTCTTTACCAGGATTCGAACCGGTAACCATTGGTTCAAAGCCAAGCGCTTTACCGCTCAGTCACGGCTCCTCCATCTGTGACAAGTCAAAAGCTTGTTGTCAGAGTCACTCAAACTTATCACAGCATTAATTATATTTTATCATTATTTATTTATTTTATTTTAGTTATTTCCCCGTCCTATCCCCAATTCCATCACCCACCCCACCTTTTCCTCTCTAGGCTAGACTCAGTCCACCACCTGGGAGACACCTTGGCGGCTCTTTTCACTTATCTCCCCTTGATCGGGGAAAGATAAACATAGTCTCTTTGGTCTTACCCGCCGGATGTCTGACGGTCGCAGTTGACACCACCTTGGGTGGAATGCAAGTCAATCTTTCTTCCCCCCCCCCCTCTCCCTCGTCTCTCTTTGATCAAAGAGATTACTCGGGTCAACACGCCTCTCGACACTCCAAGGTGCGACTACCATCTCGAGTCAAAGTCACTCACGTGAGAAATAATCTTAAGCCTCGGACATTTCCTGTTTCCGTCCGTCTCTCTCGGGGCCTTTATAAAGTAGAATAGATCAAGCCAGACCCTTTTATGTCTTCATCGCTATTAATCGAGTCTGGACTATTTCATTTATTCTTACTCTTAGAGGAATACCTGGTGGTAAGCTGAACTTAATCACAAGTTCCAACTTAATTACTTTGTGTATATTTCTCACTGGATACGATCATGTGTATTTCGCTTATTTCATTTATATTTAATAAGTGCATTGTGTATTTCTCACTGTCGTAAGTACAAAACATAAACATGGCATATGTATTTATTTATGTATTGCATTAATCTATTAATGATACGTTGCTCAATTGATTGTTGATGCAACCATGTATATATATTTGTACGTCTTATTTTATTTCCTTTTTCTCGGCTGACCGCCTTGGTAATTTTACTATCGCACTAATACTCAGCTTAGAAAAGAGATATGAGTTATCTCCCCTGTAGTCATTCTACTTTGACGAGAGTTGCGCCCCTTGAACGGACACCCTCCTTCCAAGCGCACTCCATTGTTCTCGGCCGACGGTCGTATGTAAACAAACCATCATGGTCGCTGACCACCGCCCATTTCCGCCCCCCCCCCCCACACACCTTTTCTCTGTCCACTCGTGTTGTTTTCATTTGAGATTATTATTTTCCCTTTTATGTACATTTTTATATTGCTACTATCAGCCATCAGTTTTCCAAATGCCATTTGTCATCATCTCCCCTTTGTGCTCAAAAGCAATTTTCCAATCTGACTAATGCACCTCAGTCTAGGGCATCAATAAGATGCATGAGAGACATGTACTAACTTGTCTTTATTTATCCGCAGACTCCCTCAGGTGTCTGCCTATTTGTTTGGATCTATTGCCTATGCACTAAGTGCTATTCAGCACTGCACTCCCGCCTATTTGCTATTGAGTATCATCTACTGCCTACGTGGATCTACTCAACTCTACTACTTGGCGCTATCGGCTCTACTTGCCTGCCTATTCGACAGCCCATCTGTCGACTTATTAGGTACGACGTCCCTATAGACCCAGAGTCTGTGCGAGACGTCATAGCTACGACCCTCTGCAACTCACTGACTTATCCTGCTAACGACGCTGCCACGGCAGATCAGCTCTGCCCGCAGTACCCTTGTGCCCACGGTAGCCGGCCAGCCGCCCTACTGTGCCCACTACCGATATCAGAACTTTGGATTTAGACTCCACAAGAACTGTATCACCGGCGTCCCTCTACCCGCTAGAGCGCCACCTCCAGCTGCAGAACCTCAAGCTAGGACATAGCCAGATGCGACCCAAGCAGGACAACCAGCTAAGTTCAGAAGACAAAGTGACATACTCTCCTATTAAGTGCAAGAGTGATGATTAAATATATTATTGATTAGAGATAGATGCAAACCCTCCCCCTTTTTATTCTTCTATGTAAATATTTATGTAAATAAATATTCTCAATTTTTATCTTTGTATCTTTCTTTCATTGCTTGTCTCGTTGCGTGCCTGCTCCCGGTTTATATGCTGACGGGTTGGTGTGTGTTAATTTAAAAAAATAATCATCCTCTAGACACTAAACCAGCCAAACACACGTCACTTTCGCTAACCTGTCACACCATCTTTGTAAATGTCACGGGTCTTCTTCTTGTTAATTCGTTGATGGTGATGAGAAGTGCTAAAATTGTAGACTTTTTCTTGAGATGTCAAATATTATAAGAAGTGTCATACAAGAGATTGACAGATGTCTGCTTACGTCATGGGAAATGCCTATAGTTGACACGTGCTTTACAGGCATAGATATGTTCAATTATTTAATTAATTTAATATTTTAAATTAATACGTGACAGTAAATATTTCCATTAAAAAAGTTTACATTACGCATTAAACAAACGCTTAATTTCTATTTATCCATCTACGTGGTGGATGGTCGCAGGTTTGAGTCTGGAAAGTACGTTACTCCTTAGCTCTAATGTTTTGGAATCAATCTATACAATTGTCACCCAACTGAAACTGAAAAATATCATACCACTGATCACCGTTTCTATCCACGCTGAGTCTTCAGACATATATAACTAATGGTATGAGGCGGACAGCCGGTGACATAGTAATATGCGTCCTATCAGATATCGACATCGAATGACGCTGAATGGAGCCAGCAGTGTCATAGAATCGCGAGTAGAAAGCAACGTACCATTGGGCTAATCAAAGCTTTATTCCAGGACCAGAAGTTATTCAAAGCACTTTCATCCAATCGCATTTAATAGTGCAAGTGTCATCTTAAACAGAATGTATTTGTTTCTCTTGCAGTGTACAAAAAGTTCCTGTCTAATCACTTCTCTAATCATCTCCAAGAATCATCTCTCTGATCCACTTCTGAGAACACGTGCAAATAACGTTAATACCTCGAGTGGATCAAATTAATGAGAATACCAACAGATGAGCCCCTCTCTTTCATTACACCCTCTTTCTCTCTCTATCTCTCTCTGTAGCTTTTTGTCCACCTTTCCTACTCCTTCACTCATCACTTCAAACGTATCGATCAAGGTTGTTAAGTCCCGTCACAGTTATTTCTTTGATCCATAGCCCGTCTGGTGTGTCGCCATATTGTTTGTAACAAGGCGCTTTCAAAACAAAGTTATCATTGCGTCATTCCCTCTGCTTCTATACAACGTCGGAATTAGCTTTAGTATCTCCCGGACTTCCGGAAACAACCATTAAAGGGTTAAATTGGACTGAATAGCACTCCAAAATAAAGAGTTAAATTGGACTGGAAAGCTCTACTAATACAGAGTTAAATTGAACTGGAAAGCTCTGCTAATGAAGAGTTAATATGGACTGAAGAGCAATTTTTATGAAGAGTTTAATTGCACCGCTAATGAAGAGTTTAATTAAACTGAAATTAAGATATAAATTTGATTAGAAAGCACTGCTAATGAGGGGCTATATTAGATTGGAAAGCCTAATAAAGAATTAAATTGGACTGGAAATCAATTCTAAACCAGAAAAAATCTGTTGAGGATTGGATTTTGTTTTCATTCCTAGTAAAAAAAAAATATTTCTTTTCTTTAAGTAACAAACCAATTAACACCAAGTGTTATAATGTAAACACTTTATTCTAAAACTCACTACACAATATAATAAAACACTGTTATACATCTGCTACACTGGGTTTAACATTTAAAGTCTTATTCTGGTTAGATACAAACTAAGGAAAGCTTAACTCATTCTTGTTTAATATACTGGGATCGAAACACAAGGAATAGCCGGCTGTAAGCCAATTAAACCTGTAAACTTGGATGGAATATTTGACCCAATGGTCAGTTTAAACTATTGTTGTCTTGCGTATACCCAATACAATCGATTATAGAATCGATATTATCCTTAGAATATTATTTGCAGTCTAACAAGTAATGAACGCAATGTAAGCAAAACACATTTTTGCATGAGGTTATGATATTTTGTACATTTCCTCATTGAATTGCTGAAAAAGAAAACACTTACCAACCATCACACTCTCCCAGCCCCCTCCCCCCTTGTTAAAGAGTTAATACAAACAGAAGGCTCCCCTTTTTTTTTATTTAACTCGAAGTCTGATTGGTCTATATTTATGTTGTAGATACAAAGGCTGCTTGGTCGACGTTCTAACCATTAGTTCTGGACACTTCTGCCTTAATTGCGTGATAAACAAGGGCTGTGTATCTATACAGCACGCCCAATGGATATTCGATGTCTTAAAGTTGATATCACTTGCACGGAATATGCGCTATGGTATCATCTGTTTGTTTGTATCTGAAGTGAATGGAATGTCTGGAGTGAGGCAGGCCTCAGCGTATACCTCTCTAGAGGTAACGTCCAATAGAAGAGTTTGAAAGGTGAACTGGAAAAGTGGACACGGTCTCCAGCGGTTTCCTCAGAAAGTTCTAGAGAATAAACATCGCACGTGCAGAGGATGTGAGTCTCGCTACTGTCCGTCCCATTTGTCACGTGGTTCTTCACGGGGATCACACGCTGATCCTGGGACCAGCTCATGGATAGTGGCGGTCGAAGTAGGAGATTTTGGCGCAGCGTTTTGGCGAGATGGTTGTTTAGGCGCAGCCGTTTTTTTTTTTTTTACTAGGGACGTTTTGGCGCAAAATGTTTAAGCCACATTATAATTTATAGGGGTTTGTGAAGCATGACAATATCATGGTCTTACATAGTTTGTAAGATTTACCTGTTTCAGATGTTCCCTCAGAATTGAAGATTATTACATACTAGACTTCCAACAGTATTGAGGTGGGGGGGGGGGAGTTGCGGCGAGACGGTGTCGAGCCCGAGACCATCGAGACGACATGTGCCGAGAAACTACCTGGCAGTCATTCAAAGTTCGCAGTATACGTTCATGTAATAGTCTCAATTATTTACACTTTTTTATTGCATGTTTACTATACAAACTATCGTAAAATATAGTGAACAGAAATATTATTCTAAATTGTTTTTTTTTTATTTTTTTTTTTATAAAATACCGTTACTAAATCTCACGTCAAAAGGTCCAGCGCCTAAACGGCTGCACTAAAACGTCCAGTAACCAGTGGCGGTAGAGGGTAGGATATGGACGATTTTTTAAGCACGGCCTCTGGCCTGGCCTGGAAGGAGGAACCAGGCCGAACTCAAGGCGTTTCCACAATAAACAGATGTGACAAATGATCAACCAGTTGACGGGGACCTCCAGGAGAGAGATAAGTCAAGGTTCAATCTCCTGGCCTTTGGGTAACAATTATTTCCTTTGGTTACAAATCATGAAAGGGCTTAGGCTCGACTTTCTGGGCACTTTTCAAAGGCGTGAAGCATGTCAATAAACTTTCTATCTTACTAGCCTCTTACAAGCATCTGTACAGCAACTGTACTGAACATCTATCTCCTATAAGATGACTTTATTAATACCACCAACTTCAATGGCGGCCCTTTGCCCTTTTTGGTATAACCACTTGTAAACGATTTCTGAAGTAAATCTCCTGCCTTAATGACTCCTCCTCTCTGCGAATAGAATCCAAAACATGTTTTTCACTTTCGTCTTTCATTCAGTCTCAGATCTGAACAAAATCAACGATTGATTTGCTCGTCTTACTAAAAGGGGAGATCAACCAATGCGTCTAGGACCTGATACCTTTCGGTACTAACTCTAGAAGGCGGTCCATGTTGAGAACCATTGTTTATGATAAATTAGTAGTTTCGTCAGAAATGTATCAAGCTACTATCTAGATAGGAGTAGTCTATAGAGTCATAGTGTAGTCATTATCTTCTTTTTTGAATGAATATCTGTAATTCATTAAAAAAAAAAGTCACATTAAGATGCTATGATTCAAGGTTCGTATAATCAGAATATTTGGGCAGATTTGAAACTTATAGTTGTTCTTAGAGAATGAATGGAAGGCACACAGGAAATGGTGATGTGTCTAATTTGGTAGGGTTGAGATGGAAGGCACACAGGAAATGGTGATGTCTAATTAGTTAGTGTTGAGATGGTTCTCCAGCGATACTTCTCTTACGATAGCTCTCTAGTGAAAGTTTTCTAACGAAGGCTCTCTGTCGAGGGTTTTCTTGCGGAATCTCTAGCGTGGGTTCTCAAGTCTAACTTTTTTTGTAGAACAAACTATTCTTAGATCCCTATTGTTTTAATATTTTTACAAAGCTTTTATCAACCCACTCTGTTTGTTTGGTGATAAGTTTGTACGCGTTATTTCGAATTAAGGTCGTTCCCACTTTAAATTTTTTTTTCTGATTCTAGATCTATTACAAATTTAATTGCAAGACTGATCCAAACTTATTGATACAACTATGCTTTGTTTTTTAAAAACATTTTTTAGCACCGTTATGAATAGAAATTTTTACAGTGACCCTCCGATCCAAAGATCTAAAATCCTAGTACATTGATATTCTTCCATTTAGAAGTTATATACCAATATACATGTATAGACTCTTGCTCTGTCATACGCCCACACTTCCGGTCATTCAAACCTCGTGCTCACCATTCCTACTTCACTGTCTTACTTCCACGCTCTGTAGTCAACAAAATTCGGCGAATTAAAACAAGGGACACTCAGTTCACTACTTGATGTGTGACAAAGACTAGAAGGATTACAGCATTGGGTGCACACACTAGATAAACCTGTTTGTGAATTAGGCTCTAAAGAAGGACTACGTCTCCGTTATTTCACTGGTTATTATAGAAGTAGGCTGTGTAAAACTGCTGAACTCAAGAAAGTTTTATATAAAATTTAAAAGCGCGTGAAAATTTTTTTCTTTTTCATATGACGTGGACGCTTCAAGGATCACTTTTCTAAGAGAAAGTTTTATAACATTTTAAAACAATTTCATACGTGTCATAGTGATCCTATCGATGTGTCTACCGGACATATGTTAACCATATCATCTCTTGACACTGAAAAAAAATCGTAATTTGTACACTCTTCTATTCATGCGTCAATTTAACGTTATATATTAGAAGACTGATTCAGTTAACAGGCTGAGAACCTTCGGAGTACAGTGTTTTGTTTTTTTTTGGATGGGGGGGGGGAAGTGAACTGCTATGATAAGCCCCGAGCATCAAGTACGTTTCACACTTATGGCCCTGTCGTATCGATTACTGGGGAGGGGTGACATTCTGTGTCGATTACAAACAGCATGTGTTCAATTAACCATAATTCACAAGTGATTTTAACTGGGATGTTGGAGCTGGCAGACCGCACTGCCGGGTCTATGAGCTTGTTGTGTGAGTGCGCTGGACATGAGGTGGAGGAGGGGGGGGGGGCTAGTTATGCGTCCACGTGACCAGAGGGCAACCTTAACCCTAACCTCTTGTAAGCACAAAGCTTTGGAATGACTTTTTGTGCCAACGGCTGCGTATGTGTGGATACAGTCCCCTTCAGATATCAAATGTTACATCATTGGCTGACACACACGCACGCTTCACTTTGACGTTTTATGAAACTATTTTGCTAGAAATACTGTACAGTGTCAGGTCCACTGGTTGCTAGAAATACTGTACAGTGTCAGGTCCACTGGTTGCTAGAAATACTGTACAGTGTCAGGTCCACTGGTTGCTAGAAATACTGTACAGTGTCAGGTCCACTGGTTGCTATAAATGCTGTACAGTGTCAGGTCCACTGGTTGCTAGAAATACTGTACAGTGTCAGGTCCACTGGTTGCTATAAATACTGTACAGAGTCAGGTCCACTGGTTGCAGCAACGTTAATGAACGGATTGAGCGGTGACATGCATCTCGGTGGATGAAATATAATACTGCATAACAACTCATCAGTTCCTAGTTGAATGCTATGCAGGTTTGTAGTGAACTAGACCCGCTGGGAAACAAGAACTTGACATTTAAATTGCTGAAATACGATCTGTCATCGTTGGACAACTTATCATATCTTATACAATACAGATGTTAATTTTAACAAAGATGATTACGTCCTACGCGTTATGCATCTAGTCATGCATGTTAACCAATAACTTAAATTCTGCCAAGTCACTGGTTTTCCTTGCTGGCTCAGGCAACCCATTCCATGCTCTAAGAGCACTAAGAAAAAGAAGGAGTATTTGTACAAATTCGTCCTAGCATATGAAACGAGAAATATTCCTTTATCTTTGTGTCTTTTTGAGTATTCTATTAGGTTTTGTTTTTGTATTTGAAGATTATTGTTCCGCTGTGTCTTGAGAAACGTGTGGACTCGAAAAGCCAACAATGCAATTGGACGATTCAAAACATTGAATTCGAAAATGAAAAAAAAAAAAATCTCTCTCCGGTGTCGCTACACAAATATTTACGTCCAAAACATTCTCGACTACCAAAACTTGACCGTCTCCCAAGACGCTAACATATGAACTGTCTTTATTTCATTTCTAGGCTTTGTTTTGATTTTGACGTAATTGTCGCTAGGCTTCAAAAGCTCAACCAAAATAAACAAAATAAATCCTAACTTTCATGTGCCCATTTACCTTTCGTAACTTAACAGTAATTACCAGTATTTGAGGCCCCGGGCGAGTGTCATGCGCGTGCACGGGAGCCGTAAGCGTAGTCCCTAAATACCGTACCACATCGCACTCTTCCGTGGCTCATGCTGTAGGCCTAACTATTGTTAGGAAACATTGTACCTTGCGTAGGTACTGACAATACGGTAGTTTGGAACTAGCAATATCCTGTCAAGTGCTCCAGGAAAGGCTAAAATATTGAGTAACAAGTTCTCGTAGGTGAGTACTGATCTAATATTGATAACAAGTTCTCGTAGGTGAGTGCTGGTCTAATATTGAGTAACAAATTCTCGTAGGTGAGAACTGGTTTGGTTTTTTGAGGCTGACGGTGACAAGGGCAATGATTTTAAAATATATATAGAAGTAATGAAGTAATCTTAAACAAGAACCACTTTATTTAACCTTTTGAAGTTCAACACATACTTATCTCCCTTGCATACCTTTATTTATCTTCGACAGGTTCCTAAGCTAGCCATAATTCTAGACCGTTCTATATTAGCGATTCGGAAATCCCCTATCTATTGTAATAGACTTGCAGACTAGTGAATTAATGGGTAATTAATTTGCTCAAAACTATATGTTTATTTGTGGCAAAATCTATGACTTTTTTCATCTGTTTTATATAAATTGAGAGTTTGAGACCCATTCATCTATACATTTCCAACTTTTATAAAACAAAATCCTAATACGCTTAAAATAAATTCTAAAATTTCTTACGCCTAAAGTACAAGTTGAGAACCTCCAATGCCGGGAGTCCTGATGAAACTTTTGCACAATAGATCCCAGACACGATGGTAGATTAACGCACCCTTTCCCGTTTGTACTAGCTCAACATAATGTTATCTCTGTGAGGAAGATGCACTGGTCTCCAAGGACCCAGTACATGTAGAATGTGTCAGGCTGCTCCAGGAAACGCACCTAATTGGAAGAAGGAATCGAGTCTTTGCCGAAAGCAAAAATGTAGATTTAGCAACTTTTTATATTGAAAGGCTGCTGGGTTAGAGAGTTTTTTCAGTCAAAATGATTCTCAATAGATCTTATGGTTAGAGAGTTTTATTTTAAGAGATTCCTAATATATCTGTTGGGTTAGAGAGTTTAATTTTTAGAAAGTTTTTAAAATCGAACTGATGGACTAGAGATTTTTTTTAAAAGGCTTCTCTGTATAGGTATTAGTTTTTTATGTAGATTTCAATTAAGCCAATCAGAATCAAGATTTATTCGAAAGCAGCGTTTTTCAACCTTTTACTTGAAACTTTCTCCCCCCCCCCCCCCCCCCCCCCCCCCGCGAAGAAAGATACATCTGCACCTTTCTCACCTTCCCCCAGTGGGATCAGTTACTTCGCTCTGTTTTCAAAACAATTTCCTGCATTCTGATATGCATAAGTGCATTCTACTACAGCGCACACTTTGGCCAACTGAAAAGAGACCAGATGAAATCAAATAGGGTCGGGATAAAAAGACATTAATTTGCATTCACTGGGGCGATAATGAAGTCACATTACGTCTAGGGCATGTCCGTTTGCAATAGGGTTGAGTGTCCTAACATTGTCTTCGTATTCATGAATGTGGGCCCCTGTTTTTCATCACATAAACGACGCTAATAGAACGATGAGAAATGCATATATGACAGCAGTATGTCGGTATGTACCGACGTAAGAGAGACGGAAAGCATCACGTTGGTGACGTATAGGCCTCCACTTGTTGAACTAGATACAAACATTGGCGTATAGGCCTCCACTTGTTGAACTAGATACAAACATTGGCGTATAGGCCTCCACTTGTTGAACTAGATACAAACATTGGCGTATAGGTCTCCACTTGTTGAACTAGATACAAACATTGGCGTATAGGTCTCCACTTGTTGAACTAGATACAAACATTGGCGTATAGGTCTCCACTTGTTGAACTAGATACAAACATTGGCGTATAGGTCTCCACTTGTTGAACTAGATACAAACATTGGCGTATAGGTCTCCACTTGTTGAACTAGATACAAACATTGGCGTATAGGCCTCCACTTGTTGAACTAGATACAAACAGTGACGTATAGGAAATAATAAAACTCGAACAGAACTAAATATGAGTTTAAAGAGTGCGGAACGCAATTAGGGAGCCATGGAGCCGCGGTGGCTAAGTGGTAAAGTGCTTGGCTCCCGAATTGGTTCGAGACCTGGTGAAGACTGTTTTTTTTTTTGTTTTGTTACTTCGGGATCTTTAGGACGCCTCTGAGTCCACCTAGCCCTAACGAGTACCTGTCATAGGTTGGTCGTGGTCACGTAAACGTGGGCCACAGAAACAGATGACCTTTACATCCTCTGCCCAATAGATCTAAAAGGGAGAACTTTTACAATACAATCATTAAAATGGTACATTTTGTTAGACTGGGACAGCAGAAGATACATTGGTTTACTTTAAGTGTAACCTACTGGCTGTTTAAAACAAAAAATACGGTAAATTACAATTAGATTTAGAACACTGAGATAAAAAAAACAACAAGTGAATGATTATTTAGAAACTAATCTATTTTCTTGCTACTTCTGTTCTATATGAAACCATATAACTTATTATATCTGCAGCTATTCAATGCATATAATTTACAAACTAAACAAAACTTACGCCCACATTCTTTTTAATTATCTTCTTTTTAGTCTCGTGAGCTTTCAACATTACAGTAAGGGGAAACGTTCTTTTTCTATTCTGGTTTCTCAATTATTGTGATTTTGTTCATTAATATATTTATCATGTGTATATATATATATATATAGCTATCACTTTATAAAGAAAGTTATCTCATTTCCTATCTCTGTCAGAAGGATGAGATATATCTCACGCAGCAGACTGACCGTTCTAAATTTAGACCAGACCTTTATCTTTAGAAACAATTTCGTCACCACAATGTGGTATAAAATACTTCGCCAGCGCCTTCAAATATTACAATATTCTATTAAAAACCTCTTGATGATATCAGCGTGGGAGAACAAATCCAGACCAGTCAACATCACTGATGATCACCTTAAGTTATCTTCCTTGTACGTTAGTGGCAGGTAGTGGCAGTTAGTATGTGACAACTACAAATACATAACATAACCTCAAAACATATACATACTGATTAGAAGAAATTGCACTTTTAATGGTAGTGGCGCGGAAATCATGACTCGATGGGCTTTATTGCGCCTGGGCACATTACCGAAAGGTCGCAGATGTCATTAAAAATCATTTCATAGAATTTATATTTAAATATTACTGGTGAATGTATTCAAATTTTATTCACCTGTTTCATAACTGATGTGGAGATAAAGGCATACGTATACAATAACATTTATCCACAGTGTATAAGTATATATGAGTGTAAAAACAAAGAGAGAAACAAAAGAAAGAAAGAATAATGTACGAATGAAAGAATGGTTCAACAAAAGAAAAAGAGAGATGGACTTTTTAAAAGAAAGAAAATTATAGAAAAAATAAAAGAGAGATCAAACTAAAATGATGAAGTATTAAAAAGACAAGAAAGAGCGGACGTAGGAAATTTTAAAAAAGAGAGAAAAGAAAGCATGAATGAAAGAAAGTAAAAAAAAAGACAGATAAAAGGTAAAAAATAAAAATAAAAAAGAGGAACGCAAGCAAGAAACCAAAGATGGAAAAAAAAAGGTCAAGTAAAATGTGTGGCTAGACTACTGTGTGTATTGAAAAGTTCACTAACTTCCATTGTGTTAGGGTGAAGACAAACAGTCACAGCTGTGAAGAAGAACCTGGATTGTTCTTTTAGTTTGGGAAATGACATTTCTGCGTCATGTCATCTGATGCTTCCCGTTTGGCGCTGAAACCAAAGTGTCTGTTTTCTCTCCTTAATACTTCCGTTCGATAAGGTCTCGAGTCGATGCTCCTCACTGGGTGGGACATTGGGGGCTAAACCCGGGCTATACTTTATCTTGGGTGGTCCACTTTGTCTTGGGCAGTCCACTTCGTGTTGGGTCGACCGCTTAATTTTGGGTTTTTACGCATTTTGTCGAGTGGCCCACTCTATGCCGGGTATTCCACTTGATGTTGGGTGGTCCGCTTCATGCCCAAACGATCTTTAAGAATCTACGAAAGCATTAAAGATCCTTTTCATCTTCACCTAACCTTTAATCTGTTAAACCGTTGGAGCACCACACATGGTCCTTTGATCGTCTTTCTCCACTATTCCTTTCTGTTCTATGCCTTGAATAGAATCTCTTTCAATGACAGGTCCATCAATTTTTACAATTTGTCTTCCCATCGCTATCTCTGTCTTGTCTCTTCTTCTTTTTCCTGGTACTGTTCCCTGAAGGAAAGTCTTTGCGAGCCCTGGAGAACTTATGATTCGGCCATAAAGTTTTAGTTTGCGTTTTTTGACAGTGGTCATCAGGACATCGTAGTGCCCAATTGCTATTGTGATCCTGTTTATTATTTCCTCATTTTCATTTAGGATGCGGTCTTTGTAAGTAATACCTAAGATTCTTGAATAACATCTTAATTCTATTGCTAGGTAGGCTTCTTCTCTCTATTTTCTAAAGATAGAAATGTTTTTAATGAATGCGTGTTACTGGTTTACCATGGAATTAATTTGTTTTAGTTTTTTTGTTAACTACTGACATTTTTCTGGGTGGAAAGACATGCTCCAATATGATTCCCATTTCTGTAATTCATCTAATTCTCTTTGTAAAATGTCTGTATCTTGTGTTGTTTTTATTGTTCTATATATTATGCAATCGTCTGCAAATAATCTGACTTTTGTTCCTGAAGTAATGCAATTTGGTAAATCATTTATGTAAATTAAAAATAGTAAGGGACCTAAGACTGTTCCTTGAGGTACACCTGAGTTTACTGTTATTGGTGTTGATTTAGAGCCATTTATTATTAATGTTTGTTCTCTCCCTATCAGAAAATCTTTAATCCACTGATGCATGGACCATCAATGCCAAAATATTTTAATTTTTTAAGCAAACTATGGTGGTGAACTTTGTTAAAACTCTTGGAAAAATCTAGTAAGATAGCATCTATTTGCTCTCTATCATCTAAACATTTTGAAAAATCATCAATTAGTCCTATTAGTTGTGTTTCACATGCTCTATAATTCCCAAAGACATGTTGGTATGGGGTGAGGACATTATGTTAGTCTAAGTGGTTTATGATGTTACTACATATTAAGTGTCTTAGGATTTTACAAGTGATGCTGGTAAGTGATACTGGTCTGCAGTTTCCTGGGTCAGATTTTTCTCCTTTTTTAAATGGGGGGGGGGGGGGTGATATTAGCTTCTTTCCAGTCCCTTGGTACTCTGCCCTGGTTAAGAGATGCCTGAAAAGGTATTATGAGGTATTATGGTGCTAGCTCATAGCTTAGTTCTTTGAGTAATCTAGCTCATTCTGTCTACTAACTTCATGCATGGGTGGATGGGTGGAAAAAGATGGTCACAAGTTAGTACTTGGATATTCCCGAAACTGGAAAGGAAGTCGATAGAGCGTCTCGCTAAATGCGAATGTCGTGATTTCGATCCTCATATTGGCTTTATTTATTTATTTATTGACGAGCCAATCCAATCATCCTATATCCCATTCTATATCTTATCTGATTCGATGGCACCCAATATCCAATTCGATTAGATCCACAATCTGATTAGATCCACAATCCGATTAGATCTACAATCCGATTAGATCCACAATGCAATCAGATCCACTATCCTATCAGATTTTATTTGAACATTTAGTAGGAATTACTATTTTGTGAATGTACGGTATACTTGCATTTTGCATACACAGCGATTGTCTTGTACAATGTAATCAAGTATATGTTCACAAGATTGTAGCTATGTATGATTTGTAATTTTGTTCATTTCATTCTGTTTGTAATAATAACAAAGTAAGGTTTAATCTTTGCATTTTTATGAGCTCAATTCTTCTATCAATATTTTAAAAATAAATCTTTAATCCTGGATATCTATAGTTTTTTTTCTTCTGGGTGTTTATGATTCCTAGTCCTGAAAAAAATAATTAAAGAAGGAAAAAAATCCATTTCTTTATTTAAGGGCCAATAATTTATATACTTTTTTGTTTGCGCGTTATTTGTATTGGTAATGGGAGATAATGTCCCTTTATGAGCTCGCGTCTGCTTCATTAGTTAGCAAATCTCGCGCCTCATTTCGTGCGTCTGTCCAGTTGTATCTTTTAAAGTTCTAAGGTTATATGCTGACGCATTCAACATTTTTTTATTTGATAATTTCGTCAAAGTAACTGCATAATTTATACTGTAAATAAAAAAATTTAGGTGAGAACTATAGACGGACGTGTGGGCTTTTTTAAAAAAATAAAGCTCATATCAACTCACTGTTTCAATGCAATGCAAACATGATAAATTTATGTTAAAATCCCAAGCTCATTGTCGGATCAAGTTGAAACTTTAAAAAAAATATTTACTGTGCCAAACAAAACATGAATCAATTTTTTAAAAAAATCAATAAGTCAATAATTATTTTGATTGCTATCAAAATAGGAAATAACTTCTACATTATTGAAAGATATCGCTGTAAGTGCGGAGTTCCTCCCCTTAGATAAGCTTAGTATGTTGAAAACTGATTTTTACAAATATTTTGTTTGTTTTTCTTCTTTTTTATGTTTTCTATAAGCGACTACACCTATAATGTTGTTGTTTTCTATAAGCGACTACACCTATAATGTTGTTGTTTTCTATAAGCGACTACACCTATAATGTTGTTGTTTTCTATAAGCGACTACACCTATAATGTTGTTGTTTTCTATAAGCGACTACACCTATAATGTTGTTGTTTTCTATAAGCGACTACACCTATAATGTTGTTGTTTTCTATAAGCGACTACACCTATAATGTTGTTGTTTTCTATAAGCGACTACACCTATAATGTTGTTGTTTTCTATAAGCGACTACACCTATAATGTTGTTGTTTTCTATAAGCGACTACACCTATAATGTTGTTGTTTTCTATAAGCGACTACACCTATAATGTTGTTGTTTTCTATAAGCGACTACACCTATAATGTTGTTGTTTTCTATAAGCGACTACACCTATAATGTTGTTGTTTTCTATAAGCGACTACACCTATAATGTTGTTGTTTTCTATAAGCGACTACACCTATAATGTTGTTGTTTTCTATAAGCGACTACACCTATAATGTTGTTGTTTTCTATAAGCGACTACACCTATAATGTTGTTGTTTTCTATAAGCGACTACACCTATAATGTTGTTGTTTTCTATAAGCGACTACACCTATAATGTTGTTGTTTTCTATAAGCGACTACACCTATAATGTTGTTGTTTTCTATAAGCGACTACACCTATAATGTTGTTGTTTTCTATAAGCGACTACACCTATAATGTTGTTGTTTTCTATAAGCGACTACACCTATAATGTTGTTGTTTTCTATAAGCGACTACACCTATAATGTTGTTGTTTTCTATAAGCGACTACACCTATAATGTTGTTGTTTTCTATAAGCGACTACACCTATAATGTTGTTGTTTTCTATAAGCGACTACACCTATAATGTTGTTGTTTTCTATAAGCGACTACACCTATAATGTTGTTGTTTTCTATAAGCGACTACACCTATAATGTTGTTGTTTTCTATAAGCGACTACACCTATAATGTTGTTGTTTTCTATAAGCGACTACACCTATAATGTTGTTGTTTTCTATAAGCGACTACACCTATAATGTTGTTGTTTTCTATAAGCGACTACACCTATAATGTTGTTGTTTTCTATAAGCGACTACACCTATAATGTTGTTGTTTTCTATAAGCGACTACACCTATAATGTTGTTGTTTTCTATAAGCGACTACACCTATAATGTTGTTGTTTTCTATAAGCGACTACACCTATAATGTTGTTGTTTTCTATAAGCGACTACACCTATAATGTTGTTGTTTTCTATAAGCGACTACACCTATAATGTTGTTGTTTTCTATAAGCGACTACACCTATAATGTTGTTGTTTTCTATAAGCGACTACACCTATAATGTTGTTGTTTTCTATAAGCGACTACACCTATAATGTTGTTGTTTTCTATAAGCGACTACACCTATAATGTTGTTGTTTTCTATAAGCGACTACACCTATAATGTTGTTGTTTTCTATAAGCGACTACACCTATAATGTTGTTGTTTTCTATAAGCGACTACACCTATAATGTTGTTGTTTTCTATAAGCGACTACACCTATAATGTTGTTGTTTTCTATAAGCGACTACAACTATAATGTTGTTGTTTTCTATAAGCGACTACACCTATAATGTTGTTGTTTTCTATAAGCGACTACACCTATAATGTTGTTGTTTTCTATAAGCGACTACACCTATAATGTTGTTGTTTTCTATAAGCGACTACAACTATAATGTTGTTGTTTTCTATAAGCGACTACACCTATAATGTTGTTGTTTTCTATAAGCGACTACACCTATAATGTTGTTGTTTTCTATAAGCGACTACACCTATAATGTTGTTGTTTTCTATAAGCGACTACACCTATAATGTTGTTGTTTTCTATAAGCGACTACACCTATAATGTTGTTGTTTTCTATAAGCGACTACACCTATAATGTTGTTGTTTTCTATAAGCGACTACACCTATAATGTTGTTGTTTTCTATAAGCGACTACACCTATAATGTTGTTGTTTTCTATAAGCGACTACACCTAAAATGTTGTTGTTTTCTATAAGCGACTACACCTATAATGTTTTTTTTTAAAGTGTTCATGCTATTCGAGTTGCTTATGATTGGGTCTCAAGACCATTACTGTTCTTCAGTTAGCCCTTTGCATGCTTTAGAAATTTGGGATATAGACAAAGGCGTAGCATTCATCCAAGGCTCGGAGGTGTCCATTTAAAATGGGCATTTAAAAAATGTCTGAAAGAATTTATATGTATTGAATAAATATTAAGCATTGCTTTTCAGAAGTTGTTACTGAATTTGTATCATTTCTAAAAGGTTGTTACTCAATTGAGTATCATGACATTAATGCAAGTCAAAGGCAATTCAAACATTGGATTGATGCCATTTTGAACATGTACTGAGGTCTGATACGGTCAATACGGTCTCCACAAAGGATAACTTGATTTTGCTTTTTTTAATACTCAACTTACGGGATAAGGGGTTTATTATCATATTCTTGAACCCTGGTTCGCAAATACAGGGTTTGAAGTTTTTCCGTTTTGTTCTCGCTTGCAGCTCTGCCACTCAACCGTAGTCATTTTGTTCATTTGATAGAATGTCATGCAGTCATCCAATGACGTGTCACATGAAGCATCAAACCATTACAAGCTAATACATTTGTTAATTTATTTCAATGACCTGAACATTGGATACGTATTTGGGCCTATTGCCGGGACTACATGCTAGCTAGACAAACTGGCAAAACCATGTTAGGCTTTGTTCGGCCTCTATAAATAGACTTGTCTCCCAATGTCCTGTCAACTCAAAAGAGTTGGACAAATCTATAAACATCTGACGTGTACGTCCCGCTCTAGCCTCTCAACTAGCACTTCCCGCCTCCTGGTAGCCTCCCTCCCTGCCCGCCTGGCTGAAGTCTAAGAGGTCTAAATTGGTGTAAGACATTCAGCCGGTCACTTGGATTCCCGAGGGGCTTCGGACGAGTGCATCTATTCCTGTGGTTCAGCTGAGTGCATCAATTAGCCCGCTGCGTGATTATGAATTGGTTTTTCTCCCAAAGTGTGATTAAGGCCAGGTGATGCATGCTGCATGTTGTTGTTGTTTGGATAAGTCATTGTCTACATTAGTGTTATGTAATGTGTCAACTTTCATTGTTTCGTGTAAGAGCCCCGATGTCCGTATATTTATGCATTTGACGTGTTTGAGTGTTTGAACAGGATTTAGAATTTAAAGCATGTAGCACTCTGGAGATCACTTAAAATCTATTTATCATCACAGCTAGAACATTTAACAACGGACTCATTAAGCACAAAAATTAGAACTTAAATGACAACTCTTTAAGGCACGTTGAAGTGTCCCCCCCCCCCCCCTCTAGAAATTCTGTCAATTAATGTCAAAAGCTTAATGCTCTCTCCTTGCCATTTTAAGAGTATTAAACTAGGCGCGTCTTTATTTTTTATTTTTCTGTTAATTTTTCAATTCTCAACGGATATTAAAATACCCCAAGTAACTGGTAAATAAGAGCTGGCCAATAAGACTACACTATATTCTTTTATGTATTTTTTTAAAAGATAGTTACCAATGAGACAGTATAGTTACATATTTACCATTGTAGCCAAACAAATTTTTTCAACTATAGAAACATCTTTATACATATGTACAAAATAAAGAGTCGTCTCATGGGAAAGATAAATAAAATGTTTGTCTTTTAATCAATCAAACTGCACAACACACACATACAACACACTCACATACACACACACTTTGTTAAACGGAACCCTATTGCCATGTAAAACAATAGCGCCCTATAACGAGACCGATACAGCCCATCGATCATTTGATACCATCCATATCCTGGCAGCAGGGGGAAAAAGGGACTTAAATAAATGTGTGCTCACCTTGAAGTCACAGCTGAGTAAGCACTAGAGGCAGCTAACGCCAGGTATATATTATACAGGTCTACTGATCGCAGTGGCGCATTGATGGCATCCGAAAGGAGGTCATGCATATTTGAATATTTACCTATTGACAGTGTGTTCTTTTGTCTCGCGCTTCGTGTGAGGTAAATTATTGACAATTTCCGTGAGAACTGGTCAGAACAGGTTACTCACTTTCGTTTTCTTCTTTCATTCTTCCTGTTTTCAATTGTGCGTTTTAAATATTTTTTTAAACTGCGTAGGTGTGTGTTTTTGGCGTGTTCATCGGCTTCCTGCATGATTTTAGCGAACGTAAACCATGCTAAGAGTCTCATTGTTTTTAGTCTGAAACTGTATCGATTACCTGGCCACTTGTGTTTTACAGAGAAAATGAAAGTTTTTTTGGATCGGAGTTAATGTGCCACATTGCAACGATTGGTTTAGGAAACACTTTTCTATGTCTTTGTAACACAATATTACAATAGCTTAGTTCAATTTTTAAAAGGTAGAATTTTTGTTTTAAAAAAATTGTGTAATAAAGAAAACGAGTGAAAATAGTATTCAAGCAAAGTGGGGAGAGAGTTGTCCATTTCTACAATGTGTAAGGGGAACCTAAAATTCGGTACTGGATTTAAAGTGAGGCTAATGTCCATATCTGATCGCAAATCGAAGCTGTTCAAACATCGATGAACTCCTTCAGGAGACCGACAGTATAAGTACTTTGTACACCACGGCGCCCTCCCCGGGCCATAGCATGTACCAGCTGTCCGATCCGTGGATTTTTATAGTCAAAGGTAGGTAACTCTTCATTTTTTTAAACACACATACATATACAATCGGACATTCACACTAGAATATATATATATATGGAAAGATTTTCTTCATAGTTTTGAACTCAGAAGGTTCATTATAAAAAAAGAATTAAGTTATAGCAACTACCCTGTTAAGATTCACATATTTGAATAGTCACTGCCTAGGATGATATTGCGTAATAACATTCCTGTAAAGTTACACACTTTTAAAAGAACAGAAGAGTCGAGTAACAAAACATTAAAATCTGGAACGTTTTCAGTACTGTATATGGAATATATTACTTAGTTGACCGGTTGGAGGGGGGGAGGAGTGGATGAAGTGTACTGGGTGTCTACTGAATTTGTATTTTGATTAGTTCTTTATTTTATTTTTTAAATCTTAAAACTGAATTACGTATACGCTGGACACACTAAATGTATGACCTAAATAATAAGGCTTGCCTTCGAGTCTTGAAGATTAGTGAGGAATGCAATATTTCTCGTGGCTACGCAGTTCCATCTGTGACCTACATATTTTGCCACATGCAGGGCCAAATTAAATATTGAGCAAATAACAAATAGAGTTTCATGTTTTCCAGTACTACTGTAGACTATAGAGAAGATGTAAGGTGTATTGAAGTAGTGAATATTTCTTACCAAGAGTTGTGGTTAATAGGGTTGTGCCTTTGGTAGTCACTCCAGACAGCTAATAGGGTTGTGCCTTTGGTAGTCCTCCAGACAGCCAATAGGGTTGTGCCTTTGTTAGTTCCTCCAGACAGCTAATAGGGTTGTGCCTTTGGTAGTCCCTCCAGACAATTAATAGGGTTGTGCCTTTCGTAGTCCCTCCAGACAGCTAATTAGCATAACTTGTAACTGTAGAACTTAACATTTACATCAATCTTGAATAAAGATTGACAACTTTTTTTCAACACACCTATTTATATCTTTCAATGTCTATGTAGAAACACAAATGAAAGAACAAAATGTTGAACACTTTGAGGAACATACTTCAAGTCACTTGACAAAAAACAACAAATATTGCTTTCGCCTTACAATAAACACAATTGGTTCTGTCTCTTATCTCGCCTTTCTCTCTCTCTTTCTCTCTCTCTCTTTCTCTCTCTTTCTCTCTCTCTCTCTAATCCGTTTAGTCCATTTCTCTCATCTACATCAACCCTACCACAAAGTTTCATCAGATACTTGACACACACACGCACACATCCTAACAGTTCTGTACATGACATTTAATCCCAGGGTATTTTGAATGTCCATTGTGCCTATCATATACTGACAAGTTTGCTGGACAACGTGACTTGTTCTTGTTGAAATATAAAGTGTCTGAAGAAACTGTCACACGCTGCAAAAAGTTGTTTTTTTACCGCACCCTTAATTAGACATTCTTATAAAAGTTAAAAAAAAAACATCATCTAGTCAACTCAACAAAATCTTAACTAATCAAGTTTCATTTCGAATCGTCATATAATGAAGTTCTAATGAACACAATTGTAACTATGATGACCAACATAAGCTAAAGATTCAACTGTCGCATAATACTGTACTGATATTACTCTACGTCACTTTTATCAAAGAGTCGTCGCAGGGAGATGGAGCTGACGATCTTTAAGAGAGTGTGAGGTCCTTGGAAATGTGAGAATTACATTATTGTTTATAGTTCTATATCTTGGTCATCAACCATTTTTTAACCCTGTTCGTTTATACTTTTAGAATCACCGTAAAGCATCTTCCCAATGACCCTCTTTTGCTCGTGTGACATGCGAGCTGATTAAATATGTAGGCATCAGTCCTACCTCAATGAGCTCAGGTGATATGCAGGTTTTTAACCAAAGTAGATGTGTTCCACATCTCGGACACTTAATAGGGGAGGAGTGGACTTGACAAGATGCCACTTCGTTGCTCTGTCCAAGTGGTGATGGAAGGCGGACTCGAAAGCTGTCCTTCCAAGGGCTTCCTTTACAGTATTATTACTGTTTACATTGGACAAGTTCGTGACCAATATGTTTTAGACACTAAAACTATTTTATAGGCAACTACAGTATTTTTGTTTTGGAATTTGATTAAAATTACTAATGACTAAACTAGACCTTTCTCTTCCACTTGTACTTGTCAAGGCCTTTCTTTCCCACTTCTGACTAGACTAAACATTTCTCTTTCACTTATGGTTGGACTAGACATTTTCTTTCAATTTTGACTAAACTAGACATTTCTCTTTTATTTATTACAAATCTTAGACTCTTCACTTATGACTAGACTAGACCTTTGTCTTCCACTTATGACAAGGCTAGACATTTCTCTTCCTCTGTGATGGCACTCCTGTGACATACTGAGACCCACTAACCATCGAATAAATAATAGAAAACCCACCAATCTATACAGACACAAATCTACAAACTACTGCTCTCACATAATTGGACCTATTTTCTCACTACTACAGGGAGAATGAAACACCGTCCTCGGGAGATTTTGTTCCAGACTTTGCGAAGATTTGACTAGTCGACAACACTGACCTCAGGACATGGGGTAACATCAATTCTTATGGGGAGGGGAGGAGGGCGATGGTATTTTTGATGACCAAAATAGTGTCTTAAAGTTCTTTCCCTTATTTTCTTGGACTTCTAGGTCAAATTTGATCATTCTGTCTACAAAGAGAATTGTGTTGTTTGGCTGGGCTGTATTACTTTAGTTGCAAATACTTTCTAGTTTTAACTTAGTTGTGCCTTTTAGCTAGCCGAAACAAAACTAACATTTACAGTTTTATCATTTAAGTTATTGTGTTTACACATATAATTGTAATATTATTATCTCTCTCCCTATTGCCAATGTAACTGAATGGCATATAATGCTTGGCTACCTGAAGGGAGAGAGAGCAGGATGGTTCGAATTTGAACTAGAAATTTTCAATTCGAGATTTTGAGAGAGTCGAGCTAAAAGGTGTTTTCATTAAGGCTTGCTAACTATTGTAAAAGAAAAATACTCAAACGAAAACTCTATGGTCATGTTACAATGTCTTCGGGGCTCGCAAGGACCTTCCGTTTCAGGAAAAGAGAAGAAGAGACAGAGAAAGCGATGGGAAGACAACATCAAAGAATGGCCGTGCATGCCATTGAAAGAGGTTCTATCCAAGGCAAAAGACAGAGTGGAATGCAGAAAGACGGTTGACAAATCTTGTGTGATGCCCTAACAGACTTTGGGATACGCGATGTTGAAGGTGGTGATATAGCTTTGCCTTAAACTTCTATATAAAATGTTGACATATCGTATTCATTAAAATTCCTTTATACTTTCGTAGAATTCTCTCTCGCAGTAGTAAACTTATAATTCTGATTATATACAAAAGATCTAGATCTAAATATTGAGTTGTAGAATAATTATCACTAAGAACATACACACTGACATTAAAATAATATAAAGTACATTAGAGCAAAATTACAAAGTAATTATATATTTGCGCACATAGGTCCGCCCATGAGTCCTGTGTTTGGTAAGCAATGTCGGTAACAAAACAGGTTTCAATATTATTAATATTAGCACATGCGAGTCTTTTAGTATTATTTCGTTGTTATTTCGTGCTTATTTTCATGTTTCAAACAAGATTCTTCGCCTTCAGATGACAACAACGTTCCGTTACAGCTGAACTTATCATCTAATCCAATTTTTAATTCAATTTCCTACTCTTCTACTTCCTCGTTCTCATTTTTATGTTGGAGCGATCAGATGACTAAGTCACTAGAGCAATAGACGAGATGAACTGTGCAGTGGTTTCCAGACCAGGGAGCTCTCCATATAGTTTTCTTTCTATAGGGGTGTTTTAGGGTCAGTGACTTGTTCGAGTCTCTTGCTTAAGAATAGCTTTTCTAGTTTTTGAGGTCTAAACGTAACGGGCGGAAAGACATATTCAAAACTAATAAGGCTTCATCATCTTTTGGGATTGGGGGGGGGGGGCGGCTAAAAACATATACACTTACACACTCAAAACACGATCTCATGTAGCAATTGACAAGTTAGGAGGAGACTGTGATCAGAGGCGTAGTGAGCAAAACGTGCGCCCGGGGCAAGGTACTTTATTAGCGCAGCCGCCCCACCCCCTTTTCCGTGAACATGACATAGAAATATAGGCATATACATAAAACGTATTAATAATATATATATATATAAATAATCTTAGATTACAATTACCTAACTAAACTATCTACAATAATTTTATTTTTAGGCGCCTCTTTGAGTGTGGCGCCCCCTTCCGAGGTTAGCGCCCGGGGCATCGTGCCCACATTGCCCCACCTCACTACGCCTCCGACTGTGATCCACAAGGTTGCAGGTTTTAAACAAATCGTCTCGTCGATAATTAGCTGCTAAATGTGATCACAGGAGGTACAAACTGCAATCTGACGGTTGAAGTGAACGCATGTGTTGAGCACGTGACCTAACAGTCGTGGCAGTTAACTCGTGTTGAGAACAAGATAATTCTCAAGCAGAAATTCACTAAATAAAATGTTGATAGAATTTGTCGTCTGCTCTGAAAACGAAATTATTAAATCCGATGAAATCTCCTGGGAGTTTGTGTGGATGTGTTGGCATGGCGAGGAGTTGTAATATGGGAAACATAAGTCGTTCAGTGAGTTATAGTGTGCAAGAAATTTTCAATCTATCTATCTACCTGTCTGTCTATCTATCTATCTATCTGTCTGTCTATCTATCTATCTATCTATCTATCTATCTATCTATCTATCTATCTATCTATCTATCTATCTATCTATCTATCTATCTATCTTTCTGTCTTTTGCTCTATTTCATTCATCCATCCATTTAAATAATCTATCATCTAATCATCCATTTTCTCCTCTCCTTCTCTCTTGCTCTCTCTCTCTCTCTACCCATCTTCCTAGTGTATCTAAACATGTATAATAGAAATCTCGCGGCTTTGTTTTATTTTGTGTTTTAAAAGTTCGTTTTTCTTTTTTTTCCCCCGTATCTCTCCCTCCCCCTGTATTGTTCATACATCTTCTTGTCAATCAAACAATTTGGTTTCTTTGCATTGATTCGAATTTGTCTTTCTGTGTTTACAACCAATGTCTTATCAGAAACTCCTCGACATAACGACCTTTGACCTGTGGGATAGCATTTTACTAAGAACTAATTACAATAAAACTATCAAAGAAGATTTTGACCCTGTTTGTTGCAAAGCTTATATCAATTCACTCTGTCTGGTACAAGTCTTATGCAAGTCATTTCTCCCACTTCCCATTCTCGGATCAAGTTGAAACTTTGCCCACATAATTTGTGTTCCTATCAAAGTATGAATCAATAAAAAAAACATTACCAATTAATTCATTACTTAGTGGTAATTAATTAATTTAGTTTGATTTTTATTAAGGAATATTGCTATAAGTATACAGCTCATTTCCTTAGGCTTTTAAAGTTGTTGTTTTTCAATATTTCGCTTTGCTTCATTGTCTCACTGTGTTCTTGTTGCAGGCTTGAAATGGATATAATCCTAATTTGGTTTGCACTAGGCAGTTCTACTATCCCCCAGCCAATGCTAAGTTATATTGACGACACTTTAACATAGTGTGACTGAAAAGAAATGAATATGTTACCCATTCTGAAGGTGGTGCGAGGTGGGGTGAAATACAACATCATCCTGACCCTTCTAGAAACATTATTTAAAGGGACCTCCCTTTCTCCACTCTGGTTGAGATTTGTCATCACAAAGCCTCCCTCGATTAAGCCAATAACCTTTCATAAAAAGTATGGAGTCATAGAATAGCTAAACAACATGAACACAGTTTGCAATTATTATAAGAGTTGTGCATGAAGGAACTAAATCACAACCAGAATAACCCATTATTCTTCGCCTTGTTGTATTCTATTTTTAGCCAGATCACGTGTGGACTAACTACTGGATGGGAGAAGAGCATAGTGCACGATTCTAGGGTAGGACAATGTCAAGGCCACTGAAATTATTTCTTTCATTGAGAAAAATAGACAAAGATCTTGTTGTAACTCTCTCTTGTTGTAACTCTCTCTTGTTATAACTCTCTCTTGTTATTCTGGACTACCAATGGCGTTACATCATAGTAAATAAATGCTTCGAGAAACACGCGACATCGTACATCGGGATTGGAAGGGAGACTAATCAAATAATCTAGCTTTTAGTTGTTAAGATAAAGGTTGGAAGAATGGCTATGTCAGAAAATTTGTTTTAACAAAACTTATATCAACTCATTCTGTTTGTCTGTTTGGTAAAAACTTTGTATTCGTAATTCCTTCCACACCCGATTATTTCTTCTACCTGACAACACAAGAATCAATAACATAAAATAACCGATTAGTTCATTAATAATAGGTAATTAATTATTTTATCGATATCTTGAACAAAGGAAAGAGAGTGAGTTACTAGACAGATGTGGTGGTATAAGTTGAATTAGTCCCTTTGTGGACTTTTGAGCCCTGAGTGATCCTTTTGAATGCATTAAAAAACGGTCATGTAAACATTCACAAAGATACCCCCTTCTTCCCTTCCCCTTTCACAACTGGTCCAGACAAGTGATAGGATCATAGCACATTGAGAAAGCTAAATGGTAAAAAAATAATACTAATAAATTGTTAAAGATATTTCTACTCGCACAGATTTATTATGCCAAATAGGTCAATTGATGATGCGACTACATTATTGATCCAAACTAATTGATACAATTACACTTTAAATAAGCTTCTTTCTTTTAAATAGTGTTTCTGTTTTTCATGTTTGAGTTATGTATCCATACTGATAAAGCGTGATCATGTCTCTCACAAACAAGTGTGACTCACATTCCGTGATCGCTTTTTAAATATAATTGAAAAAAAAAAAAGTTTCACGACTTGAAATCAAACTCGGGGTGGGGGGGGGGGGGGGGAAAGCCCTGCAAGTTTTGAAAGGGGAACTATACTTTTATTACGTGATTCCTCAGGGAACGGCTTTGGAATATATTTACTTTATGGGGGGGGGGGGGGGGGGATTTTCATAAATGAAGGCAAATCTAGTAATTGCTTGTCGTTTAAAGAAGTATGTGATGATACGTGTAGCAGTACACGCTAGAAACCATTACTGACATGAGAGTAATGACTATATTATTTGTCTAAGGAGTGGAGTGTCTTGTTTACAATTCCTACCATTAACTTGCTTTCTTTTTCATGCCTGGGTGGAAGGAAAATCTCGTAAAAGAGATGGAAATGACTAGGATGATTTTCCTAGAAAATTGAAAGTTTACATATATCATGGGGAAAACATTGTAACATTGTAAATCTGTTTTTACTGATATAAAAGTAAAGAGCCCCTTTCAAACCTTGCGATCTCTAGGGCAGATGATGTTAAGGTCATCTGTTTCTTTGGCCAACGGTTAACTAGCAGGGTGTCATGTGGCCAGCACAACGACCAACCGCCTTTGAATCAAATCCTCAAATAAAGTTAGATACCTATTACAGTTGGGTGGACTTAAGGGCCACCATAAAAATCCCAAAATTCAAAATCCCAGTCTTCACCGAGATTCGAAACCAGGATTACAAGTTCATAAGCCCAGCGCTTAACCATTCAACCACCGCGCCCCCTTTTTACCTTTATATTTATTCATAATATAGTCAGCTATAAACTGTTGAACAGATAAACAGACACAAAGGAAGAGTTTGCGCACTGTCGTGTGTCAGTGTTGGCTTAAAGATGTTTTGAAATACACAAATGTAAAATGCTAGACTTAGTTCTAGATTTATGATTGTTCGAAGCTCAGTGAAAAGGCTCCTTGCAATTATGAAATAGAATAAGAATTGACAGACCACAGTCAACTTTTAAAAGTAAGAATAGGTGTGTGTAATCTTACAAACATGATGACTCTATTGGCTTTTTGTCATAGATGTGTGTAGACTTACAAACATGATGACTCTATTGGCTTTTTATCATAGATGTGTGTAAACTTACAAACAAGATGACTCTATTGGCTTTTTGTCACACCAAACCATTGATGTGTTTTTGTCGCATCATTTTTTTTTATTTCGGGAGGGGTGAGGAAGCACCATCATATTCTTGAAGGAGGGCTGTTAAGGAGTGTGTGTATCTATGGTGACGGTGGGAAGAGGTTAGAGATTGGTTGTGAATGGTGCAAGATAGGTGGTGTTCTCGTCAGTTGTTTTGGGTAGGTCACAGACGATTCCAGAATGCCAGAGTTTTAAGACGTTTTTTGTAGTGAGTTATATTTTGTTCATAATACCATTTTATATTATTACTAAAGTCTACACCTTTGTTTTCATTTTATCTCAAGCGGATTTTGTAAATATTGTAATAAAATTTATATATAATATTGTACACAAAGAAGTTATTCAAGCTATTTCAAATTTTATAAGTTAAAATGTATAACACCGTCTGTGATTTAGTTACTACAAATGAACGACCGTCCCCAAATAGGGCCCACTGATACTTTCCTACGCCTATGGGTCTAACTATATAATATACAAAGTTTTGTTGTTTTCATGCTAGAGCTAACTAAAACAAGTTTATCTGGGGTTTTGTTTTTCCCTCTTTCTAAGTTTGATTTGTGAGACTAGACTGTTTTTATTTAATATTTGAAGAACTCGGTGCCTCTTTTTAATATCACTTGGCTCAAATTTAAATCGCTGGCCACGAAATGGAAAAAAACACAAGAAGATGGCAGATAGGGTTAGGGTTAGGGTTAGGAAACCTCGTTCGGTCAGTGTGACATTTAGTTTGTTATATTACCAAAATTAAAAAGGGAGTTAAATTTTATATCTCTGTGAGCCTTAACTCTTTCTCTCCGTAGTAATTTTCCTCGTTCCGATAGAATTATCCATTTTTCCCATTTGTATTTCACTATCCTGATATTAAACTTCAATAACTTTTGTTTTTGTTATCATAAAATGTCATATTTGGTATAGAATTACAGGGGATTTGCAAGCTCTTTTTTTTTAAACAACTCAAATTAAAGTCTATAATTTCGAAAATCAATTTAGTTTAATGAGTTCAAATCAACGTCGGCATCCTCAGTCAGGAGAGAAAGAGTTCAAACCTTGTCTAGAAGAGAATATCTATTTTCAAAGTTGTTTATTTCTAATGATGTTCTAATGCCAAGAACTACATCCTAGCTAACGTTGTCAAGTTTATTCAGTACTGTTGAGTGTTAAGTCCGTACTTTAAATTGACCTCCCTGCCCTACATACACACACACACATGCGAATGTGTTGTAGAAATCTGAAAGCTAGTTGGCTCAGTTTTATACAAAAACTTGTTGACTAGAGATTTTCTTAAGGAGATTGAAAAAAAACTCTGAAACAAGAACTATCGAGTGATCTGTTGACCTTAGAGATGAACATACTTCAGGTGCTCGCGTAAGAAAGAAGAAATGTCAAGGTCGCTTGCTGTAAGACAAACGTTATCAGACAAAAAATAAGAATTTTTCTTAAAGTTAGTATAATTTTTTTTATAAAGAAAAATAATATTACTAACGTTGTATATAGTATATTTATCTATTTGGTAATCCTACCTTTATGTATATGGTGATTTTACATAAAGATCTATGTATATATGGTCATAAATTTATGTATTTGGTGAACCCATAATAACTACATTTATGTTGTTGTTTGTTTTGTGACCATCATACTCCACGAAACCTTCACGATCACTCTGGGTGGAGGTCGTCACATGAACGTGCTATTGTGTTTGCTCCAGTGTCATGTAGCCTCGTTTCTGAAGACGCAGGCGGTGCAAAAATAAAATTGAGCTTGAATAAGTACTAAATGTATATTTCAATAAGACACACTTTAATTGATTCATGTGAAGTAATTTAAAGCATATTTAGAAACACGACCGAAATGGGCTCTCCCAATTCTCATGCTCCGGCTTTAAAAGACAAATTGTAAGCGTGATTTGTTTTTTACTCTTACTAACTTATGAATGGAAAGATTGTGTAGGACAAATTTGATTTCAGAAGATAATATTTCGAAAAATTATAACGGGAAAAGTAAAGTGGCCCATAATCTAGTAATTGTTTTCTTATATCTATATCTTTATAATATATATGTATATCTAATGTCCAATTTCTAGGAAAATCTTTAGAGCCGTTTTCGATACCCGTGACCTTGCAGGTTCCAGTTTCCACAAAGAAGTTGCAAGAGAAATAAACATTCCTTGTATAATTGATACTATTAAATCTTGCGACCTTGACAACGTTGAGCTGGGGGGGGGGGGGGGCGGGGCATATCTACTAAGTATTAAGATTTGTCACTAAATTCCACCTAACCTCCCCCCCCCCCCCCACACTGATCATGTTATATTTGTATCCTTACTATCTTATATTTGTATCCTTACTATCCTCTTTGCGGGCTGGAGTCGGAGAGTTCTAGCAACCGCATGGATTAAAGTAGGGGGTGACCACTCTGTGACTCGAGTGACCTTGACATTTTCCTCCGTTTTTTACTTGACCCACAACTGGGACATTCCAGGGGGGACCACACCTCAACACACATTTTCACTCACACACACACGTATGACTTAGACCCGCACACGCACCAAGGGAAGACAACACCAGGGTTACAAGAAAAAGGTCGATGCCAACCGAATCCGGCAATATCACCAAACAGCGTGAACTTATCGATTTCAAGGAATAATCTCCATGCGTTTGTGATTAGGTTCAATTCTGTGAACAGAATTAGTAGTATCTTGACAGCTTTACAATTGAGAGATAAGACTAAAGAATGTATATTAGTATCTTGACAGCATTAGAGTTGATGAGATGAGACTAAAGAAAGTATCTTAGTATCTTAACAGCATTGGAGTTGATGAGATGAAACACAGAAAAGTGTGCAAGTAGATCGGGGGTCATCTTGAATACCATTAGGATAAGCAAATAAAACTTTAACTTTAAAATAGAAACTTAAATCAAACGCTCTCTCTCTCTCTCTCTCTCCCTAGTTCGACAGATAAAGCGCCTCTAGGTATAGCAGTCTCTCGCTCATTGCTGCCCTTGCAAAACGTTTGTTAGAGACAGAGGGATGTGAACTTAAGGGACTCATCTGAGCCGTCTGCTCCTGGTCAAATCTTAAATGGATCAGCAATCAGGAACTAATGAGGTCGTCGACACTTTTGTTTCGTTATCATCCAAAGCGTACAAACCTGTCAATAGTTGCGTGGTTTTAGTTTATATATATGTAGATAGATATATAGATATATAATAATAATAATAATAAGGCTAGTCTCACAGTCCGAGGATTAGTGAGGAGTACATTATTTCCCGTGGCTTCGCAGCCCAGCTGTGACCTACATATTTTGCCACATCCACGGCAAGCATAACCATTGTCCGCAGGTGATCGATTTAGATTTTCCTTTCGCCGCCTTCGTTTGTCCACGGCAGCTGATTTTCTTTTGGTCTCAAATATGTATCCTGCGACCCTCGTGATTGACCTCCAGCTGTCTCGTTCTGAGGCCGCATGCAACCAGGTGCTCTCTTCTATGTCAGCCAAGGAAAGTTGACGCCTAAGCTGGTCTTTGAAGCGTTTCCGTGGGGCGCCTCTGTTACGTTGACCACCTTTTAGCTCACCAAAGAGAGACTGCCTTTGGCATACGTTCGTCTCCCATACGGGACACGTGCCCTACTCAGCATAACTGCCGGACCATAAGAAGCCCCTCCATACTGTCCATACCGGCGTTCGCAAGGACATCGCTGTTTGTAGTGCGGTCTTGCCACCGTATGTCCATGATGGAGCGCAAGCATCTTTGGTGGAAGCACACAAGAAGTCTTAGTTGTTTTCTGTAAAGTGTCCATGTCTCAGAGCCATATAGAAGGGATGAGAGAATCACCGCCTGGTAGACATTGATTTTTGTAGGCAGGCGGAGCGATTTGTTCCGCCAAACTCTCGCCTGAAGGCGTCCAAAAGCGCTACTGGCCCTGGTCAGACGGTTATCAACTTCCCTTGAAAGTGAGGCGTCATTTGACACTATACTACCTAGATATGTGAAGTGGTCTACCACGTTAAGGGGCTATCCGTTTATGGTGATCCTTGGGGCTGAGTATGTTTTGAAATATGACTTCTGTTTTCCCGAGGTTTATAGATAGACCGAAAGAGGCGGCAGCGTATGCAAATTCGTTTACCGCGTTCTGGAGATCATGTTCATTGTGAGCTAGCTGGGCGCAATCATACAATAATCACACCAAGAACAGAATCGGAACAGGACTTTTTATTTTCCTGATAGAAAGATCTACAGATCTGCAGAACTTGACTCAATTTTGTCTTGGTTGATCTCAGCTGAACTCGAAAACAAAAAATCACTTGGGATTTGTGAGAAAAGAACATTAAGCTGTCAAACTTCGATGTACACACACACACACATGAGATGTCTAGTTGAGATGGAATTGTATTGAAACGAGAAACGAAAAACATTTTTTTTAAATTTAATTATACATTTTGTTACTGTCAAACTTTCATTTTAAACTTGACCAGTATTAGATCAATTTCTACATCAAAAGTATATTTATTTTGTCTCTTACCGCCTCATAGCATTCTATATTGATAACTAAAAAATGAAATGCTCATGATGCGAACAAGATTTGTGAATTCATTGAAACTTTCCCTGTGAAACAGTTACTCTTCAATTACCTTCTCATGAATACAGTAGAACGTCGTTTATCCGACTCAATTGGGACCGGACACCGCGATTGTTCGGATAACCGAAAACCGAAGCGATCCATGCAGTATATGCAACCGGACACTATACGAATATGTATATGTGGTTGATAAAAAAAAAAAAAAAAAAAAAAAACTGGTCCGGATATTTGACGCTCCGGATAATAAACGTTCGGATAAACGACGTTCTACTGTAACATTTAAACTCATGGACTTCAACTTTCAGATACAAATCATGCTTCCGAGATTATTTCTTTTAGCTAGGTGAACTTTTGTTTTAGATGTTCAAAATTTTTGTAAGACATTCAGACAACAAGAAAAACATAACCGCTGTTTAAGCTATATGTGATTGACCTAGACATAACAAATCAGTGCGATTAGAAATATTTTACCAATTGTTTTTGTTGAGCTGTGATCTTGTCTGAACGTGCCTGGACCAGTTGTGACAGTGGAAGGGAAGAAGGGAGAGTATCTTGTCTGAACGTGCCTGGACCAGTTGTGACAGTGGAAGGGAAGAAGAGAGAGTATCTTGTCTGAACGTGCCTGGACCAGTTGTGACAGTGGAAGGGAAGAAGGGAGAGTATCTTGTCTGAACGTGCCTGGACCAGTTGTGACAGTGGAAGGGAAGAAGAGAGAGTATCTTGTCTGAACGTGCCTGGACCAGTTGTGACAGTGGAAGGGAAGAAGGGAGAGTATCTTGTCTGAACGTGCCTGAACCCGTTGTGACAGTGGAAGGGAAGAAGGGAGAGTATCTTGTCTGAACGTGCCTGGACCCGTTGTGACAGTGGAAGGGAAGAAGGGAGAATATCTTGTCTGAACGTGCCTGAACCCGTTGTGACAGTGGAAGGGAAGAAGGGAGAGTATCTTGTCTGAACGTGCCTGGACCAGTTGTGACAGTGGAAGGGAAGAAGGGAGAGTATCTTGTCTGAACGTGGCTGGACCAGTTGTGACAGTGGAAGGGAAGAAGGGAGAGTATCTTGTCTGAACGTGGCTGGACCCGTTGTGACAGTGGAAGGGAAGAAGGGAGAGTATCTTGTCTGAACGTGGCTGGACCCGTTGTGACAGTGGAAGGGAAGAAGGGAGAGTATCTTGTCTGAACGTGGCTGGACCCGTTGTGACAGTGGAAGGGAAGAAGGGAGAGTATCTTGTCTGAACGTGGCTGGACCAGTTGTGACAGTGGAAGGGAAGAAGGGAGAGTATCCTGTCTGAACGTGTCTGGACCAGTTGTGACAGTGGAAGGGAAGAAGGGAGAGTATCTTGTCTGAACGTGCCTGGACCAGTTGTGACAGTGGAAGGGAAGAAGGGAGAGTATCTTGTCTGAACGTGCCTGGACCAGTTGTGACAGTGGAAGGGAAGAAGAGAGAGTATCTTGTCTGAACGTGCCTGGACCAGTTGTGACAGTGGAAGGGAAGAAGGGAGAGTATCTTGTCTGAACGTGCCTGAACCCGTTGTGACAGTGGAAGGGAAGAAGGGAGAGTATCTTGTCTGAACGTGCCTGGACCCGTTGTGACAGTGGAAGGGAAGAAGGGAGAATATCTTGTCTGAACGTGCCTGAACCCGTTGTGACAGTGGAAGGGAAGAAGGGAGAGTATCTTGTCTGAACGTGCCTGGACCAGTTGTGACAGTGGAAGGGAAGAAGGGAGAGTATCTTGTCTGAACGTGGCTGGACCCGTTGTGACAGTGGAAGGGAAGAAGGGAGAGTATCTTGTCTGAACGTGGCTGGACCCGTTGTGACAGTGGAAGGGAAGAAGGGAGAGTATCTTGTCTGAACGTGGCTGGACCCGTTGTGACAGTGGAAGGGAAGAAGGGAGAGTATCTTGTCTGAACGTGGCTGGACCCGTTGTGACAGTGGAAGGGAAGAAGGGAGAGTATCTTGTCTGAACGTGGCTGGACCAGTTGTGACAGTGGAAGGGAAGAAGGGAGAGTATCCTGTCTGAACGTGTCTGGACCAGTTGTGACAGTGGAAGGGAAGAAGGGAGAGTATCTTGTCTGAACGTGCCTGGACCAGTTGTGACAGTGGAAGGGAAGAAGGGAGAGTATCTTGTCTGAACGTGCCTGGACCAGTTGTGACAGTGGAAGGGAAGAAGGGAGAGTATCTTGTCTGAACGTGCCTGGACCCGTTGTGACAGTGGAAGGGAAGAAGGGAGAATATCTTGTCTGAACGTGCCTGAACCCGTTGTGACAGTGGAAGGGAAGAAGGGAGAGTATCTTGTCTGAACGTGCCTGGACCAGTTGTGACAGTGGAAGGGAAGAAGGGAGAGTATCTTGTCTGAACGTGGCTGGACCCGTTGTGACAGTGGAAGGGAAGAAGGGAGAGTATCTTGTCTGAACGTGGCTGGACCCGTTGTGACAGTGGAAGGGAAGAAGGGAGAGTATCTTGTCTGAACGTGGCTGGACCCGTTGTGACAGTGGAAGGGAAGAAGGGAGAGTATCTTGTCTGAACGTGGCTGGACCAGTTGTGACAGTGGAAGGGAAGAAGGGAGAGTATCCTGTCTGAACGTGTCTGGACCAGTTGTGACAGTGGAAGGGAAGAAGGGAGAGTATCTTGTCTGAACGTGCCTGGACCAGTTGTGACAGTGGAAGGGAAGAAGGGAGAGTATCTTGTCTGAACGTGCCTGGACCAGTTGTGACAGTGGAAGGGAAGAAGGGAGAGTATCTTGGTGAATGTTTTACATGCTCGTTTTTTTTAATGCATTTAAAAAATGTTATTTTAGGGCTCGAGTCCCCAAGGGGACTAATTTAAATTAAGCCACCATATCTGTCAAGTACGATTTCTTTCCCTTGTTCAAGGTACCAAACAAAATGACTAATTACCAATAGTTATTTAACTAATTTTTTAAATTATTTTTTTTAATTTATTATTGTGTTGTCAGGTAAAAGAAGTAATTGAGCAACTTTCAGCTTAATCCGAGAAAACGTTATGGAGACGTCTACAAACTTTTTGCCAGTCAGATAGACAGATAAACAGAGTGAATTGATATATGCTTTGTAAAAAAACATATTCCAGCGCTTGTCCTGTGTCTCTGATGTATATCTAGTATCTCATCTTAAAGTGCTTAGTTCAGTGGTGGTCCTGTGTCTCTAATGTTTTGTTTTTTATTTTAGCTCAATGAAGCTCTTGATGGTTTTATTTTTATATTTTTTTAGTTTTTAAATTGCCTGATTGTCAGGTGTCTAATTATCGTTTGTGTGAAAATCCTGTCGATCTACTTTCATTTACAAAAGAATCAGTATAGAAGAGAAGAAATAAAGATTGTTTACATTGACAACCAGGAATGCAGATCCAAAGGCTGGTTTCGATTTGTTCATCACTACGAAATGAGACCGGTAGCGATTTTAGTTGTAGGGCTCGAAATGTGACTGTCAAATGGATAGACCTTTACCTACAGCTTCACCCATCCCATTATCTGTTGTGCCTTTTGGGCACCACATATGATCTTTCGACCGTCTTTCTCCATTACTATGTCTTTTACCAAGCTCTTTTAATAACAATTATCTTCACATCGCTTTATCTGCTTCTTCTTTTATTTTCTGGTACTGTTCGCTAAAGGAAGGTATTTGCGAGCCCTCAAGACGCTGTGATATGGCCATACGTTTTAAGTAAGTACGTTCCCCTTTCAGACCTTCCAATCTATGGGGCAGATGATGTAAAGGTCATCTGTTTCTGTGGCCAATGGTTAACAAGTGTGTCAAGTGTCCAATACAACGACCAACCGCCTTTACTTTTCCCCAACTTTTGTCAGGTATTAGAGCTTGATGGACTCAAGGGCGCCCAAAGATCCCGAAATATAAAATCCCAGTCTTCACCAGGATTCGAACCTGGGACCTCTGGTTCAGAAGCCAAGCTCAGCCACCGCGCCATAAGTTTTAGTTTGAATTTTTGACAGGGGTTAGTAGGTAGTCGTGATCTAGTTTCTAATCTCTTTATTTGTGATGCGGTTTTTGTAGGTGATACTTAGAATCTCCATTCCATCGATAGGGCAGACAGACAACACAAAACTAATAGCGGTTTTTCTCGTTTCGTGGACCACTAATAAAATGTTTAACATGCCCTACAAAAACTACATTTCATTAACTTTTTTGTCTTCTTTTAAAAAGATTGATTTCTAACACGCGCTACTCCATACCTTGTTCTTCCCTTCTCTTTCCCCCACTCGTACTGTCACAAATCATGTGGCGGCATGCACACTGCTAACATTTCATGCCTGCTGTTGGGCTGGACTTTGAAATACAAAGTTCTGAGATAGTTGGCCCCTGAAACCAGCTTTCAAAATTGTCTGCCTTATTTGCATATACTCTGTAGCAGACAGTGAAGGTGGGGCACGGGAGAGGAGGTTACCGGGGACTTTTCCCCTTCCGATAATCCAATCAAGCTGGGTTTTGATCGAGGTTTTTATAGGATGGAGTATGTTTTTTTTTTGTCTTAGCCTCTAGACGTTTGCTAAGTGAATCAAGTTGGGCAGCCAATGCACAACAATCAACAGTTCCATATAGGCAAGGCACCAAGAGAGGCACGTTATCGTGGAATTGGCCTAAACGGTATCAATATATAAGTGATAGAGTATTTCAGAAAATAAATAAATAATCGGTGACAGTATCTTATGTAACATGATATTTATTTTTAAAACATTCCTGGCTTTACCCCCGTGATTTATTTTAAAGTTATAAAAAATTATAAAATAAATAAATAAAAATAGGCGGCAGTAACTTATATAACGCAATATTTATTTTTCAAAAACATTCTTAACTTTATTCCCATAGTTATAAATGAAAATAATCGAATTACAGTGCAATTTTTCATAATCAAAGTAGGGCCTGCAATATACGATTCATCGGTGATATACCTGACTTTGGTCTGATTTTCTATCGACTGTTCAAAGCATTGTTGGTAAAATCATTAAATTAAAGCCACCTTAACCTGCGATATTTGAGTACGGGAGTGTCTTTCCAAAATAGGGCTCCACAGCCTTATGAGGAAGTGCGCGAGATGAACCATAGTTGTTCTAGGACTGAAGGAGGCCAACAATATGGTACACGTCTAAAGTAGAAATAATACCTAAACCATTGTGTGAAATCATATGTGTGGCGGCCAACGTTCGGTCTCTAGTCCTCAGTTTCCGCGCTTCAATTTTGTGTCAACGAAACACGTTTAAGGAGAACATGTGAATTAAAAATATTCTGGATCCCCCCCCCCCCGTCCGTGTCTGACGTAAGATGCACGTGTTGGTAGTCTGTATTTCAACTGTTTTTGTTTGTGTATTCTAAAATGTTTAGTCGTCAAAAAAGAAATTAGCCCCCTTCAATTTCAAAGTGTATTTTAGCAGACTCCAATATTTTAAAATTGTTTCCCAACACTAAGAAACGAAACAAACGAAATATTTCTCTTCTGGGTGTCAATTGTATCTGCTTGTATTCGTAGGACCCATGGTCTATGATGTCACCCATGGTCTATGGTGTAACCCAAGTTTGTGTCAGAATGTTATACTGAAATTCAAGGGCAGATGGAAAAAAAATAAAAATTTAAAAGGCGATGGAAGGGAACTTTGTTGTTTAGTGGCAGGTTTATATTTATATACATACATACATAAGTAAAAAATTACCTGTAAAATGCTTCCAATGGCATGCGTCTCAAATAGCCTCTGACAACTAGTCTAACTCCTGGCCTTCACACGTGGTTCAGATACTGAGCCTGGTGGAACCGTTAACACCGACAGGAGAAGGGGCAAAAGCAAGCAACTGGCGTGAACACCTTTAAACATCCCGGGCTGAAGGGGCTGCTCGTTAGTCTGTTGGTTGGCTACCCATCTAAGAGAAGAATAACTCTGAATTCAACCTCCGCTGCCTTGCGGCTATACCCAAACGCGGGAAAGGCTTCGGGAGACAACACTGAGGAGAAATCAGGAGCAGGTGACCCTAAGGCAAATTGTGGCACACCGTGCTACAGCCTGGCAGAGCCCGCGGCGGTACTGATCCCAAACTGTGTCAGATATTCTGCTCCTTTGGTTACATCAGCTGCGCGGAGATGGAGAACTGCTGTGTGGGCGACATCGTTCCGACTATAAACAATGCCCAGGCTTTCCTCTCGCTTAAAAAGTGTTCGAGAGGAAAGAGGTAACCAACATACATAATGGTCAAGTAATGAGACAGGGGATGTTGCTGTTACGATTCAAGGGGTGTTCGGGAGTTGATCCGCGTAAAAATTGCCTCTTCCAACTTTCCTACTATTCCTACTATGGAATATATATATTGCTCAATTAAGTAATAGTTGTTATATATTGTTCGTTCTATATCTGTCATACTATAAGAAGTCCCTCTATCGCTGTTTGTAGTGCGGTCTTGCCACTGTATGTCCATGATGGAGCGCAAACATCTTTGGTGAAAGCGTTCAAGCGAAAAGAAAATCTAAATCGACGAACGACGAACAATGGTTATGTCTGCGCTGTTGGTGGCAAAATATGTAGGTCACACCTGGGGCATCGTAGCCACGGGAAATACTGTAATCCTCACTAATCTTCGGACACGAAGACAAGCCTTATTTTATTCTAACCACGTTTATGTGACAAAAAAAAAAAAAAAAGAGCCACTTCTGTAATGAAACCACTTATATTTTTAATGGGATCTAGTAAAAAAATGCTTTTGCTTGTTAAAGATATAGAATAATGATGGAAGGAATTGTTTTTTACAAAACGATTTTCTTTCGTGCCTAGCCTAAGTTAAGAAATAAAGAATATCATGGATTATCTACCTTTTTATAACAGAATGATGTGTGGCTGCTAGTGGTTGCTAAGACTCATCAGTAGAATTAAATATTCAGCACATTAAATCTAGCATACTAGTGGAGTGTACACACACAAAAAAAAAACAAAAACAATTTCCCCGAGGATGCAGTAAATAGAAAAAACGGAAAATAGGGGCGGGGGGCAGTCGCGTAGCTAAAGTGGGGGGGAGGAGGGGGGAGAATTTGAAAATCTCCCGGGCTCCCACTTGCAGGGGACCCCCAAATGAGTGTTTTTTATATTAAAAATGAAATATTACGCAAAAATACTGGGACTCCCAAAGAAGTCAAGCCCCCGGGCCCCCAAAAAATGGAAAATTCCTAGCTACGCCCATGGGGTGGGGTAAATGAATGCCAGCCCTGAGATCTGTTTGAGAAAAACAAAAAAAAAAGGTGGGGCTTTCTTCTCCACGAGACTGCATACCCCTTTCCCCACACTCCACAATGACCCCCTCTTAAAAGTACGGTGACAGTAAGGATGTCCTGTATTAAGGTTAAGTATAGTCTATTTTTTGTAACTCCCCCCCCCCCCACCACCACACCTCCGCTATTAAAACGGGATTTCGTTTGTATATATTAAACACATTCTCAAAACTTCTAAACCCGCCCCTGGCTGACAGACAACTTAATTAAGATATTTTCGTATCTCTAGTTATCGACATGTCTCAAAGGAGGCAAACAGTTGTTTTGAGGATCGTTCAATCAAAAGCGGTCAAACGAAACATGTCTTCCCCATAACTGTGTTGTTCATGGCGCTGTATGTTTTTCTTTGATACTCGGTTCAACTCCAGAAGAAAAGGTCGGCCATCTTCATTTAGGTATTGTCTTCAAGCAAGTTTGATTTGCTTGAAATTATCCTTTCTTGAACAAATGCTATTGCGGTATGACACAAAGGGTTTGGCTACCTAACTTAGGGAGATTGAGGCAGAAGTCTTCTCCCTATATCTCTCTCTCCACTAAAGAGATTGAACTTGAGCGCAATGGGTGTTTACAGGAACGTGAATGTCGAGCTCTACACAAGCAATTATAATAATAGAGATATAGGAGCTGCTCATCCTACTCTTGCTAGAAATACTTATCTATCGTGTGAGCATGTGTTGATGTCTTCGCTGGGAAAAAATAGTGGTCATTGAATGCATGTCTTTGGTACACCTAACTGGTGACTCTCTTGGTTTTTTCTTGTTTCCATACTCGATGCTTGATTTTTGCTAAATCAGAAACTTGTATACGGTACTATACGTTTCACAGAACCGGTCGTATGAAAGAGCCAAGCTGGCACAAAACCAGTTTCAATAGTATTGTCCAACTTGTACCAATGGTTATTCAAATGTTTGTAGCGATAACAGTTGCTGTTCAGCTGACCTGCAGATTTGTTCTTCATGGAGAAATCTAACCAAGATAGCAATTTCTTTTAAATGAACAAATAATATTGTTCAGATCGTATACAATAAAAATGCATGTCACGTGAGGGATATATAAAAAAAAAGATAAGTAGATATAGTTAAATCTTAAAACTTCTGACGAAATCATTTGAATGAATAACTTTTGAAAACAATCTTCTACGTTGTCATGGCGATCAATTCTTGCATTAATATCTTTTCCTTTTAATGGTACAATATAATACTACGTAAAGAAATAATTTCTGTTTGCCTTAAGTTCAATCAATAATATGAACAAATGGCTATACTATTACTTTACAGTGTCATTATCTCTATACGTGGAGTTTTTGTTGGATTTCAGATTTCCTATTAAAGTTGTTGTTTTTTCGGGAAAAAAAGGTTGGGGGGATTGAAATAGCAATAAAAACTATTTTAAATTCGTTTGTTCCAGTGAGTTGTTTAGAAATCAAGTCTAGCAATCTATGGATTTTGGTCAGCGATCATTCAAATTTCAACGAATCTTTATTGAAACATTATAAATTATCTAATTTTTAAAATTCTGTATTGATCCATTTAGCAGGTAAAAATATTTTCACGATCTCAATAGCCGATTATTGTTAAATCATATTGTGTCTGGTCTATTGCTGTTTCATATCGTTAAGATTCAACACACCCATTCTTGTCGTGTTAGTTTTTTAATTCTAAGATACTTTCTTGTTTGTTTTACTGAAGTCAACTTCCTTTTTATTCATTTCATAAGTTTAATTTCTCTAAATCGTAATAACAGTTATATTTATTTTTGTTCACAAAAGAAATTTATCCCTATACCCATCGGTTTAGTTGTTCACAATTTTGCAGGTCAGTGTCAATCAACGACCGATATTGGGTCGCATTGAGGCAAAAAAGGAGTAGGGGTTTTAATGGAGTGTGTGTGTGTGTGTGTTTTTCCAAGGTTATTGTTTAGAAAGGGAGTATTTATTATTATTTTTTTTTTTATAGAGATCGAGCATTAATTTAATGTTATTCTTGTAGAATACTGCAAGATAAGTGTCATTGTCCTAGTCAGTAGTCTGTGTTAAGTAGCCTACGTCAGACGAGTCCAGGTTGCCAGAGTGTAAAGACGTGTTTTTGTTCAAATATACTATTGTATATTATTACTATAGTCTACTACAATTATTTCATTTCATCTGAAGTTGGATTATGATTATTATTATCATTATTATTTCTATTATGTCAAAAGCGAACTAATATTCATTCTCTGGCACTACCCGGGTCGAGCTTCGTTAGAAACAAAATTCATTGTTCATCCTTTAACAGTGTCCACTGAGAAATTTTCTGGCGTTGTGGCAGGTCTGCAGAAGTACCGCCCTCTGACTGGCAACGAGATTCTTAGGGATGTCAAGAGTCTGTTGAATTCCTGTGAAGAGTTTTTTTTTTTTTTTTTTTTTTGCCTATAACCTAGCAAAGGTTTATCATCACATTTATTGATACGGAAGAACGGAAGTGGCGTCAATAGGGTCGGAGTCACCCGATGCGGGAAGCTCGGGGTGTCACCCCCCCCCTTTTTCCAGGAAAAAATCTCAACCTAAAAAATAAAAAAAAATATTGCTTTTTTTTTCTTTGTGTTAAACAATAAAACTGTAAATTGGTTGGTTACACCCGAAAATTGTTTTTGTACAATGTTGTTGTTTTTTTTGGATAGTTTATCAAAAGTTATTATAAAAATTAAAAATGTACGACTATTGAATTAAGTAAAATTGGGTAGAACCTATTTTTTTATTACAGATTATTTAAGAGCTCCTTGCGGAAATGGTTTTAAAGTATACTAGTGTTTCTCAGCTGCTTTTGAAAAGACAAATCAAGCATTGAATAGGTTTATGTTGAGTAAAGGATGTTGATCTGTTTTGTAGATTTAAAAATAAAGTTTGATAGCGTCCATCGGAATCACTCTATAAAATAGCAAGAGAATAATGCATCTCGCAACAATTTATCAAAATTCAGCGATATGTCTAAGTAAATTAAGCTACTATGTCACAGCAGACGGTGGAATCCTTCAACATCGAGACGAATATGAGCTTAGGGTGAATCTTATCCCCATTTCTCTTTCTTGCAACCGTCGACGATGTTATAGAAATACATTAAACAGGCTGCATTTGGGTTACCATGGCATAAACCAAACCGAGTTGGATTTTGCAGACGACATAGCATTTCTTAGAAATACAATAAAATGTAGACACGAGATGACGGATAAAGACGCCCTCAAACTTTCAAACTTATGCATATTGGTTGCAGGTTATTCAGTACCCCATCAACATTGGTCCTACAGATCCTGAAGAAATATAAATAAAGTTCACCTATTTAGGCAGTGTTATCTCAAGTGATGGAGATGCATATCATGATATTGAATGTCGGATTGGAAAGCTTGAGCCGTCTTTCAAAAAGTACGGTCTATCTGAACAAACACATCAATTAGCCTGGAGATTAAAATCCACCTACTCGATACAATCATTATCCCAACGGCCACCTAACGTCGAGAGGTGGAAGGCTGAAAAGAGGCTGAGCGGTGATGGCTGGGAAGGATCCTACAAATAACATACCGAGATAATGTTATCAATTGAGAAATATTTTCCCGCACAGGCATTCACCGTCTAAGAAAAGTGGCGACAGAACTTCGTTTGACATTTGTGTGAGACATAGCATTAGATAACGCACGTTGAACAAAGGCAGACTTAACATGAAAGCCAAAAAGAGTAGAGCAAAAACATGGCTGTCCACGTCTAACATGACGTCACACCTTTTTTTATTAGTTCTGAATTTCGTGGCACCAGCTGAGAAGTGGCTGTGATAGTCGTCTTAGACTGATTTCTGTGGCGGGAGCTTGCAGCCATATGCGTCGAATATATATTACAATCAAAAATGTTACATTCGCCACTCAACTGGTCAGAAAAGATGTTTGGAAAGCTCCTTAAGCCCACTCAGAATTGTCTTGGGCGAAGCATCGGCCGCCAAGCCTTTTTCTACATTTCTGATCTTCAGAAACTCTTTCTCCTGGCGTCTACAATATTCTCATAATAGGAAGATTACAAGACAAACAGAATTAAATAAAGAAAGTTTGTGACATGTTGATACTAAACTGTGAGAGACATTCGAGGTAGTAATTTTTTTCTAAAGTAGCATTTTGGAAAAGTGCATTTCTTAAATTTGGGTGACCCCTCCTGGTGGGTGTCAACCGGTGCGGACCGCACGCCCCGCATCTGCCTAGTGACGCCTCTGAATGTTAGTATTCATTTCTCTCGTTTAGTGCTACAAATCTACATCAGGGGGAGGGGATAGTTTTCTCTGTCTATAACAGTCAGGGTCCCAGTAATGCTAGGGGGGCATAGTTGTCTCTGTCTATAACAGTCAGGGTCCCAGTAAGGCTCAGGTGGCATAGTTGTCTCTGTCTGTAACAGTCAGTGTCCCAGTAAGGCTCGGGTGGCATAGTTGTCTCTGTCTGTAACAGTCAGGGTCCCAGTAAGGCTCAGGTGGCATAGTTTTCTCTGTCTGTAACAGTCAGGGTCCCAGTAAGGCTCGGGTGGCATAGTTGTCTCTGTCTATAACAGTCAGGGTCCCAGTAAGGCTCAGGTGGCATAGTTGTCTCTGTCTATAACAGTCAGTGTCCCAGTAAGGCTCAGGTGGCATAGTTGTCTCTGTCTATAACAGTCAGGGTCCCAGTAAGGCTCGGGTGGCATAGTTTTCTTTGTCTATAACAGTCAGGGTCCCAGTAAGGCTCAGGTGGCATAGTTTTCTCTGTCTGTAACAGTCTTGGGTCCCAGTAAGGCTCAGGTGGCATAGTTGTCTCTGTCTATAACTGTCAGTGTCCCAGTAAGGCTCGGGTGGTATAGTTGTCTCTGTCTGTAACAGTCAGTGTCCCAGTAAGGCTCGGGTGGCATAGTTGTCTCTGTCTGTAACAGTTAGGGTCCCAGTAAGGCTCAGGTGGCATAGCTATAACAGTCTGGGTCCCAGTAAGGCTCGGGTGGAATAGTTGTCTCTGTCTATAACAGTCTTGGGTCCCAGTGCGGGGAACAGAAGGTTGGAGAGTTCAAAGTACTCAAAGTCTGCTTCAGAGTAGTCCAACATGGCGACACAGCAAGGTGACGACAAGCGGTAGAAAGTGATAAAGCTGAAAATCGATAAATCGATCGGACTAAAATTGTGTTGTCAATGATTAGTTGTAAAACTGTTTTTCTTTTTTTCCCTCGCTCGCCTCAGAGAGGCGTCTTACTACAGGATGTGCTTCGTGTGTTTGCAGAGATAATTGTCGTCAATTGGCTTGTTTTCTACTTCCTGTTGAGCTACTTTTAGATCTAAGATGCTTAACTCTACATTCTTGTCTGAGCGACAACGATAGGCTCTGACAAGCAGACGAATAATAGAATAAGTTTAGAACTAACTGAAAGAAAAAAAAATACGGAAAGGTTGTTTATGATTAAAAGAGGATCTTTAATCTCTAGCCGGAACACTTGCGCATGGAAAAAAAGATTGTAATAGTAGAATGTTTATGGGTTCGAGTGATTCATACCCGACTTTAAAAAATAGTCTTATCTAGACTGTATGACTATTTTTCAGTTGCTCATTATTTCGAAATATTTGATGTGATATTTTTTTGGCCTGGGCCTTACTTACTTTTTACTTTCTACTCACCCCTCCCCTAAAAAGTGTTACATCTAGTGGACACGGCGCGCTTTATAACGATACCACTCCCAACCCTATACTTTTAATCTTTAATTTGATTACTGGTATCACCCCCCCCCCCCTTTCTTTTTTTTTTTACACGTTAAGGCTTAGGAGTTATTGCTACATGCAATCTCGAAGTAATCATCAACGTTTCAGCTCTTTATTGAAATATTTCAGCATGAACATTTTTTTTTAAATTATTGCAACCTGCACATCGAACACTCTCGTAATATTTCGGTGAAACAACCCCCCCCCTCCCCATTTTGATTCTCCCCTAACATAATTTTAGCGCATGATTTACAGTTTGTTATTACAATGGCCCGCTAATCTCGACCTCTCACACAAAACACATACTTCGGCCGGAGAATTCTAGTTTTAAATGTCTGACATTCCCCGTCACAAAGCCTAAAAACTGCACTGACTTTTCTTCGGCTTTTTGATGCAATATTTAAGTAGTTCATAAGCTCTCTCTTGCTTTTGGTCGGACCGCTTCATGTGTTATCACTCGGGCGTCATAACGCTCCATCACCAAAGAATTCTTTTATCTTTTTTATCTTCATCCTCAACAACAACAAAATAATATAGATAAATATGCATGTCATTTTTTAAAATAATTTTACACACAAAAAAAAAAACCCAACAAGGTTACATAGACAGTTTGTGTAGAAACACAAACTAAAAATCGGCCCCCGAAGTGGTCCAGCCAGTCAGGTAAAAAGCAGGTTTCAGTATTTTCAGAAAGAATATCAGAATAAAATTCTATCAAATGAAGAGAAGAATGGAGAAAGATGGTTGACAGATCTTGTGTGGTGCCCCAATGGTCCAGCAGACCATAAGGGATAGGTGAAAGTGAAGCTGAAGTTAGATGTGAATGAGGCATAACTGATATCATATAATTATTAATTAATTGATCTAATTGATTTGTAAAGGGTCAATCTCTTATTGAAAGCCTTACTAGTGTTATATGTATTTGTTAAAAAAATAATTCCTTTTTTAAGTGCTATAGACTTTGTACCGCAGTGCAGTTCTCGCGATGATATGAAAAACTACTTATTAATTCTTGTTTTACATTTTGTTCCACTTATATGCATATTAAATTGATTTTTTCATTTTATAGAAAATAAGTAAAAAAAAAATTTTTAGTAAATGCAGTAGTTAGTATGTCAGAACTTACGCAACTTAGCAATGGTAAAAGGTTATCTCCCTTACTAAATAGCCTCCCGTGTTTGTTACTTTTAATAGTGAATAGTTGTAAAAATGGTGTATTTTTATTTTAAAAAAATGCTTGCATAGTTGATTTAAAAAATTAAATTTTTTCACTTTCAGAAAAGATAAAAATAGCCGTTACATCAGAACTTTGAATGGTCAAAAATATCATGATGTCGGATTTTCAATATCTTTTCTAGTTTACGAGATTTAAACGGGACGGACGGACAGACAGACCACACAAAACTAATAGCGTCTATTCCCCTTTCGAGGACCGCTAAAAATGAAGACAATGTCTATAAAAGCAAGTTTTGCGCCTAAGAGAAATGTACGCTCACAAAAAAATAGTGCTTAAAAACAGAAGATAATTTAATGCTGTACTTTTTTATATGTCGGCTTTAAAAAACGTGTTCGTCCGAACTGCGACTAAAAGATCGTTTTGAAGATGTTATTGAATGGTTATTTAATTGATTGTTTACTAAAGGGTCAATCTTTCATTCAAGGCCTCAAGGAAGAAGTTTATCCCTCTATAAACTAATATAGGTAATATATTACAATCCACTTATATAATATGAACGACTGCTTTACTTAGAGATGGCCCTGATAATCAGTGATTTAAGATGAATGTGGTCAGGGGTTAGCTAGCTATTACGACTGCTACCAAATCTAATGCACAACAGAGTTCATCAAATATTGACCAGCTGCCTTCAAACCGAAATTCCCACACGTTGAGCCAATTGGATGACGCTTTGCTGACAAGGGCTTCGATGAGCTTCGTTTCCGGTCATTATAGGATTACTCTTGCGGGAGACAACTAGAATATATGGACCCCCAACCTTTCGTTCTCTGGTGATAGACTGATCTCCCCTTGGGTGATATGGGGACTATTATTGTCAATAAGAATCAAGCCAACCAAGTACCGTTACTCTAAATTGTATTCTTTGTAATCAATATAAACGTATTGCTTAGAGTAGTTCACCCTGTGTAAACAAATCTAAGTGGTACGCTGCCCTAGCTTATACAAGTCAAGTGAGCAGGTCGTTGTGCTAAACACACAACGTCCTTTCAGAAATAGCTGCCCTTATGGACCGGTAGGTCTCAAACGGAAACTTTACTTATACATTCTAGCAGCGGTATATACCCTTTTAGCGGTATCTTACATTCTAGCATCAGTTAATACCTTTTTAGCAGTATCTTGTTTATTCCTTTAAATGTTATACATGTGAAAAACTCATTTTATTTGGTACGGGACTTCGTCTTGGTAGGCTTTGATCAGAATAATTACCCCAAGCAATTACTTTCGTATTTTTTCATAGCTGAAATGGTTCAGATTATGACCCTACTTAAAATAAAATAATTTAAAAAAAAACTCTAAAAATTGTATTGGCTAAGCGAATGGTCCAAATCGGTCTTCCATGGATTCCGATTTCGTTAATAAGTTTAGTATTACCAGGCATACAACTCTGTGTGTGGTAATTCAGAATGTTTGAAACAGTGGTCTTCTATATTATGACACAATCCATTACAAACTTCTAAATGTTTACTTCATGATTACAATCCCTACTATTAGCTTACATTCTCTTCATGGGCGGAAGGAAAAAAGTTCTTGTATTTCGTAATATTTCGAAATCTGCTCTAACGATTTTCCTTGAAATTTGAGAGTTTATGTATATCTTCGGGGAAAAAAACAGTGAAAACTTTGGTTTGACTGTTCTAATTTTTCAGAATCATTTATTTTTTTTTTTGGCTTTTATTTGGATTACTTCTTTTTATCTATGATTAAATAAGGGGTTGAGATAATAGACGTACCTGAACAGTTTGCGCATCGTCTTATGTAGATTTGAAGGTTTGGTTCAGTGTCTACGTATATTAGACTGCGGATAAACAGTAACTGTTGACCAAACAAATGACTCTTTGAAGACACTAAGTGTTTCCACGTGTTTTCTACAAATAAACTTCGTTTCCTATAATATTATATAACATATATCTCAAACCTTTCCAGTCCAGCCGATCTGTTAACAGAAGAAAAAAAAGGATAGACCACCATCAGCTTCATGAAAAGGAATCGATTTAAAAAAAACTTTTTTTCAAGAGCGTGTTTATACTGTTGTATATATATAAGTTTAAAATGGCGACAAGTTTAAAGTGACTCCATTGAAATGTGTCTGTAAGACAGATGTTATAAAATGGCTTAAATGAGTACAAACTCCGTAGACTTCGCCAATGTATTTGAGTGAAATGATTGAGACATTTTTTTCCCCAAATGGAATGTGAAAATGTATTCCTCGGTTGCTAGCCTTTACTTGTATTCAGGTCACGGGATATTTATCTCGCCTACATTATTGCTCATATTTATTTTCCTCTATTTGTCTATCTGTCCCTGCTGGCGTAGCGATTAGATCAGTCATATTATCTCTAGATCTATGTAGCAAAGAAAAAAAAATTATGTGGCTTGGAACCTTGGAGGGAGGGGTGGGATAGAATGATGTCTGTTTCTTCAATGTCTTTGTTTCGGGATGTTGGGTCGCAGTAGGAGTGTATCATTACTCTTTAAATTAACGAAATCATACGACATCGTTGTAAACCAAAATTGCATGTAAAACAAAAAGTAAAATTAAAAAGGGGGTGAGACGAGCCTATGTGTGTTCTTGGGACTAGTCCGTACTATTCATCATAGTAAAATAAAATCTCAGGTCAATTAGGTCCTATAAAGAAGGAGGCCGCAATGCCCATTACTATGCGAGAGATATTCGAAGCATAGATCTTCCATCTGTAATGGGTGTGATCGTCATAAGATCATGTTCGTGTTTAGGAAGATTCTTTATTTTATTAAAAAAACAATATTGACTCACTCCGTCTGTCTGTTTGGCAGAAATCTAGTACACGTTATTTCTCCCAGTTCGTTAGCGGAGACGTGTTGAAATGTATTTTGAAAAATAGTTTGTGCCAATATTGTTACAGACATCTCTCGTGAAGACAGTAAAACATTTTAAAAGGTTAGGGTTAGAAGATGAAACGAAGTCTTTTGCTTCAAATATTTACATATTTAAATATTTACATTGTCATTCTACTTGGTTATTATTCAAACATGTATTAATAGCTACAATGAAAATACAACAAATGTGGTAAAAGACAACGATTACAAAAACAAATAGACACAAAAACTTTCGTCCCCTGGCTATCAAAGCATTAAATACAATTCCACTATCTAATATAAACATTTCAGATGCAGCTTTTGAGTGAAACTATAGTGTGAACATATATTTCATTTTCTTGAGTTATATTTTTTCATTTGGTGTAATGCACAAACTGTAAGAAAATTTTCTTGTGGATAATAAAGATTATTATTATTATTATTATTATTAATTTTATGTTAAAAAATCATCGAGTAGTCATTCTCTGGCGCTGCCAGGGTCGAGTTTCGCTAAAGAGAAACAAAATTCATCGTAGTCCCTTTAACAGTTTCCACTGAGGAATTTTCTGGTGATGTGGCAGGTCTGCAGCAGTACCGCCCTCTGACAGGCAACGAGGATGTTCCTAGGAATGTTAAGGGTCTTGAAGGTGTCTGTAAGGTCAGTTGTTATTATTCCCCTCGGTTGATATAACAATGGGGTATATTGCTATTTTGGACAATGTCCATATACGCTTAATCTCCAAGCCTAGGTTCCCATTTTTCTTTATTTTTCTATCTCAGTTTTTCTTAAGTTATGAGACAGTGGTACGGCGATGTCGATAATTGTAGCGGTTTTTTCTTTTTTATCAACTAACAGAAAATCCGGGCGATTGAAATCTACCGTTTTGTCGGTCATAATAGGCCTATCCCAGTACAGCAGATGTTCAGTAGACTCGAGAACCTCTTGTGGCGAGTATTTATAATAAGGAGGAACATGTAAAGCATTTTAGAAGCATTTTAATAACATAGCAGCTGCTTTCTACACAGTATCTATAGATCTAATTATTAACTGCACTACTGGTGCTCGTGAGTCTACGTCATGGCGTGAGCCTTGCAGATTTGTAGGGAGTTGTTTTTGACACGGTGGTCCTAATATATAGATTCTATATATAGGGAGGCTGCCTTAGCATAGCGCGGGGTCCTGGGGGAGTGTCATATGCGGGGCCCTGGGCCATACTGTACCCCATCAAGCTCGTCTGCCTCTAACGCTGTAGGCCTTTTTTTTGCTACTAAACATAGTACCTAACATCGGTACTGTATTATTGGCCTTTCACTATTACATACTGTATAGTGTATTACAATTGTTCTGCATGAAAGATTTCGCCTTTTAATGTTAATAAACGTTAACTAATGATTCAGAAAAAAATTTGCATGAAAAATCAGCAAACTAGAATAATCTCTGCTAAGCACGCTGGACTAGGAAAGTAACTATTAATAGGAGAGCCAGAACACTTGCAATGGCCAAATAGTTGCTTAGACGGTCACTGGTTCAATCTTATGGAAAAGAAAATGAATAGACCTACGTCATCGCCAAACTTACTGGATGCCCTAACGCCCAGTAAACCCTAACCCTATGCATAAGTACAGCATAAATATACATATATATATATATATATATATATATATATATATATATATATATATATATATATATATATATATATATATATATATATATATATATATATATATATATATATATATATATAAAAATATATATATATATATTATTTTTTATATTTTTTATATATATATATATATAAATATATATATATATATATATATATATATAAATATATATATATATATATATATATATATTTGCATTCTTCACTGTAGAAACGCATTCTCCTGTCATCTACAGTTCATTATTTATTGGTGGGGGTTTGGGGCAAGGCCCCGAAGCCAAAATCGTTTTCTTGCATTCTTCACTGCAGAAAAGCTTTCTCCTGATATCTACAGCTCATTATTTATTAGTGGGGATCGGGGCGAAGCCCCAAGGCCAAAAGCGTTTTTTAGTATTCTTCACTGCAGAAACGCATTTTACTGACATCTACAGTTCATTATTCATTCTATTAAAAAATTACCTTTTCAATAATGTTTTACTTGAAAAAATATTCTAATATGAATTAGAAAGGCCCTTACTACATTGCACATAAAACGATTTGAAGATACCCCACATATTTAGATTTAGGCTTTGAAGATCGCCGACGAAAAAAAAAAAAGAAAATAATTTTTTTAAAAAAGCTAATTTCTAAGTGATACATTTTGTTCAATAAGTCCGTTTGTAATTTTGTTTTGTTACTGAACTACAATTCTAAGCTCTAACAAAAAATTTCGGAAGTGGGAGGAGAAATTAAGTGGACCAATTAGACTCTACTCTAAATTTGTTTGCATTTTTAGGATTGAAGCATAAATTATGAGCTATAGTCCCAAACTTATTTAACTAGAAAAATAGCAGATTGAGTTTGAGTAAAGGTTGGAAAAAGGCGACTAGGAAAAGAATATTTGGGTTCAGAACACATCTCAATCGTTACCCTTGTACTGAAAAATTTTGTATGAATTCTAAATTTTCCAAAGCAAAGTCTTTCTTTAAAAAAAAATTATGATAAATTTATGTGAAATTACATAAACTCTGTCGCCATATTTGACTATTCTGTTTTAAAACATCATGTTTTCGTCCGGTAGAATGAAAACGATTAATCCTCGCTCCTTTTTATAATTTCTGTTAATGATTGCGTTTGGCATTAAAGAATTGGGGTTGCGCGACTAGATATAAGAATTTAATTTATAGCACATATAAAATATATTAGTGACAGATTTTTCTTATAATTTTGTAATTTCTTAACTAATTAAAAAAAAAAGGTATTGGTTTGTCCGATGGGCGGAAGGCGATTGCATGTATCGCCCCTCCCACCTGGTACATTTTTTTTTCATTTTATATTTACTAATCATAAAATTTGAGATTAGAGTGTGGTGCGACATAATATACAATGGTTTCACATATCAATACGTAGCTTATATTATATAGATATTCAACTGCTTTTGTTCACAAATTATGGTTTACCCATAAAAGTAGGACCGCCCCCCCCCCTCAAAGGGTTTAGCTGGGAATGGCAGTAGATGTATTCGCCCCCCCCCCCACCCCACCCAATCAGAAAACAAGAGAACGACATAATATAAAGATCAGTTAAAACACCAATAACACGTTTGAATCCTAGAGATATTTCATTGATTCTGTTAGCAAGCTTGGATTTCTACACATTTATTGGACCGCCCCCCCCCCACTCGAAAGTTTATGGGGTGGGGGCGGGATTTATGCCATCTCCCCCTTCCGACCCCACCAAATCGACCAAAATGCCTTGGGGAGGGGGGGGGGTCGAAATAATCTAAAAATAGGTTGAATATAAATAATTAGCATATATTATTAACATAAGTAATAAATTTGTATACAAATTGTGTGAATTCTATACTAAAATTCGTCCGCCCCCCCCCCCCCCCCCCCCGGATCCGTAAGTGTGCCAAGGTGAACAGTTAAACAAAGCCTCGTAGAATCGACAGGTCATAAGATGCTGTCTTAACCGAAATTGAACGGTATAGGCTATTTAAAACCAAAAATAGTATGCTTGGTAATTGGTATCATATAGATGCCGGGAAGGCTTCCAAAATATTTAGTTACAAGACCTAGTTAATGAGAACTGATCTGGATTGCGAAGATGAAGGTGAGAAGGAAATCTACGATTGCGGGGCCTGGAGCGGTTGCCCCACTTGCCACCCCCTAGGGCCGCTACTGTATATATATATATATATATATAAATGAAATTAAATTTAAAAAAAACTATATATATATGCCTAAATAAATAAAGTAATTTATAGGCCTATATATTTAATTTATTTATTTATCTACTTATGTATTCATTTGCTCGGTGGACCCCCAAGGAGTCGAAACCCACAGACCGAGAATCGCTGCTCTAAGAGAGACATTAAGCCTGTAACTAGGTATTTGCTTTTTGTTTTTTCGGACATAAAGATTTTTACATCCTAGTCCTTCTGCAGAACGTAAGGTGAGGACGGCGCTCAAGGTTTGAACCCGTGACCACCAACTCGACAGTCCTAAGCACATACCACACGACCAGACAGCCATGATTTTCTGTAAGCTTTGTAATCTTATCTTATCTTATCTTATATAATACAGACGTTACTTCAAAAAAGAAGATGATTACGTCCTACGCGTCATGCATTTAGTCATGCATATTAACCAATGACTTAAATTCTGCCTAGTCACTGGTTTTTCTGGCTAGCTCAGGCAACCCATTCCATGCTCTAATAGCACTAGGGAAGAAGGAGTATTTGTACAAATTTGTCCTAGCATATGGGACGAGGAATGTGCCTTTATTTTTGTGTCTTTCAGAGTATTTTATTAAATTTTGTTTTTGTATTTGAAGATTATGGTTCAGTGTTTTATGTATAATTGCTACTTTACTTTTGAGTCTTCTGTCCTGAAGGCTTTCTAAATTTAGTGATTTTACTGATGGTGTTACCCTAGTCAAATGTGAATATTCGTTTGTTATGAATCTCACTGCTCTATTTTGTGTTTGTTCCAGTTTCTTAATGTTTTCTTGAGTTGAGGGGTCCCACACGGTGGATGCATATTCTATTATTGGCCTAACCAAGGTTAAATAACATTTTAGTTTTATGTTCTTATTTGATTTATGGAAATTTCTTTTAATAAACCCTAATGCTTTGTTGGATTTTTTTATAGTTTCATCAATATGTGGATTCCATGACAGTTTTTCATTTATTATAACACCTAGGTATTTTGAGTTTTTAGTCTGTGTTACTGGTTTGCCATGAATAAGATAAGTGGAATTAATTTGTTTTAGTTTTTTTGTTACTCTTAACAACTGACATTTTTCTGGGTGGAAAGACATGCTCCAATTTGATTCCCATTTCTGTAATTCATCTAATTCTCTTTGTAAAATATCTGTGTCTTGTTTTGTTTTTATTGTTCTATATATTATGCAATCGTCTGCAAATAATCTGACTTTTGTTCCTGAACTAATGCAATTTGGTAAATCATTTATGTAAACTAAAAATAGTAGTGGACCCAAGACTTTTCCTTGAGGTACACCTGAGTTTACTGTTATTGGTGTTGATTTAGAGCCATTTATTATTACAGTTTGTTCTCTCCCTATCAGAAAATCTTTAATCCACTGATGCAGTGGACCGTTAAATCAATCACTTCACGGACTGCTGCTACAGTTGAATACAATTTCTGCTGTCTTATTCCTACATAATATCCAATAAGCTCTAAGTTCAAGTCCCTTTCCAACGATACATCAAAATAGAGGCCTGGGTCTATTATGTACGTCGCTTTCACTAGCACTAGTGCGGCGCTAGTTCTGATGTCTGTTCTTTGTCCCAGGCAAATTCCACAAACCCCACTCTCCCATTCCGCGTCAGAAAGACACAAGCGACTGAACGGGACATCTGTGTAACTAGATCTAGACCCTCTTACCACTTTCGCGGGCTAGCCCGACTAATGGTTGACCATTTAAGTTTTTAAACCATTATCTACAAACAGCAAAAGTGCATAATCATTGTTCTTTGTAAAACATGCCTTACATCAAGTGGCAAAACAATGCAAAGAGCTCCAGCAAGTTTGGTGTGGCATCGTCCGCTCAATGAGTATAGTAGATCGATACGCTGAGGCCGAGATCTCTCTCTCTCTCACCCTCCCTGCTAGGCGACGGATCAATGAACGTTTTCCCATACCTTGCATACCCCCCCCCCTCCTCCATTCTTTTTTCTTCCTCTTACAGAGAAACTGAGTTAATGATAGGACAACACTGACTCTTAGGTGTTTCTAGAGACTGGATACTGTGGTACATTCATTTTGGAACGTAATGTTCAGGTTTTTTTTTGTTTAGTTTTGGATCTCCACTCTGTTAGGTTTAATTCAAAATAGAAAACACAAGGAGGACCCCAGATATTGATTAGTCGGGTACAAGATAGAAGAGTTCCAGATCGTCACAAGAAATCGGGCCAAAGGGTCATGAATATTGATGCGCTGTTATGATTAGTTGAACCGCACAAGATGGCTACCATGGGCTCTAAAACATGCATTACATTTCCGTAATGGCAAAATATTCCGATTTCCTGCTTTGATATAATGAAATCGCTTCACATTACCGATGAGGACACTAAGAATACGGATATTACTCGAATGTTGAAATGTCTCTTTTGTGTGTGTGCGGTGAGTACTTAGACCTTACTAAACATCTATTCAAATCTATTGATCTCGATCTATATTATTATTAGATCTAGATCTAGTTGACTAGTTCGTAGATCTAGTATTAGTATGACAATAAAAAATCTAAAATCATGACTACTGACAGTGACTAGTGTACTTTCTTGTTTCTGGGTTTATTTTTATATCTAAATCTAGTTTAAAAAACAATAGCCTACTAGAACTTACTAGTACTATAGTATAGCATATAGATTATAGATCTATAAGTATAGTCTATAGTTAATTAGATCTGTATAGGTCTAGATTAATAGTTAATATAGTATATAGTCAATATAGTCTCTTTAAATTAACAGCCAGAGATCTAGATCCAGATCCCTAGAATCTATACTATATTAGTCTAGATTCCAGATATATTTTAAACACTTAGTTATAATACTTATATATTTATGTTATAGTACTGGGTACAGACTACAGATCTAGACTAGAATTTCTAATTCTAGCCTTTATTAAAATATAGATCTAGATAAGCTATAGACTTAAAATGTCTAAATGATAAATCTTCAGTCTATGACTATGTCTATGCTTAACCCCACCGGTCCGTACATCTATATACTAGACTTACTAGATCTAGAATCTAGATATAGAAAAATAGCATGTTCTCAATACTCTCAAGATCCAATGATCCAGATATTTTAACAATAATGTAACATTTTTTTACTTTTTGTAGGAAAAAAAAAAGGAGGGGGGTATTTTAGCATAACTATATTGGTTTGTGTTAACAATATTGACAATTGCTGTGGTGTAAATATTCAAAAACTAAAATATGGACCATAGTATTTTATTAAAATGAGATGAAGGCCAATCCTTAAAAAAAATGTAAATAACCCAAGATATGTAGATCTGTGTTTTTTTCTTCGTTTTTTTTAATATGTATATAAATGAATAAATAAATAAATCTTTGTAGCTATCTATTTAATATATATATATATATATATATTAATTATTATATTATTAATATATATATATATATATATTAATTATTATATTATTAATATATATATATGTATTAATTATTATATTATTGATAAATATATATATTAATTATTATATTATTAATATATATATATTAAGACAGATTATATATATATATATATATATATATATATATATTTGTATATATATATATATACATATATATATATATATTTGTATATATATATATATATATATATACATATATATATATATATTTGTATATATATATATATATATTCTATATATGGCCTCCTTCAGTCGCAAAGCGACTATTCTCATGGAAATGAGATGAATGCATATATATATTACTACACTATGATATGACTCAATCAGGGACGTCCTACAGATTGCGGGGCCCAATGCGAAATGGATAGTGTGGCGGGCCCTATTCTGGGTTGTGATAAGGATAATAAGTGAAAATAAGATTTTGTATTCGAAAATAAATTTGTTTTTGCATTTTATCTATACTTTACTAAATACAAAATCACTGTCAATTTAACTTTTCGAGCCATCTTCAGTAGATATTAGTTTTCCAACAAAAAGCTGATCAAAACATTCAGAATCTGCCTTTTAGATTTACTATCGACTAGCTAAATTTTGCTTTTGTTTTTTTTTAAGAGGTCGAGATAGATTTAGATCTCTATTTATATGCCAGTGACTATTAAAGTAAATTAAGAATTTGAACTTCTTGATTTGGTTAAAATATGCCTTATTATTAAATTTTTATTAAATGAAAGCTAACAATGCTGTTTTTTTTTAAGTTGCTAGTAGGATTGGCATTTTCCATATTGAATGACAACCATAAATGACAATTTTGTCTGTTTTTAAGGAGATTTGCATCATTTTTCAGAAGATTTAAATAATTTCAGATTTTCATGATTTTTTCATATATTTTACAATTTTAGGAGAATTCCAGAGACCCTATAATAATTTATAAAGTTAAAATGGTTTAATTTAATAATTTACACCTAGAATTCGCTTATGAAAGTGCGGGGCCCACTGCAGCGTATATGTACCAGTGGCCTAAGACTGGCCCTGGACCCAATACATACAAATGTAGATCTACATCTTTCATCTAAATAGACTATTTTGCAATTAATTTAGTATACATCAACATATAATCACTTTAAAAACTCTAATTAGATATACATCTAATTTGAAAGATGCAATTTTAAAATATTTTTGTATAAGTTTTTCCCTTTCCTCACAAGTAACAATTACTTTATACAAAATTCAGATTTTTTCAATGATAGAAACAAAATTATTTGAAATTTAATCCCTTTGAGGTGCATTGAGTATTTAGATTTATTACAGTCATAGGAAATTTGAATTTGTTAAGAAAACCATTGACTTGATGTTTAGTCTTCCTTTTGAATGAACATAAAAAGAAAACAAAAAAATATTTAAAAAATATGATAGTCTTTAAATAACAAGACATTCTAAAATTAGGTGATATTTTCAAAGCTCTCTATTTTTCTAAAATATAAAAAAAAATTTTTTTTTAGTTTTTTTTTTTGTAGAAAGTAAAATTTAGCCAATATTGGTTTTATTCATTTCCCTGGCATAGATATTAAGCTGAATGTGGAGTGTTTGTTTGACATTCTTGTAATAAATGTTGTTCTCTAGTGCCATTTAAGCACAACATATATCCCTTGCACTAACCAGGAAAACCGAATTTAAGCCTTTAATCATATATGTACAATTAGATTTCAGTGGTTATGTGTACACATAATAATAATCTCATTTAAAGGGTCGTTCCTAATTGAAAGATAAGAAAGAGGGTATCATGCTCTTTTCAGTACATTTAAAAAAAAATTATTCTATTCTTCCTAATAATAGTCACATTGATAAAAAAATACTATTTTCGTTTTGTTTGCATTACAATTTACCATTATTATTTCTTTGCACAAAATGGGAACAAAAAGTGAATTATTTATTTTCTCCCCTTACACAGAAAATATAACTGACTATTTAAAAAAAATTTATAACTAAGAAATAATAAGATGTTAACATTAGGTCACTGAACATTCTTGTTGCTTTATTGGACACAATTTTTTTTTTAGTAAAGAAAAGCTTATTAAATTCTTACACAAGTAACCTAAAGATGGCTGGTGTGTACACATCAGAGCATATATTTAGAATCCTATAACCAATCTTGACTAATTACTTATTGATTATTCTTGAGGCACATTTCAATATGATTCAATTATCTCCAGCTTTGCATCTTGACCATGAAATCATTTGTAGAGCTTAATTTTAGCTCACAGAAAGCTCACCAGTCTGTGCCAATAATAGATTTACCATTTCTTTTCATGTAAAAAGACATTTTCCCATGTTGTATAAAAGCCATGTATGTAGAGAATATATATTTAAAACATTTGATTAATCCCTAAATGTGTAATTAAAAGGTATTTGCATTGATTTATATTTTTTGCCATTCTTTTGTTTAAAAGTATTTGCAACTATATCTAATTTATACTTTTCACTGAGATGACACACACATAAAATGATATACACATTGATCCATCACAAAATGTAATCATGGGGAGTTTGAATATTTATTTGTAAGTAAACTGAGTGATTAAAATTTTGTCTTCATTAGGTTCATAAATATTACAGATACAATGGATATTTTGGAACATTTTAACATAAACTGACTAAATAGGGAAAAAAATAATTTATGCTACATAAATGATGCAGTAAATACCCTTGTATTACTGTGGTGTGATAATGAGAGTTAAAGGTGTAGGTTTTCTTCTTGGAACAGTGAAAAAAGGTTCATAATGTGATATTTACTGAAAGAAACACATTAATAACCTTGCGATTGAAGGTTTTGTCTTTAAACTCCTTTCACAGAACAATAGTAGATTCAAATAAATAAGGCAGTGTAAAACAGTAAATATTTCTGCTAAAGATATAAACAATACAAACTAATAATCTTTCGACTGAGTGCTGAAACTACTAACTGATTTAACCTGCTCTTGAGAGTTACTTGAGATGCACACTCTCTTCCATTTATTATCTGTATGACATTTCTAACTCTCACTGTGATAGTTGAACTTTTTGTAGAGGATATTGTTAGTTTTTATTGGTTTTATTTGTCTACATGTTTTATATGGTAATAGTTTTGACCCTATTTTTTTAACCTTTTATTAGTCTTGAGTATTTTTCCTGTTCTCTATATTGAAAATTCTTCTTGCCCCTCCCTCCCCCCTCTTCCTTTTCCCTTCCCCTGGACCTTAGTGCACTATCATGTGTGCTTGTTTAAAATAGTACACATTATGTTTAAACACATCATAGTACACATTGTGTTTAAACACTTTAAACACATCATAGTCCACATTGTGTCTTAACACATCATAGTCCAAGTTATCATTTAAACAAGTTGCATTACAGACTTTATTAAAGTTGCATTATATTTAAGTGAGAATAAATATGTTGCTTTTTGTAATATTCAACACTGAGAAGGGGGGGGGGGGAATATAAATATTTGTAAAAAAAAAAATACTGCTGAGCCGGGGAAATCGTTATATTAAATGTCACACACAGATATCATATTTTGACTTATTAATATAGTTTTTGTTGAACCAGTCAATAATAGCTTACAAAAGCAGTTTCTATATGTATAAATGTATTTCAGTTGACTACTTCTAGGAATATATTTATTCTCAATGTGTTAAATAAATAAACTTGGAAATGTTCCTAGCTGGCAGAACAAAGAACTATCCAATGTACACAATAAAGGAAGTGTTGATAGGCAGTGCCTTTTTTAAAAGTGTATATGACAATTTTTGTACGCTGCAGGATCAAATCTTTTAAGCTCTTTTGTTTGTAACACAAAATAATTTCAATAAAGCATTACAGTTAAGTTGGACTCTGTGATTTAAAACTAAAAAAAAAAAAAAAGCAAGACAACTAACTAGCTGTAATAAAGAAAAATTGATAGAAAGATGAACTGCCCCCCATTGAGATATTGTTCAAGATATGGCTCAATTCTTTTTTTTTATTTAGTTAGCAAGAAGGGAAGTTCAAATTATTATTATTAATTGAACTTGAAAATCTCCAATAGATTTGTTGTTGTTTTTTTGCAAAGCTAAAAATTTTACACTAAATAATGTTTCCTGAAGGGACGAAAGAAAAGTTAATTCTCTCTCCTTTTGTCAGATTTCAAGTGAGATTTTCTCTTGCTTTAGTCCTGCTGTTAGTATTGGGCCTCATCATAGTGCCTCTATCCATAATGATATTGATAGGCTAAGTGCTTGGATACTTTGTTGGAATTGAGCCAAATCTTTGTGCATCAGAAAATGTCTCTCCTTTAAATTGAGATAACAAGCTGACTTCTTGTAACAGCAAGTGTTTCAAAGTTGGCATTATTTCAAAAAAAAAAAAAAAAAAAAGATTAGTAGAAAGACTTAATGGTTTACATGTGTTTCAAAGTATTCTGGATCCCTCCATTATTATATTGCTCCATATCAATTTCTTTTCTAATATTTTTTTTTTGTAAATATAAAAAAAAAATATAAAAAAATCAGATTAATGTGAATAATTTATATATTCTGCAGAGTGATCTGCTCTTAAGTATTACTTGTATATATGATACCCATATTTCATGGCAGTAAATGTTTGTTTTTGTTTCTAATTTCAGTGAAAAAAGCACAATTGGTAGGAAATGAAGGTAAGAAATTTTTACATAGCTTATATTAAATCACTCTGTCTTACTCTGTATGGTAAAATGTTTGTACACATTAGTTCTCCCACACACAATCTCGGATTCAGCCAAAAGTTTGCACAATTATTTCTTTTACATGACAACACAAGAATCAGTTAAAAAAAAAATTAACCATTTATTAAAATTAACTATTGGTAATTAATTATTTTGTTTGGTATCTTGAGCAAGGGAATTATTTGGTGATCTTCTCAGAATGTCAATTAAAGTGAAGGTGTATTGTGGCTGCACAAAATTAACTACTTATTAATATGATAAAGAGTAATAAAATAAAAACATTTATACCAAAACAATTTTAAAAAGGATTTGTTAGTATTCAAATCATCCTACAAAAAGGTAATTTGTATTATGGTTATACATTTTGTGAAAAAAAAAATCTGGAATATCAATGAAAAAAAAACGCTTGTACATTTGTATCAATTTATCCGACATTTAGAGTTAATTGTTTTAAAAAAAGGCGCGGTGGCTGAGCGGTAAAGTGATTTTTGGGGTCCTGAGTTCGAATCCTGGTGATGACTTGGATTTTTAATTTCGGGTAATGTAATATGTATATTAATTAACAATAACTTATTATTTTTTAAGCCGTAATAAGCATAATGAACGCAAGTACTCTCTTATGTTTACATTTTCATGAGAGCCAAACAATCTCTGCCTACACCCTAGTGTATTGGGATTGGATCTAATTTGTCCAAGAAGGAAGCTGAATGAGAAGAGTTTTCTGAATGTTAGCCACTAGAAAATTTCTTGTTGATGTTGTTGCTATTGGCCTCCTTCTGTCGCGGAACGACTATGTCTCATTGAAAAGAGATGAAAGCTTGGGCATTAGCTATGGTCAGAATGTGGTCACCCACACAGCAGTTTCCGCCTCTCCACGCATGGGTGCAAAGGAACCGGGCAATAGCCGATACAGTTTGGGATCAGCGGCGACGTTACCACTGTGAGCTGCAAGCCTTTCGAAGCCCTTCCCACGTATAGACAGCAGAGGTTGGAATTCAGAGTTTTCCTTCTCCTGATTTTACCTCATTGTTGACTCCCGAAGACTTTCCCATGCTTGGGTATAGGTGCAAGGCAGCAAAGTTTCGGATTGACCTTACAAGTACACAAGCATTAATAAATGAATTTTGGGCGTCCACATTTTGCTCTAGATAAGAAGAGTGGAGCGTATATCAATGTTACAAAGGAAAAAATAAGTAGTTTTTATCATTTATCCTGAATAATGTCTGACAACCCAACGTTTAATTGTGTAATGGGCGAACGAATAATACATTTCCCCCCTCTTGCAATAAAAAAAAAAATCAGGGTCAGCCAAATGCTATCCATGTTTTCACTTTAAAGAAGCCTACCCTTCTAAACGAATGCAAACATTTATATTTATTTCCCGTTGATTGGTGTAGCAAGTAATGATTTCCTTTAAAACAAAAATCGATTCCCGAAAAACAAAAGACCCAGAAAATCCATACCTCAAAAAGTTTTTGTTATTCAGTGTATGAAGTTTAATGACAATGATTGATTGTGTGTTCAGTCAACTTGTTGATATTTAGGTGCGATAAGATTGTCTGGCCATCACATTCAGCTTTCAGTACAAAGAAATATTCATCAGAATTTTATTGAGAGCAGAAATGCCAAAAAAAAAGACGAGAGTTGAACAAAAAGAAACCACGTTGGAATTTTTAAAAGCTTGGCTAGAGCATAGTTGATTTGTTCATAATAAATGGACGTATCTTTGCCCATTCACCTCTTTCAATGTCACATTTTAATCAATTTGGCCTTCATATAGTCTGAGGCATAAACATAACGAAAAGGAGTGGTGGGGGGGGTGGGGGTGGGGGCGCTGGTGTTTACCTCCTCATTCCCCCCCCCCCCCCCCCCCCATAAAAATCTACAATCTCCTGTTTTTTTTTATACTAGTCGCTGTGCTCCATAGCAGAGCCGCTGGGGTTTTGAGGTTTAATAAATAATATAAATAATATAAATAATATGTTGTTCATTGTCTCTCTCCTAGTGCGGTCTATGGCATATGTCCCGTTTTATTACATCCATGTAGCGAAGGTGGGGGGGGGGGCGACCAGTTTTTCTTGATATATATATATATATATATATAAATTCCATGAACGGGGGAGGGGGGTTGAGTTTACCTCTCCCAAATAAAAATTGCTAAGTTACAATAATAAAGTAATTCTAAGAGACTCTAAGTAACAGCCTGTGAAACACGAAAGCAAAATAGTTAACAAACTCAAGAGGGTTTCACGGATCACCACCTCTATAAAAAAAAACTAAAGCAAAACTACAGTTGCCAAAATTACATGAGCGTAGCTTGGCTTCATTAATAAAGAAAATTTACGAGAATTTAAGCTACAGCCTGAAAAACAAACAAATAAAGCAAACTGCATTCATTAAAATTCCATAGAGGTTTGAAGATTAAGCGCCTCCCGACCCACGAGAATCTCGACTACAAACATGGTCTTAAGTACTCAGAGTTAGATATTAGGACTAATGCGCTCACATCTTCTACAGTTGAGATCTTTCTTGGAAATAGTACAACATGTAAACTTGGCATGTCTTCACTCTCTATAGAACTCTCATGTCTTCACTTTCTATAGAACTCTCATGTCTTCTCTTTCTATAGAACTCACGTGTCTTCACTTTCTATAGAACTCTCATGTCTTCACTTTCTATAGAACTCTCATGTCTTTTTTTTTTCTATAGAACTGGCATGTCTTCACTTTCTAAGGACTAAACAACCAAAATGTTCTAATTGAAAGATGTTTTCCTTACCCTCCATTCTATCGAAAGTAATCTGATATGAAAAGATAATAGAATGCATCAAAAGACTCGGGTATTGGTGTAGATGAGCTATATGATGGCTAAATGAAATAAGAGAATGCCCAAATGAGAAGACGCTTTGACTACCTAAAAATAACTAGCTATGTTACGAACGTTATAGGCCGGATATACGGGGTAATGGCTACCTGTTTGATGTTTTTTGTATAGTTTCATTCTGCGGATGACTGTGATTCTCCCGGGAAAAGTTTGTTTTTTTTTAAAAATCTCATTTGGCTGTCGCTGCTTGGCTAATTGTTGTTGAATCAATAGCCTACACTATAGCTCATGTTCAATACAGGTCATAGCGTACACGTTAGCTCATGTTCAATACAGGTCATAGCTTACACGATAGCTCATGTTCAATACAGGTCATTGCCTACACGATAGCTTATGTTCAATACAGGTCATTGCCTACACGATAGCTCATGTTCAATACAGGTCATTTCCTATACGATAGCTAATTTTCAATACAGGTCATTGCCTACACGATAGCTCATATTCAATACAGGTCATAGCCTACACCTACACGATAGCTCATGTTCAATACAGGTCATAGCTTACACCTACACGATAGCTCATGTTCAATACAGGTCATTGCCTACACAATCATCATCATCAAACCCCATTAGAGTGAGGGCTCTTCTTCCCCGCAGCGGGGGCACCGTGAATCAAAATTTGGCCATAGCCGCGAGAAATATGAGCCAACAGGACAGTGGCCTGTCCTGCACTGTGCTATAATAGCTTGCTCAGGCCTGGACAGCCTCCACCACGGGGAAGTGCGGTCAGGGCGCCTCATGCGCTCCCAGACTCCACGGGCTTTTTGAGACTTGTCCCAGCACTCAAACCACTTTTCCATTTCTGTTTTTTGTATTATAGAGTCTGCAGTTGTGTTGCCAGTCACACCTATGTGACTCGGTACCCACTGCATTATTACAGGGGTGCCATAGCGTTGTTTAATGTTATGTGAAGCCATGATGACAGTGTTGATATTGGGGGGCAATGGTCCGGGACTTTGCAAAGCCTGTAGTACAGATTTTGAGTCAGTGACCACAACAATCTGTGTTGCCCTCAAATGTCCCTCACCGAGTTGAGAGTCAATGACTTTTAAGGCTTCACAGACTGTCATGGTCTCCGCATCAAAACTGCAAACACTACCACATGGTCCAAAGATTTTGACTGTGTAAGAGCCAAGAAAGTCGATGTAGGCTCCATAGCCTGCTCTTCCAGAATCTATTGATGCCGACCCATCAGTGTATGCAAAAATAGCACTGGGCTTGAAGGTATTAATGGTCTCCAGAGCTAGGATTTGAAGGTCGTTAGATGAACGACTTTGCTTAGTGGCATTAGGGTCTACTAATTTCAAGCGTATGTCTGGGGTCGTTGGGCGACACCAAGGGGGAAGGGGATGAAAGCGTTGAATGTTTTGTCGGTTGGTGGAGAGGCCAGCTGCATCTGGATACGTCTTCTGCATCTCCAACCATCCACTAGTTTTCTAGCTGGGAGGTATTCATCCAGTCTTTTATACCGCTCATAGCAGTTCAGTACTGACCTTTCCCTCCTAAGGTTTAGTGGACCTATATTAGCCATTATTTCAGCCGCATTTACTGGACTTGTCCTAAAGGTTCCACAGACAAATCTTAGTGCTTGGGACTGTATTTTATCAAGTTGTTCAAGAGCAGTCCCAGAGCCATAAATTTGCACAGGTAGGCTGTAGTCTATCTGTGATTGGACTGCTCCTAAATACAGGGATCGGAGCATGTCTGCTCGGGCACCCCACTTCGTGGATGCCAACTTCCGCACAATGCAAAGTTTCCCTGAGGGCTTTCTTACAACATCTTGGATGTGCTCACACATTTTTAGTTTGCGATCTAAAGTTACACCAAGGTACTTGGGAAGCTTTTCCATGCTGAGAGCCACTCCGTTGAGGGAGAGCTGGAAAGGTTGCCCGAGAATGCCAGTCCCGAGCGTGAACAGAGAATAGACCGTCTTGGAGGTGTTTATTTCTAGCCTCCATTTTTGTGTGTATGAGCAGAGCGTATGGAGATCTTCTTGTAACACTTTTTGTATAGAGATTGCGCTCCTTCCGGATTTCCAAAGGACAAAATCATCAGCATATAGCAGCTTTTGGCATTTTAGCTGAGCCGGTAGGTCATTTATGAAGGCCGTGAAAAGGGCGCATGACAGGACGGAACCCTGGGGGAGGCCGTGCTCGAGGGTAATTTCCCTGAGACTTCTGGAGCTATAAGACGGGCACTCTCAAGGTACCAAACCAGACGCTCATTTACCATTTTTTCAGCCATTTTTCCCACACAAGATGTGAGTGAGATGGGCCTGTAGCCGTCAGCAGTGGAGGCATTTTTTCCCTTTTTTGGTATAGGAATAATTGTGGCACGATTCCAGGCCCTGGGCAGATGACCATCTGCCCAGGTTCTATTTACGAATGCCAAGAGCACGGCCCTTCCTTTACCCCCCATACATGCTTAAGCATTTCGGGGGTGATACCATCCGGCCCGCGAGTCTTTTTAAGCTGGCCTTTCCTTATGGCAGTATTAAGCTCGCCTATCGAGAAGGGGGAGTTCATCGTTCCCTCAGCACTTTCGGTCTGTGGTTCCTTTCGGTCTTTTTTTTTCATCAGCTTTGCGAGCTTTATCAATGGCTTTGGACATTGGGGACTTCTTGGCAGCCTTGTTGATCTTAGCAAAATATTTGTTCAACAAGGGAAAATTTTCTTCTTTGACGAAATGATTACCCCACTGGCTGAAGATAATGGGGTTGCTGTTTTCGTACGCCCTGCATTTTCGAGATTTCTCAGAAGAGTCCAAGCCTTAGAGCTATCCCTTAGGTTTAACCTTGCACAGGTGTTGGTCCAACGTTCTCGTTTTTCCCTGTTAACAGACGTTTTGACTAGTAGGCTGAGTCTGTTGTATTTCTGCCTGAGTGTTGGATTGTTTGGGTTCTTTTGGACCTTTTTGTATGCCCTTCTTCGAGCCATAACAAGTTTGTTGATTTCAGCCGTCCAAAAGTTTTTGAATTTTTTTTACAAGGGTAAGTTCGAAGAATAAACTTTTTAGCCATGCCCAGGATAGCTGTTGTTATTTGACGGTACACAAGGTCTTATCTTATGTAATACAGACGTTACTTTAAAAAAGAAGATGATTACGTCCTACGCGTCATGCATTTAGTCATGCATATTAACCAATGACTTAAATTCTGCCAAGTCACTGGTTTTTCTGGCTAGCTCAGGCAACCCATTCCATGCTTTAATAGCACTAGGGAAGAAGGACAAGGTCGACAGAGCTAGACTCTTATTTGGATTTTTTCAAGGGCATTGTCGACAGCTGTCTCGTATCCTTTCCAATTAGCCTTACTATAGCACCACTTTTGCGGTTCTTTAGTGGTCTTGGTGTTCATTTTAGAAAGAGTGGCAGTCAGTAATATTGGAAGGTGGTCACTACCAATATCGCCTAGTACTTGATAAGTTATGACAGATTCCAAGTTAGCAGAGACTAAAGAAAGATCTGGTCGTGATAGTGAACCATTGCTAGCATGCAGAAGAGTAGGAGGAAAGTGTTTATTTTGCAAAAGAAAAAAGTTAGTAGAATTGCACAGGTCATGAACTTTTTTACCAGATTGATCAGTGTCATCATATCCCCAGGAAGGTGAATGGGCATTTAGATCTCCAGCTATGATAGTGTCTACAGTTATTGTCTCTCTGACATCTAAAGCCAGTTCTTGTTTTGATGGATTATAAACATTGATGCACTTGAAGCGTCTATTATTTTTCCAAATATCTAACACCAAAGTGTCTGTCCTCCCCTGACTCAAGTCTGTGGACACTTTCTTGGCGACCAGAGCATTAGCCACCAATGTAACCAGCCCTCGGCAATCCCCACAGGAGCAGCGGAAAACAGAGTACCCGGGTATTCAGACACTTCTTTTTGCACCTATCAGACATACTTGTAGTAAGGCAACATCCACACACTCTTTGTGGAGCAGGTTAGTTATTTCAAGTCTCTTTGGAATAAGTCCCGGACGTTACATTGAAGAACTTTGAAAGCTTTAGTATCAGATTTGGAAATTTGGGGACCATGTTGCTTTATCTTTCCGCCTAAATTAGTGTGGGGGATACTTACTTTCCCAGTATGAGATGTTGGTGTTGAGTTAATTTTTTCTGAGACTTTTGTTTTTCTAATTGTTGTGTTTGTTTGGGGGAAAAAGGATGTTATCAGGGTTTGTGTGTTGGGAAGAACGGTAGCTCTTTTTTCACAACGTGGCCCGTTCTCCCTATGTACCAACGTTGCGAGGCGATTAGTAGCACATTTTTCGATGCCAGGCCTAATGCCCTTTACCTGGCCAGCGGAGCCTGTTAGGGTCTGCTCAGACCCGCTTTTCTTTGTAATTTTACTCGACATTGATATGGGTTTCTCCAGGGGGAGGAGATTTGGGTTGCCGCTTAGAGCGAGCAGTGAAAAACAGTCCAGACATGAACATTGGACTATGAATCGATCGAAAGATCAGTTAATTCAACCACTCGCTCGTATGGGCAGGGTTTAATCCACGAAAGTGGAGTGAGGCAGGAGACCTTTTTTTAAAGCTACCAGTTTAGGGCCCGCAAATTTTGATGGCTTGACCCTCCACTAGTCTCCAGGGCGGCGGCTGGTCAGTTCAGCATTATCTAAAGCCCCGACAGACACAAATCCCTACACCAGACGAGCATGCAGGGGTTATGTCGATCAGAGCTTAGCATTACCCAGACCTCACCAGCAGAACTCTGCACCAGGAGAGCATGAGAGCCTGCTAGGAAAGTTGGGTCTCCCACAACGTTAGCCTTTTTCAGAGCACCCTGAGAGCAAAGGGTGGACTTTCTCCAGTTACCAGGGGACACCACGAGGAGGTCGGCGGGCACTGTCCCCCGCCTACACAATAGCTTATGTTCAATACAGGTCATAGCCTACACGATAGCTCATGTTCAATACAGGTCATAGCCTACACAATAGCTCATGTTCAATACAGGTCATAGCCTACACGATAGCTCATGTTCAATACAGGTCACAGCCTTCACGATAGCTCGTCATATAAGTTCTAACCTCTTCGTTATATATTCCACACAAAGTCTTAGCAGAGAAACGAGATTTGAAAAGACAATTGTTCTAAAAAAAAAATGCCTGTGGTGGGTCGCAGATTGTGTAGTTAAACGTTCATGGATACAAAGCCTCAATTTGATGGAGTTCCCCTTCAAGTTCTTAAGTTCAGAGAAATCTTTTCTTTCTTAGAAATTAACAAAAATCTGTGGCCGAGAAAGCTATCCGTCACTGCCCATCTTTAACCAGCCAGCTGTCTCCTCTTGGACTCGAAATGATACCCCCACAGTTTAATGACCACGTCCCTTCAAAGATAAATTAAGTTTTTCTTTTCAAAATATTTTTTTTTATCTGTATCCAGGTCTCTGTTGGATAATCTTGTCTCTTGTGAGGCACACGAGATGTGCAAACACAAGGGCTTTACATCGTTTTTGAACTATCGACTCGATTTTTTTACAAATAAATTTCAGGTCTTAACGTGTTATTTTGTCTGTTTAGTGAATATTTGCAGACCTTGAACTGAAGGACCACACAGAGATCACAAAGGCACCAATAATATTAAATATAATATTTAGACGTTGTCTTCGTGTGTGAATATTATGGAAGAGTACGGGCAGGCCACGATACTTTGTGTTATGATTTCATTTCTTTCTCATTATGTTAAATCATATAGACCTACGCCTAACTATAGTCACTGTCACGAGCGAATAGAGACAATTGAAATAATGTAATAAAGTAATACTTTGTAAACGAAACAAATTTTTTTAAAAATTGAAATGACCATAAAAAAAGGGTGGGGGAGATTTTTTTTTTACATTATTATAACATTGTCTTTCTGAATTGAGAAATAGGGGTATCTAATAAGAGTACAGAATTATGTCATTTTGATATCTTTGATCCTAGTCATTTATTAGTTTAGAAAGCTATCCTGCTATATTGAACATTCGGGAGAAGGTTATTTTATTTCATTTTTATTTTCAATAGTTGTTTAGTGCATTTGTGACTCCTGTTGACCTCTAGGATACATTCATACATTGTCCAGCGTTATCGAAACTTACTTTGAGAACTCTACCAGGCCACCCCCTTTCATCACCGGGGTACTGGTATCTCCAGTTGAGAAACACTGTTCTGAGTGAAACTTTCTGTTTGCCATGACATCTTCCTAGTTAACGTGTCCATCCAGCTGCCACACAGCAGACGTGAAGGGCAAAGGGTTTTTAATATGAAACTTTAATGCCCATGTCGTGTGGGGAGACTTTGAGGGAAGTAACTGCTCATCTACACCCACGCAGGATCACTCCCCTTCGTGTGCTCTGCTTGGCTTGTCAATGTGATACTTGAATGGTAGAATATAGTAATAATTGTATTTACTTGGTCAACCTTAAGAACAAAAAAAATACCCATTAATATGTTTGGACATTTAACTCTAAAAGTCTTAATCGGTTCAAGCATCTAATCTAGCAGGAAGTAAGGCGCATGTATGTATGTCCCCATAGAAATCAAAACCGTTTGACCAGTTTTGATAAAACTTGGCATAAATGTTCCTTAGATCATGTCAGAGACTGTAGTGTGTGTCCCTACCCCTACCGAAGGACTCTAAAAATAGACAAACGGTACCTAATTGGATCTCTATTTAAAAAAACGAAATGTTTTAACAAATCGGGTAAACCCGTTTTCACAGTATTTTATATTTGATATGAATATGTCGGCTGAAGTGTTAAACGGTAAACCCAAAATAAATTTAAAAAATGTAAAAGGGAACATTCTCCAAGTTTAACATAGATCTAAATTCAAACCAGTAGATCAGTAATACCAAAACTAAGGCCAGCGGGTCATACCCGGCTAGTTAGAAATAATTGTGTCTGGGCTAAAACTAGGAGAGATTTTTATCTATGGGGTAAACTATAAATAGAGAGCTATTAGGCGGGTTGAATTTCTAAGTCATTGCGAAGGTTTACGACACATTTTGAGCACGATTTATCACCCAACTCACATCTGTAAGTTCTTTCGATTGTAGCACGAACTCATCTTTATTGTTTAGTTGGCAACTTTAAATAGAACGTCCTTGACATTGTTAAGAATCGAAATCCAATATACACATCAATGCCATACCATTATAGACAGTAAAGAAATGTGGCATATGTCCCCTTATTATGAGAAGGATATTTGGTTATGAAACAGCCAAAGCCAGCCATGATTGACATCCTGATCTATCACTGTGGTTAACCACCCTACTGAATCCTACAGTCTCTACGTGTTTCTTTCGCTTCATTCAATCAACAAAATGGAGTCTAGATTGAGTTAGTGAGAGAGAAAGAAGTGGGCAAAAAAGCAACCTCTAGAATCGAAACGGTCGCAAAGTGAAAAGAGCAGAAAAAAACAAATATCTCGCGTCTCAATTTTGTTTTGGACCCCACTGCCCGGCACACTTGCACTGACCCTGATTTCTAACTCGTGCATCCAAACTTGGACATAAAGTAATATAGCGTACACACGTCTCCCATTAACTTAACATGTGGGGGTGGGGGGATGGAAGAAAGAACGAACGAACACACACACACACACAAGATCTTTAAATTCTAAAGGGAATGTAGAAAAGCCTGGGAAAAATAAAAAGAGGGAATAAATGAAGGAATATCGAGCTTCCGGATCTGTTGTAGCTTGTACATCTTAGAAAGTTATTTCGATCAGAACCTTAGAATATCAGATCAACAGTTCAAATAGGTTTAGTTGTAGTTATGCAATGTGAAATCGTATCGTTAATATTGCATATATATAAAGAGAGAGGCCTATATCGTAGGTAAATACATACAATGTAGTTAAGGTGATGACATGGGGGCAGGTCATATGCTCAAAACTTTAGTGACAAAGGTATCATTTCTCTCCCTTGTTACTGGGACAAAGAATTTGGTCCCTTTTATTTTGCTGTGTGACCTGGTGACCAACACAAGGGGCAAACAAAAATCCAAAAAAATACCGACACAAATACGACACACATTGCATTTGGACAAACCAAATGTCCATCTTTAGCTTACATAGTTTTAAAGACAGCTTTTTGGTTTTGTCTTAAAGTTGTCTAATTCAAGAAAAGACTGGATTTTAAAACAGACGCACACCGTTGATACCCTCACTTTCTCCCAACCCTCCAAGTAAATAATTGAGTAGTAAGACGTCTAGCGCCCCCCCCCCCCCCCCACTCCTCCTCTCTTCCCATGTTCTAGTTTCCTGCACTAAATGCTGAACTTCGTTCTTTTTATCTCTTTATCAAGAGAGCACTTGACAGGAGTATGGGTCGTAGCTTTCACTAGTGTACTCGATACTTTCAGGTGATTTTCGATTAAAGAAAGAATTGACTCATGACTAAGACGAAGAGGTCTGTGGCTGGTTTGACGTCACGTTGCCTGAGGGAGCTGCATCGCATACTGTGAGTCATTGGATTGGATCAAGCTTTTCCAGGCTGCTTCATCAGCATTTGGTTGATTTTCAAAGATAAAAGCTTGACCAGCGACTCGTACTGGAAATCTTAAAGCTAAATATGTGACGAAAGCTTTGTCTGGCAGGCTGGAATCGTTAGTGTACTTCGGCTTACACTGTAAAGCTAGCAACCTCGGGTATTTGGGTATGATAAAGTTAGTCCCCTTTGCAAGATCTGCCTTGTGGCGGGAATCAGTCCACACAAGACAATGAGCGAACGCTTTACGATATCACCTTTTGTACCGACCTTATATCAAGTATGGTCAACATCTTGTACACGTCACTTTGTGACTTTCCATTCTCAGATCAAGTCGAAACTTTGCACAATTATTCATGGTCAATAATACCACACTAATCAATAAAAAGAAGAAAAAAAACCAATCAGTTCATTAGTTGATAATCAGTTAAGTTAGCGAATTGGCGTCGGGCTCTCCGTGACAATAATCACAATAATGTAGAGAATCAGATCGTTCGTTAAAATTTTTTAAGTAGCGATAGACTAATAAAACCTTATTTTTGTTATAAGTACTTATATAGCTCAGGGGCGAACCACATCCGCCTTCCGTTATGGAGGCTGGAGTTTGAATTCAGATTTGAGCAATTTTTTTTTTCTTTGCTTCTAACAAAGCGAGAATGAGATTCTTAATCAACCTACAAGATAGCAGACGTATATAAGTAGCAAGTGGAAGTTCAAGAGATACGCCATTGTGTGTACAGTTATCATAATGACTACATCAACAAGTTTCATCCAAAATAAAGGTCAACCAAAATGACTTGACAAAAGACATATACTGGCTTGACTAATATAATAGCGCTCTCGGATCGATTCACATAAACCAAACGATTGTCCTAAACCAAACGGTTTATTCTTTATGGACAACAAACCTATATGATTATGATATTGCAAGTATGCAGTTCAATTTTAAGTCAGCAAAAATTAATTTCATGATTGATTCAAAATAATTTGTGCAATTTATTCAAAATAAGCTTGTGTTTGTTTTAAATTTTTTTTTTATATTTAATTTGTGAAGTGTTATGATACAGTTAATCTAAATGTTTAAAATGTTGGTTTGAATGGATTTTGGTCTGGATTATCGGCGTGCATTATTTATCAGACTTCCTTAGTTTGGTCTATATAATCTAGACCTTCTTTACTTGAGTCTATACAATGCAGAACATCTTTGCATAATCTACATAAGGAAATGTATTTGTTGATTCGCAGTGTAGCGATGTCGAACTGATTTCAATGAACTATTTTAATTCAGTATTTTAATTCATTTTCTTTTAAATGTAAAAGCAAACAGCAGCAGATTGAACATAAGGCTCATCTCTTTGTTTATTATTCGCCTCTATCTCACTTCCTAACACTACTCGTGTAGCTGGCCTCGTTGACATGTCCACCGTCATAGTTTTATAACGTTTTCTTTCGGCCTTGGCCTTTAGTGTGAAGGTTCAGAGATCATGGGAATCGTCAATGTGTCGAGCATGGTTAATGCACAAGAAGCATGCATAGAGGATTAATGTCCAATGAAGGATTTGGGTTTCTTCCCATCTCCCTGTCTCTCTCTCTCTCTCTCTCTCTCATTCATTCACACAAACGCTGTTAGTCTAAATAGGAGGATCTTGAATATTGAGTTGGAGATGCGAGTTTGGACACGGCAGCAGCATAATGAGCCTGTAAGTTAAGAGACATAAGCTGTGCTAAAAGAAAAGGAATATTGGCTATTGGTCTCTAATATTCTCATTTTAGAAACGTTTTACCTATAACTGCAATGACTCATAGACCCTCCATCTCGCGCCTCTATGTTTCCCTTCTTTAATAGTTATATGATGTATATACTCCACATATACTTCTAAAAGAGATGCTCAATGGACTAAGTAGTCATCAAAATAGAATACATGACCAGCTTGATCAAATCGTCAGTCTTGATTGGTCAATTTTTAAAATATTTCTGCGGGAAGTGAACTGATTCTCTTCAGTTTTATTTTGGGATAGTGAGCAGGAGTTTCGCAAAAGTGAACGGAGAGCACCACCTGACGTACCGGATGTGACTCGCGTCCTGTAGTTTTGGCATCATTTTAATATCGGTAACCTTAGACTTTAGGCAGTTTACTAAGCACTCTACATTCTCTATCCCCTCACATACAAAAATGGAATATTAAATGTATTGCTTTGTCTATTTTTTTTCCCCTATGTGCCGATGAGTTCTGTTAGAAGAAGTCTACAGCCGGAATGACGTCACGTGATAAGAAAACGCTAATACCGACGACGTCTGCTCCACAATAGGATGAGACAGCAGTCATATTGACGTCATTGCACGATTCTTTTCACTGGACAAGAAGAAACGGTGATGGTGGGGTTTGGAGAGTGTGATGGTAGTTGGCGTTGGAAAGGGGTAGGGTAAGGTAAACGGTCGGGTTAGACGCGTTCCAAGACAACTTCCTGGTCAGCGATCCATGCAAATAATGTGCAGAATTATCCCGTAACAAATGTTAGCCCCTGGCCTCTCCCGTTGCTTGGGCTCTTCTTTCAGCGCTCCATTCTCTCCCCACTCCTGAGCACGAGACAGTCACTTTGACGTCCAGCAGCGTGTTTAACATGAGTCCAACATGAAGAGACAAACGTTTCTTTCTTTCCTCTGACTTGCTCCTGCTGAGAAAATATCGATTTTATTACTGACTGACACATTAGAATCAGTTTGGGTTTTTTTCTATTTACACCCCTACTTGTTTTTTATGTTTCTTTTGTTATGTGCTGAACTCCAAGCATATGTTGTATTTGTTCACAATACGCATCAGGACGACATTACTGTTGAGGATGTTTTCTTTTAAGTAATCTTTTATGTACAAATTCTTCTATCTAGGTTACGTTCTGTTTAGTTTATTTTTTTAAATGTCAAGACTAATAATGATCACGCCATGCAGCCAATTAACGAACTCCTTTCGCTCTACAAGATAAAAAAAAATTGTTACATTAATTTCATCCAAAAGCTGCACCAGGTGGAGCTGTCATCGAAGATGAAGCCGCAGACAATATACTGTTTCTTCAAGGCATTTCAAATGATTTAACCAGACAATGAATCTAAAAATAATTTAATCTGTGACTGGCTTAACTCTCACTTCTTCATCTTCACCTGTTCGTTAGTGTGTTAGTCTGTTGAACCGTGGGGGCACCACACATGATGTGTCGACCGTCTTTCTCCGTTTCTCTCGGTATTTTGCCTTGAGTAGATTCTCTTTCAGTGCAATGGCTGCCCACTCTTTGGTGTTGTCTTCTCATCGTTTTCTTTGTCTGCTTCTTCTTTTTGTTGCACTGTTCCCAGCAAGTTGGTTTTTGCAAGCCCTGAGGACGTCATATGGCCCCAAAGTTTTAGTTTGTGTTTTTTTTTTTTACAGTGGTCAGCAGGTCATCGTGTAGCTCAATTGCCATTGTGATCATGTTTTGAATATTCTCATTTGTGATGCGATCTTTGTAGCTGATAGCTGAATCTTTCTATAGCAACCTTTAGCTTTAGTTCAATTCCATTGCTAGGATCCTCCGCTCTAGTTCTCTAGTTAGCGGCCAAGATTCGAAAGCATACATGAATGTGGCCATGGCCAAGGAGCGTCTAGGGCTATGCCTTTCTCTTTCCGATTCTGGCATGGGGCACTCTGCTCGACAATGGAAAATACAATATAAATAATAAAACGTACTTAAAGTCATTCAGCACCTTTACAAGCTGGCCAAATGTGCATTATACTTCTACAATAACATTGGTACAGGTTTAAAACCCCAGTTGGAGTGAGACAAGGCTTCCTGCTTTCACCTACACTTTTCAGTAATTTGCTTGAAATGATAATGGAAGATGCTCTTGAAGGTTTTGAAGGTACTGTCAGATTTGTCGAAAGAAGAATTACTAACTTGCACTTTGCGGATGACAGGTCTGGGAGGGACAGAAGAATAGTTGGCTGACCTTGTAACTTCCACAGCATAAGGTATACCAAATGTAAAAAAAATAAATAAAAAAAACAACATCATAAGCCATAGCTAAATTACAACCAATAGCTGTAAAAAGGGCATTACTTTAGGAGGCAAAGAACGTTTTAATCTTTAAATACATCGGAGCTATGGTTCAGACGAACCCAAACCTGAACTACTGGACAGAATAGCACAGTCCACAGCTGCACTTGTGACCCTCAAGAAAATCTGGGAAGACAAAGGCATAGCCCTCGACTCTTACTATAACATCTTTTGAATTCAGCGCAATAAGCTCATAATGTTATTTGGTGAAATACACACAAGAATCTCAATAGACTCACTGCTTAGTAGTAACAACAGAGAGTTTAAAGGGAACTGTGCGAAAGATGGACCCCACTACTCATCCAATAAATAGACACCTATTGCTATTCAGATACATAAAATGATGTATATTATATATAGAGAGAGTCTTTTTGCATTGATATTCTAAATTTATGGGATATCTAGATCTATCACTCAGACGATATTTCTAAAATTATTTAACGTCTGTAAGTTCGAGGAAATCAATAATTACTAATTTTGATATATTTTGTCTACATTTCTCCTTCACCAGCCAAACAATCGATAGGATTTGTAGATTTACGTGTGTGTGTATCGGTGGATGAGTTGGCGAGATGATTTCCACCCCTCTTTTATTCTGTTTTTTTTTTTTTTTTTATTTTCTCAGAAAAACTTAAATCCTGAAATTTTTTTGGTCTAATTCCCTAAGAATTTAATGTCAGAAATGAGTTTAATTTAGTTTCTGAATTTGTTTAAAAAAACATGTTAGATGGAACAAAATGTGCAGTTGATTTTGAAAGTGGAGAAAGAAAAACTTGTCGATTCTAAGAAAAGAGAGTCGGAGAAACTTCTGGATCAAATATAATACATAACTCTGACATTTGTGTGAATGCACTTTGAACTTGATTTGTTTTAATATAAACTTTCATACTGATAGTCTATTATATTGTTACGTATTTCTGAATCTTCTGGCTAAATGTACTAGTAGGCACACAAATAAAAACACTGTAAAGAACTTGACGACTAAACTTTCAGCTTCATATAACTTTATTGACTATTAACTCTAACAATTTGTTACTGTAACATGTAGCGTAGAAGACTGTACAATATGTCAGTTTACAGTTAGCTATACTTCGTTGCAATACATCTCTTCACTTCGTTGCAATTCATCTCTTCTCAACTTGCACCGAGCCGTATTCCACAGAACAGACCAACGACACACTTCCCAGTGTCGCTCCAGGTCTCCCAAAGCTGAACCAAGTCGTACTCAAGTCTACCGAATCAGAGCCGCACACGTCTTACATCGACTGTAACGGCTCGTCCACTGTAGTTCGCTGTATAGACTTTAACGACAGTAGTCCACTCCAGTTAACTCTACCCTAGTTAACTTGCATCGAGTCGTACACATCTCTCTTCTATTGTCTCGCACAGTAGACAACAGTACCGACGACTCACTCACGACCGGTTTTCACATTAACTCTCTGGCTTAAATAGAGTCCCTAATCACTCCTCCAAAGTTGCACAAACACTGCTAGTATCTTCTGGAATAACACTTGAGGAAACGTCACATCCTGTCTTTGTTTATACATGTAGATTCCAGAAAACATCGGCTGCAGTGTCATCTTGCCAGGGTCACAAGTTGTGACCTCTATCTGTCACTGGACATTGCTAGTACCTTCTGGAATAACACGTAAGGACACGTCACATCCTGTCTCTGTTTATACATGTACATTCCAGAGAACACTCGCTGCTGTGTTATCTCGTCGGGGTCACACGTTAACCTCTTCCTGTCACTGTTCATTTGTAACAATATTTTAAACAAGTACATGCCCATATATAAATAATTTAATTGATTAGATACTCTATTGGATAGTTCTAGATCTAAAATGTAAGCAGAAGACTAAAAATGTATTGTGTCTAAGCTTCGCTAATAGGCCTCTGGATTTCATATGGACACCTTACCCATTTTAGTGTCAGTGATTTATATATACTTTTAATTTTGATTCATGACATTTTAGATCATTTTTTTTTAAAACGTAAACCTAGATAATTGTTTTTACACATATAACTGTCAAGATTTATGTATTCCACCCAAAATTGAAAGAAAATCAAATGATAAGGTTTACAATTGACTATCATCAAATAACTGGTAACGCTGAGCTGCTAACTTAGAGGATCTCTAAGAGAAAGGTATTTTCTCTCTCTTGAAGAAGCCTTTACAATTCCTTTCAAAACAAAAATCATGTTGAACAGAATTCAGTCTGTTGAAATACGTAATCTAAGCAAACTTAAGACATGAGTGCAGTATTCACATTGGCATGTTAGTAGCTCTACGCATTTAGTAATATTTAGTATGGACTACAAAGCTACTTTAATTTCTACAAAAGGTTAGTAAAGGATTTTAGTAGCATTGACTTTGTATGGTCTAATCAAGTCTAATGTTCAATAAATTGAACACTCGCCCACATGTCTTAGAACGCGACCCACTTACTACTATTAGTGTAAGTCTTCTCGTGCTGAGCACTGCAGTTATTGAGAGCTATTCTGATCGGAACTCTAAAGCTGAGATATCGTGCCCGTGTTCTCCTCATTGATATATAAGTGTGTTTGCTGGATGTGTATGTGTGTGTGTGTGATTGAAACTGTTTATAGAAAACTATTTATGAATAGAACAGGACCACCAAATATTCGGATAAGAGCTGATCTAGGAGGAGATCGATACTTAACGAGGTAAATAGTTCTAATTATTTTAATTTCATTCGTCCACTTCAGGAGATGAAGGAATTAAGATAAAATGGTAGCTACAGTCCTATCTGTTTGGAAAAAAAATTTCCCCATCACGTTAATGTTGCAAAAATGAGTGAAGTTTTATTTTTGACAAAGCTTCCATTCAGCTCACTCGGTCTGTCTGAGAAAACGTTTGTACACGTTCATTATTATTATATTTTATATTATTATGCATTCATTGTCATAGACAAGACATGAATCAATTTTAAAAAAGCCAATCAATCAATCAATAACTGGTTATTAATTATTTTGCTTTATACCAATAAGGAAAATTAATCCATCAGTATTTACAGATACGACTAAATTTGTAGGGTTTCGTCCTCTTAGAGAGACTTAGATCATTGAACACGATATTTCTCCCACACCCATTCTCGGATTGAGTTGAAACTTTTAACAATTATTTATTGTGCCAAACAAAACATGAAACAGTAAAATTAATTAATTAGTGACTAGTTTATTGATTTTTTTTTATATCGAATAAGGGAAATAATTTATACACTATTGAGATATATAATTGTAAGTGTGGAGTCCTTTCCCTTAGATATTCTTTCTTTTCAAAGAATTCTAAAACTATTTTCCTTGTTGAATGTTCTGTTTCCAGAACGTTTCAATATCTACGTGACACTGAAGCTGCAAAATGTTAAATCAACGACTATTCAAGTGAAGGGCAACAACCCAAGCTGGGAGCAGGATTTTCTTTTGTAAGTACGCCTGTCTGGCTAGGGTACACATTTGTTTCTATGTCGTTGTTGTTGTTGTATCTACAAACATACGCGTTTAAAATGTGTGTCTAAACACACATACGCATAATGCTTTGTGTCTGTGTCTCTATACATTCTTATACATAAGTATGCTATTTCTCAATATGCACATAACATTAAAAAGTATTTATACACATAAACATAATGCTTTTTTTTTTTCTACACATATACATATCTATTACTTGTGATATTTTTGTTTCACTCCAGGGATATTGATTTCAGTCAAATGGTTTGATCATTCAGGCGCTATAAACACATCTTATTATTTTTTATTATTTTTATGGCTGGAGGGTTTTCGTAACGTTTTCCTTTGTTCACCATCGATTTGGTTAGAATTTGTTTCGGCTAGAGTTTCTCTCCACAACATTCTGTGAAAGACGTCCACTGAACAACATCAACAAATATTCATGTATAAAGCCATTTCGAAAAAATGTTATTGTAAATCAATGGCATATTTTTTATGTGTTTGTGCTTTTATGTTTTGTATAATGTTATAAAGCTATCTGACCACAGGAGGCTAGTTTGTAGGCGATGTACTTAAAGAGGTAGATGAGATTTTCCTTACATAGATCGGAAAATACGCGCCTCCTTGGTGGGTCAAGATGAGCACAGTTTCCTTTGAACTCCAAATCCGATATTTCTTTTGAAAGCTCAAGGTTTTTAGTAGAATAGATCTATTTGATGCTTTTTATCTATTAAAGTTAAAGTCCCCCTATCAGATCTTGCGATCTATAGGGCAGATG